>CM022297.1:463136545-463540970 GCA_011799875.1 Thinopyrum elongatum
AGCACCTGGTGTTTCTCAAACAACATGACTTTCTTTTGAAGACAGTAACGCTGGATGACTATGAACCCTACTTGGTAAACATTGAATTTGTTAGATTCTTTGTTCTAAATGCAAGCAAGCTTGAGACCATGAGGCTTAACTATCGCTTCCACCAAGACTTCACAAAAGAATTTTACGAAAATCAACAAAAGGATCTTCTGTGGCACAAAAAGGCTTCTGAACGTGCTCGCCTTATATTATCAGCAGCGTGCAAGCATCGGTTCTTTTATTTAAAACTCACGCATGTTGAATACCTCGATTTGACGGACCCATTCAGCTGTGACTGCTGAAAACAGAGCTGGAGTAAGTTGTTCAAGCTTGCAGGGTTACATGTTGTTGCGCCCTTTTGAACATGGGTTTTGTCTGAACATGAAGAAACAACCCTTGTACTTTTTTTGCACCGTCTATAAGCTTGCCATAACAATCCTTTGTTAGAAAGTCTCGTAACTGTGCTCGTCTTCTAACAGACGACACAAGCTGTAAGCATTTTTAATATGGTACCATTTGATATGGCTTTAAATTATTTTACTAGATTGGTTTTGTGATGTAGAGCAGTACGCAGTTGCACGGAAAAAACATTGAAGCTGCAAAAAATATAATTGTTGTTAGAACGAACAAGATGCTCAGAGCGTATTTACACGACCTGTAAACCGGTGGATCTACTGGTTGTAAACTCGTGCTCTGTGCTACTGGACGTCTGTGCCTTCCACAGTGAATGTTTCAGCAGAAACATTCTAAGTATTTAGTCATGACCCTGAATCTTGTTAGTATAGGACCATGCTCCTGATAATGAACTCGTCAGTGGGAACATTTCCAATACCGAAGCACGTCCGTGCTTCGTCCGCCTGTAGAACCGTGCCTCTCGTGACATGACGGATGTTGTTACCGATGACCCCAGGCTAAAGCTTGGATATCTTCATCTCAAGGTTAGACTTTGTCTAGAAACTTCACAATCATGGTTTTCTAACTGAGTATTCGCACCACCCATGCCTCTGCCACCACACTTTTGTGCATCCAGAGAGTTGGTACCCATGCCTGTAGAGGCTTCACTTCGGTGCCTTCTGTGCCTGCATCCACGTACATGTGCCTCACGTGACCGCACCATGACTCTAGAGACTTCATAACCACACGCCCAGAGAGGGTTGATGCTGAGCCAGGTCTGGAGAACCCCACGCCCGTGCGTGTAGTGGTTTCACAACAGTGCCTCCGGTGCCTGCATCTATGTGCCTTATGTGACACGAGCCGTGACTCTTACGTCCCGTGGAGCCACACGCCCGTGGGTCCAGAGACTTTACAACCGTGCCTCTCCAACTGAGTATTCTCACCCATGCCTCCGCCACCACACTTTTGTGCATCCAGAGGGTTGATACTCGTGTCTCGAGAACCCCGACATCCGTGCCTGTAGAGGCTTCATTTCCGTGCCTCCGGTGACTCAATCCATGTGCCTCACAAGACACTTGCCGTGACTCTTACGTGCCTCTGGTGCCACACCCTCGTGGCTCTAGAAAATTCAAAACCGTGCCTCGCTAACTGAGTATTCGGACCCATGCCTCTGCCACTATAATTTTGTGCATCCAGAGGGTTGATACTCGTACGTGCCTGTAGAGGCTTCAGTTCGGTGCCTCTGGCGCCTGCATCCTGGTGCCTCACGTGACACGAGCCGTGGCTTTTACGTTCCCGTGGAGACACACGCCCGTGGATCCAGAGACTTCACAACCGTGTCTTTCCACCTGAGTATTCGCACCCATGCCTCTGCCACCACACTTTTGTGCATCCAGAGAGTTGATACATATGTCTCGAGAACCTCCACGTCCATGATTGTAGAGGCTTCACTTAGGTGCCTCCGGCGCCTGCATGCACGTGCCTCACATGACACTTGCCGTGACTCTTACGTGGTCGTGGCGCCACACCCCCGTGTCTCTAGAGACTTCACAACCGTGCCTCCCTAACTGAGTATTCGGACCCATGCCTCTGCCACCAAACTTTTGTGTATCCGGACGGTTGATACCCGTGCCTCGAGAAGCCGCACGTCCCTCGAGGCCGTGACTAGTCCACCACCGCATCGAAATCTTCTAGTTTAGGTACATATATATATATATATATATATATATATATATATATATATATATTTCAGGAAAAAAGGTGAATCGTGAAACCCTAACCCTCTTTCCAGATCCACCGCACAGAGAGCTGCAACGGAGGCGGCACGAGCTCGGCAATGGAGATGAAGAAGCATGCCTTTAGCAACAAGAAGACGAGGTTCGCGGTTGTACACGTGCCTTCTAAGCTCGTTAAGAGGGGCGGTTATGGCCCGCCCACTGGATCCGAGAACCATGTTGAGTCTGGTCCGGACCACATCAGCGAGCTCCCGGACGCCATCCTCGACGAGATCATCTCTCGTCTCCCCACAAAGGAGGGCATCCTCACACAAGTGCTCGCATCTCGGTGGCGCCACATATGGCGCACCGCACCTCTCGATCTCGACTTTCGTGTGATCCCTGATACTCGTTCTACCAGCTCTCTGGAAAAAATCTGTTGCGAAATCATCCGCGTTCTCCCCAGCAAGCAAATCGTCCAGAAAATATACGTCGGAACTGAATGCTGACATCTTAGTTGCAACTACCGCAGAGAATCTGCGGTTGATGATTTCAGTCTTCCTGTATCTATCCTCTCCGATCACGAGGGCCCGAATCACCGCCTCTGCATCCCGACAAGCTATCTCCAGTGCCAACCTTGTGCCGTCGATGAGTTGTTCCTGTCTCAAAATCTGGACAAACTCCAGGTTTTAGAGTTCTATCACATATTCCCAAATTTCTTCTACCTAGGGCCCAGGCAACCACGCAGATTCCCTTCATCTATGCCGTCGCCACCGGCATCCATCTCGAGATTTCACTCCTCTCTCCACACCGTCACCTTCGCCATGTGCAAACTAGAAGACAATCTAGTAGAAATGCTTCGCCTCCCACTGCTCAGGAAACTTTCGCTGGTGGAGGTTTATATATTGTGTGTTTCCTTGCAGAAGGTCATCCACTCCAGTTGCCCTGCCTTGCAGTGCCTGCTGTTTGTTTGCAACAAGAAATTCTGCTGTCTGCGAATAAACTCAGCTAGGCTTGTAAGCATTGGCATTTGTTCTGACGGAGAAAAACTCATCATTGAGGATGCCCCTTCACTTCGAAGACTGCTACATGATTCTGTAGACGCACAACTACAAATAACAGTTGTGTCTGCGCCTAAATTGGACACCTTGGGAAAAATTTCTGAATTATCCAATGAAAAGAATATTGTCATTGGGTCTAAAGTTATTCAGGTACTGCCTCTGCACGTTACTTTGACCTGCGTTATTCAAAAGCACATAAGATTCACATCCACAAGCTAATAATATCATGTTCTGTGCTCAATGAAGGGTCTGTGCATAAGTAGCCTATCTGCGGTGCTGGATTCTGTCAAGACCTTGTTTATCTCACAGACATGCTTTGATCTGGATGAGGTTGTTGACTTGTTGCGATGCTTTCAATGCTTGCAGAACTTGTTTATTGAGGTGATGATTTCACACACATTGAAAGGATGAGATCAAAGAGGTATAACAAATGAATGGCGCCAAAAGCAGCGGGTGTTTCTCAAGAATCAAGACATTTGTTTAAGGACATTAACGCTGGAAGACTATGAAGTCACAGATGCAAACACTGAATTTGTGACATTCTTTATTCTGAATGCTAGAATGTTACTGACTATCAGGCTTAAGTTTGGCTTGCGCACAGATTTCACTGGTGAATTTTACAAACGGCAACAAGAGGTACTACAGATGGAGAAAAGGGTTTCTAATTGTGCTCAGCTTAAATTAACAACAACTTGCAAGCATATGCACATGGATTTAAAAAACGCAATTGTGCTTAGCCAGATCCATTCAACCGTGAATGCTGAAAACAGGTCTGGAGAGATGTACTTGCGATATTCAATGAGTGCATTGTGTAAACATGGTCAAACAATTCTCATTCCTTTTGCACCGTACCGTATGTAAGATATTTTTTATTTTCAAGCAGTAAGCTCATATTTAAAAATAGGAATATGAATATTTATGATATCAATTACATGCTTTCTGTTTACAATATTGATCATATGTTTGTAGAGCCACGAACAATTACCCAAAGCTAAAAGAAATCAGCTCACACATGCTAAAAAATCAAACTAGTTTCCTATTCTTTATATCAGTTGCTTGGCATCAAATTCTGTCTTTTAAAAGAAACATGCATCTACTGCAAATGTGCATCTGCTGCAACCATGCCTCTCTGAAGGACGTTCATGCATCCCACAGGAAACGTGCATCAAGAGGTTGTGAAATCGTGCGTCTGTGTGAATGCATCACTGAAAACATTTGGAATACACAGGCACTTCCGTGCCCCTTTTCATCGTAGAGACCGCGTCCCTTCGAGAGACCGTGTCAGAGAAAAACAATTCTGAAAACAGTAGCACGGTATGCGTCATTTACACATACACCCATGCCCCTGCTGCTTACAGACCGGGCCTCTCTAAGTGAACAAGCAACTAAAAATATTACGAAAACAGAGGCACTACAATGCATTTTCTCCTTAGAGAACCGTGCGTACCATGGCTTCATGTCCCTGTCCCTCAGAGTGGCCGTGTCAGCGGAAAACAATTGGGAGAACAAAAACACTTTCGTGCGTCGTGCACATGTACAACCATGTGCCAACTGCTTAAAGACCGTGCCTCTGTCAATGAACGCGTCACTGAGAACATTATGGTCGTGCGTCATGGACATAGTCGTGCGTCACTGAGAACATCATGGTCGTGCGTCATGTCCCTCCGAGAGACCGTGTTAGGGGAAAATACTTCGGAAAACCGAAGCATGGTCGTGCGTCATGGACATGTACAACCGTCCCATGACTGCTTAAAGACCGCGCCTCTCTCAGTGAACGCGCCACTGAGAATATTTGGAATACATAGGCAAAGCCGTGCCTTATGTGCTTGTAAATCCGTGCGTGTTGGGGCCGTCAGTCTGTGCCTCTATTCCCCTAATAAGCTACATCTAGGAAGAGCGGTGCACTAGTTGTGTCATTGTGCACTTTTCCTAGAACTGACATCGTTTTCTGCCAACCCGTACGTTCCTCTACATCCGGAGCGCAATGTGCGTTCCTTGAAAGAAAATAAAAATAAAAAAACTCATTATCTTTGCCGATGTACAGTGGCCCCATGTAAGTGAGCAAGCGCGTATTATAACTGTCTATTTTGTGCCAACCCAGATCCCTCCTCCCACTCACCCACTGTAGAGTTCACTGTCTTTTCTCTCTCGATTCTCCATCTCGATCTAGGGTTAGTCCATTTTCTCTTCATTTCTATGTGAATTTTTCGCTACGATCCGTTTCCCTTTTTGTTGGTTTGTCTGTTCATGTTTGAAAGCGATACATCTACGCTGTTATGCTAAGAATTTCCTGGAAATTTGTTGTGAACTCAGCCAAATCCGCACAGTACGAGGCCAAACCCGTACACGACCTGTGCCTCTTAGGCCAATGAACTCGCCGGAGCAAGGCACGACGCTATGAGCCATAGCGACCTACGGCGTCCAAGTCCCAGGTGAGAAATGAACTCCGTCGAGGGAGGTTGGTAGTTTAAATTGAAGCCCGATAGGGCTTGCAAACAACGGCGGTAGCTGGAAGTCGAAGGGAGTGGGCAGACGTTGCGCTGTATTGCTAACCGGCCACAGGGTGCTGGAGGTCGGCGTTTGGGGTGGTGTTGACTGGGAGTCGGCGTTTGTGCTTGAGGACGGCGTTTGGGGTCCTGTAGGCTGGGAGCGAGGTTAGCGTTGCTGGATCACCCGTTTCAAATACTACCTAGCTACACATGCTCGGGTGGTTGGCGTCGGCGGCGGTAGCGTAGGGTTGCAGATGACGTTGCTAGGTGCAGCTCTGACGGATTTACATATAATTTTAATGTTACAAACACTTTTTGAGTCGCATGATGATAGACTATTGTTTCTGCTCTTTGGTTGTCTTGTCTTGAAATATACATTTCCTAAAGCTGCTTTTGTAACCAAGCAGCAGACATCCCTTCGTTGAGTGACAGTGACATTCAAGCTTGTGAACTGCTCTAAAAATAGTCAATACTGAATTGTTATGAATTAAGCAACCCTTTTGGAAAATTAATACTGATTTAATTATTTTCATATTTCCTCTATTATTACTACCGTTGTAAAACTGTAATCCTGTGCACATGTCTTTTTAGGAATTTGTGTGTGATTGACTATTTATGAAAAGTCCCCCTTTAGCCAAATAATTTTACAAGATAATTTAATTTTCCTTGCGTCGAGAATTTCATATAAACGTTGTTTTGCAACGTATTCCAGGGGAAACCATGTCCGGTGATATATGTAGCAACTTTGGTTGCCCTGGATTGGAGTCAGGCGTTCTCCACAGCGCGATAACAGTGCCTCTTCCTCGCTGCTACAAGACATGCCTAGTAAGGAGAAATGTTTGGCACCCCATGCCCAACACTTACTACCAACTACTGTATGTTTCTGATGGCACGAAATAAAAGTTTCTCCAATATTATTGAAATGGAATGCCTACATTTAATGAGATGTTTTCAATTCTTGATATATCTTGTTTTATCAAATGCTACCTGTTGAAAACAATTGGTAGAAATATGAAAACCGCTATCTGTGTTGATTATACATGTCGGTATTCAAGGATTCCTTCTTGCCGGGTTGAAGATTTTTTTCTTTTTTTTTGCGCAGTATGTGCCATGCAATTGCAGGCAGCAAGTCACTTCTTCAATCAATCAGTGGAAAGAGAAAGCATTTCAAGAAGAAGGAAAACAAAGGAATCCAGTACTGGTCAACAATGAGGATCTGTCATATGAGATCTGCATCACCGATGAACCTAACCGGTCTAAAATTCATGGACCTGGCTGGGAAAAGTTAATTAGCGACTACGATCTTTGTTATCGAGATCTAATCATCATAAACCAGGATACTGGGAGTCTGTCCATTGAGATAGATCTGAGGCTCAGTGATTCTCGAGGAGGTCACAGACCCCTTCCCAAACCATCACTAGGTAAGTGCATCAACTTCTATCTTGCTTTATCAACTTTCTTTATCAGTGTACTTTGGTGCTCCTACCTCTTTATCAGCGTACATTTTTTGCAATTCTGTTGATTATCCTCTCAACTTGATCACATGGATTGAATTTAACCATACCTTTTCAACTTTCAAAGCGAGTTCATTTCTTTAAACAAATTCGTTTGAAAATGAGTTATTTTTTCCCTTTGTCCAGCGTCTAAACGTCACCAATGTCATAAATGGTCATCTGGTTAGTCATTCAATATTTGTTTTGATCCACTCCCATGGTTTCGTTTGCTATTTTCGATGTTTTATGTCCTTATACATTGATTTTATCTAGTAATATCGGTACAATCTGCAGAGAATCTCGTCTGCTGTTGTGAGACTTCTAAAGCTGAACCTTGGATATCTACCTCAAAACGGTGCAATCAGGCTAACAGAGGTGTATGATGCAATAGACATGAGCACAACGTACTCCATACAAACCGACGATAGAATGGAGGTGACCGGTTTTTCAGATTTTGCCCGGGAAGCTCAGCTAAGAGTTGGTTCAATTGTCCTCATCACCATTGAAAAGCGGTGGCCAACTTTGGGAAACATGAAGCTGCTGCGGCTGATAATCAACGACCTTTCCTGATAGTGTGTTGCTAGTGGCTATAGTTCCTATATCACAGTTCAGTAATGTATGTCTGGTTTTTGAACAGGCCGTACATTCCAGTTTTGTTATTTAGTTATGTCATGGTATATAACTGAGCATATAATTATGTCCAAGAGGACAGTGGTGAAAATTCTCGATCAAAAAGGTGAAATACTGACGTGGGTTACTTTATTTATCTATGATAATAATAAAAGGATTTGCTGACTAATAATGGAGAATGAATGGTTGTGGTGAAGTATATTTCTGCATAGTTTAGTGATGTTCCTAGCTCCCCACATCAGTTGTTTACATATTTTCACTATGGTGCTCCGCAGAATAGCGGGATGCCAAGTAGTTTGTTGCGATGAACTCAGACATACCCCTCTGTCTACTGCACAGCAGTGCTCCTGTCCAATACAGGGTAGTGCACCATCTTCTAAAAACCAGTGCCTTCCCCTATGGCTTTATTACCTTAAACATCCTTGCCTTTACAAAGTGAATCTTAAAACAGACGTCCATGCCTCTACGAGTGAACAAGTCAGAGAAAAAATTTCGAACACGGGGAGGCACGCCCGAGACTCGTCTCGGTGAAAATATTTGGAACACAGAGGCACGGACATGGCTTCTTATGCTGCTAAAATGGCACCTTTCAAAGTGAAACGCGTCACTTAAAACATTTAACAGAACATGGGCACGGATTCACGTCTGTGCAATCACATAGCTTCACGTCCGTGCCTCACGTAGCGTCGTATCTGTGCCTCTAGTTGCGCCTCTCCTTGTTTAAGTGCGTCTCGCAGCTTCATGTCCGCACCTCTCGTTGCTTCTTGTTGTTTCTGTCCATCTCATAGCGTCAGTTGCACCACGGACGCACAACAGTGCCTCTAGAAAAACACAGCAGTGCTCCTCTCAATGAACGTATCACTGAAAACAATTGCCACATGGATACTTCACGCCCGTGTCTCTGAGAGTTAAACCAGCCACTTAAAGCATGCTTCTCTTGGTTAGAGAGGCGTGCCTCACGAGATAAATTGTAAAAATTGACATTTGATAGTGTTGCAACCAAATTACGCAAGGCAACGATCTTCTCCCTGAGTTGCTGGGCGCTAGAGATCCTCATTCTAGAGTAGCAATGCAGTGCGGCCTGTTCTACAAAGAAGTGCGGTTACATCTATAACGCAATTTGGCAACTGAATCAGGTTCCTTCAACCGCCTACCACGTACCAAAACAATGCTCATTTGGAGATACAACGGTTGTTAAAAACATCACTGCTGATTTAAAAAAAAACCATGATAAAAAACCCAGGATGTGCACAACCGTATCGACAGGGAGATGGAACCACGATCCAAAACCCACGATGTGCACAACCACATCGATAGGGAGATCGTGCACTCCTTTGCCGCTATCCCGCCCTTAAATTTAGGCTTCCGCCGCGGCCTTCTCACCCACAAACAACAGAAATTGCCATTGCGCTCCCACTCATTGTTCCCCACAAAATACCAGGTTGGAGGATGAAGAACTGCTCCAGGCCATGGGATTCATCAAGGAGGTGCAGGCCCACGGCAACACCAAGTTGCACGTGATCCACACCAACGACTTGCACAAGGCGGCGACCACCATCGACCAGTCCGAGCGACACCTCCAGTTCCAGCGCCACAAGATCGTCGGAGTTGATGTGGAGTACACCAACGACAATGGCGCGAATCAGAAAGCCGCCCTCATCCAGCTCTCCGTCGACAAGAATCATCCGGTGCTGCTCTTCCAACTGAGCGGCGCCGACAAGAACTACACCAAGTTCGACAACTTCCTCGCCGACCCCAGGTACACGTTTGCTGGCTTCTGCATCGACGGCGACATAGACATGCTCGGCCGCGTCGGGCTGGAGATCGCCCACTTCATCGACATACAGAAGGAATGGAGGGTGCCAACAGCTACCAAGCCTCTAGACTCCCTTGGAGACGTCTCGGGCATCCTCATAGACGAGGACTACAGCGACATGAAGAAGAAGCTGACCGACGCAGAACACAGGCGCCGGGAGTGCATGCCCCTGTCCATGAGGCACATCGAGTACGCGGCAAAGGACGCTTACGCTGCGTACGAGATATGGAGCCGCCTCACCATCATCCAGGAAGGGCTCCGCCGGGCAAAACTCGAGAAGGAGCAGTCCAGGAAGCGCGCTAGGTCCTGGGGCCACTACGACTACTGAAGCAGGTGGTCCTGGCCAAGAAAGTATCTAGAAGATTGCTCGTGCCATTCTAGATTTCTCATTAGATTTGCTTTCTCTCAAGATTGTAGTTTGCTTGTTGTAAATTTAGGTTTGCTTGTGTCACAATTAACCTTGTAGTTTGCTTGCAGTTTACATATCTTTTGAACAAGTTTATTTCCAGTGCAATGTTGGAGTTCTCTATTAGAATATATTGCAGTGCACTGAAAATATAAACACAGTACAGATAGTATACGGTTAGCGTAACGCACAGAGTAGGTACACAAAGCAGTCCACAAAAAGGACGAGCATGCAGTGCACAAATCAAGATCCATGTAGTGCACTACTATCTTTGTGGATGCAGTGCGGAATTGTAGGGACAACAATTACAGAATGTTCTTAAATGCAGTGCACAATGTTCTAACAAAGCATTGCACACACAGTATTAAAAAACATTCATATGGAACACTTCGGAAAACATTTTGAATACAGAGGTAGTTACGTGCTTCTTCTCCTTGGAGAACCGTGCGTAACGTGGCTTCACGTCCGTGTCCCTCCGAGAGACCGTCTCAGGGAAAAACACTACAAAAAACAGAGGCACGGTTGTGCGTCATTGACACGTACAACCATGCCCCAACTGCTTAAAGACCATGCCTCTCTCAGAGAATGCATCATTGAAAACATTTGGAACACAGAGGCACTTCCGTGCCTCCACTCCTAAGGGGACCGTGCGTAACTTGGCTTCACGTCCGTTTATGCAACATTCTCGACGTCAACCTGGAGCTTCACCTTGCCACTGATAAGTTCATTAATGAGGCCGAATGCCTTCGAAAACACATGGAGCTCATAGGCCATGCCCCCACAATGAAAACGTGTCACTGAAAGCTTCTGGAAAATAGAGGCACGACTTCACGTGCATGCATCATGAGCCTTCACGTCTGTACCTCCCTTTACATCATGTCTGTGCCTCCAGTCCGTCATTTGCGTGCCTGTACCTCGGGTAAAATCATGCCTCTCTCGTGCGTAATATGTTAACAAAGTTGCTGACAACAAAAACATCAGAAAAAGAGCAGCACGGCTGCCCCTCTCGTGCTTCTAAAACTGAGCCTTACGTCCATCCCGCTGACACTAAACGTGACATCAGCGAAAACACAGAGGCAGGACCGTGCCTTACGGCCAGGATCTTCTGACGTATCGGGTCTATGAAGATGTTCTTTCTTCTTAGTATGGGACGTGACTATCGCAAAGGCATAGGCTCCATCCTTCACGTTTGTGCCTCCACAAGAATAACAACCGTGCTTGTAATAGTGAAGCATATAGCTGATACTTTTAGAAGAGCTGAGGGACCATCGTGCCTCTATTTCAGACATGACCGTGCCTGTTTCGTCGGCACATTCGTGCCTCTCACAGTGAATTGGAAAACATTATGGAAAAACAGTAACGAACGCGTATTGTCAGTCCTCATGTCACATCCGTGCGGCGTTCATTCCTTCCTCACAGAAGTCATAGCCGTGCCTCTCCCACAGAACATATAAGTGAAAAACGATTCCCCCTACACTTGTAAAACCCGGAATGCCCTGGATAAATGTCCAATCCTATTTTGTTGTAAAACCATGCAGGCCGGTGCTTCTCAGAAGCACATCTGTGGCTTTTTGCGCATGTTGTTGAGTGCCTCTCTTAGCATTACGTCTCTTGTCTTGTGAAATTATCGTTAAAAGAATTCGAAACCATATTGAAATCTCTAGAGTCAAATATGTGCCTCTACGAACTGAAAGTGCAGAGTATCTCAAACATGGTACTTGAAACTGCAATTTGTAATAAAACATACGCCCTCCATCCCAAATTAAATGACTCAACTTTGTACTAACTAGTACAATTTCTTTTGTACTGACTGGTACAAAGTTAGTACGAAGTTGAGACCTTTATTTTGGGACGGGGTAGTACTACTTAAGAACAAAACACGATTGCTTCACATGGAAATGTAACTCTCTGCATTCAAACACTTCATAGTTCAACCATTACATAGGCATACAAACCATGGAAACCATACAAACCATGCAAAGCAAACATCTATGAACAAGACTACACTACTCCCCGTCGTCGGAGATGTCCACTATCTCCATTCTGAGATCGACGTCGTCGGCCTCCGCCTCCTACTCCGCATCCAGCTCGTCGAACAGCGAATCGGTCTTCGCCTGTTCTTCCCGGAGGAAGCGCCTGTTGGACTCCACGTACGCCTCATCCTGGATGGACTCCAGGATAGCGGTCTGCTCCGCCATCAAGGCCGCCTCACCGAGATAGAACTCCGCCTCGTCATCCTCGTCATCCCTCTCCTCGTCATCCTCGTCATCCCTCTCCTCTTCCTCCACCTCTGGCTCCACCATGTCTTCCCCCACTGGATCAACTCCCTACATGAGCTCCGACGCGTCCCCCTCCCATTCCTCCACCTCCCCATTCTCCTCCGGCTTGGGCGAGTCCGGAGATAGGCCCGTTGCGACCCGAGCGGCACGCCTCGAATGGATGTCCTCCTGTATCTGGAAGAAGTGCTTGGGAGTAAGCATGGCGTAAGTAGTTTTCTTGTGCCGAACCATGGCGGGGGCGGTCACAAGCAAAAAGAGGAAGATGGATGATTTCCTAGGTTTGCCGTCGAAAAGTGGGAGAAGCAAGATGATGTCTAGTGGTGGCGGACCCTGCTCGGCTTAAATAATTGGTTATTGTCCTCGGGCGAGGAGCCGGAACGGTGCCACGCGGCGTTCACTTCGCCACCGGATGAGACGCCCGTCGGTCCTTTTGGTTTCCGCAGCGCCGGCACGTGGCGCTCACATGCCCACCGGAGGTGTCGGGGGGATGGACCCCAGGTAGCCTCATCAGCACTTAACCAAGACATCGGGGCTGGCGAAGCCCCTTAGTCCGACTGGTCGAAAGACCGGCCTCCGGGGCTGGGCAGGACCGAAGGGCCGCCTCCTAGAAGACGGCGCACTCCAGAAGACGGCGAGGGTACGGGCCGGCTCCTGGCCGGCAGCCCGTCCCCTCCCTGGAAGTTTGAGCCCGACCAGGAGACAAGCTGGGGCATGGCTACAGTGCGCCATGCCTCCCCCGAACCACGGCCGCATGGCTACAGTGGGTGTCGCCAGGCGGTCGCCGACCCGTCCGGCGCGGCGCTGTAGCCATGGCGCGCCTGACACGGCCTCCGTCAGTGTGGGCGGCGCCACAGTGAAGAGCCACCAGCGGGGCCCGCAGGCGGCGGGCCCCACCTGTCGGCCGGTTCCTTGGCAGCCGGCAAGGCCCAGCAGAAGCGGGCCCCTGCAGCCGGCGGAGAACCCAGCCCCCATAGACGCTGGCAGCCGGGGCCTACCATCCGGCCATATTACCATTGTACCCCTGGGGGGTTAGCCTATAAAACCCCCCAGGCCACACCCATGCAAAGGGTTCCTCTCATGTTCGACCTCAGTTCTACACACACCATAGCCAGGGAAAGGAGAGAGCTAGCCTCGCCATTCTTCCTCCTCTGGCCGCACAGCTCTAGGAGCACCATTGTACACTTTGCTTCATAGTGATCATGCGGAGACCCCGCAGAGCAGGAGTAGGGGTTTCATCTCTTAGGAGAGCCCTGAACCTGGGTAGATCTCGTGTCCATCCGAGCTTGTGCCCACTCCCGCTTCCAGGACCCGACGACGATCTCATGGCCCCAACCATGATAAGCCACCCCCTGGCATATGTCGAGATTTTACCATGACAGTTGGCGCCCACCGTGGGGCCAGCAGCGATGTCGACCGGAGACACGTTCTGGACGGGAACCTTGTTCCTCTCCGGTGAGTTTGTCGCGGCTGGCGAGATCAGCCGGCCCGATGCGCCCGCCCACGCCGGCATTGGCGCATCGCCTGACGCGGGAACCGCCTTCCCCGCGGGTCGCCTCGCCGGCCTCTTGTGAAACCTTGGTTTTCGCTCCCTATTTTTTTTCCTTCGCGGGATTTGACTCCCGTCTTTTTTCTCGGTGTTATCAGATTTTCTCAAGCTCTTGGGTATATGAAGATGGTCATCTAGCCTTGCCTTTCCTTTCCAACCAGACATTCCCTCCAGTCCAACCTTGCCACCCAAGATCTTTCTCAAGGTTTTGCCGTCGAAACCCTACCTTCCGAGTTGCCGGAAGGGAAAACCTGATTCTTTCAGCTACAAAGGAACCCCAATATCTGTTGACTCCCAAACTTTTCCCAGTGATCATACTATATCTATAAACCCTGGATATATAAAAATATTGCCAAGTCATTTGCAATATTTTTCATTTATAATTAATTCCTTTTTCTGCCAGTTAAAGCAATTAAATCCAGGAAAATATCTATCCATCTCCAATGTTCATGAAAACTGGTGGAGATATTCTTTGTGATCATATTGAGCTCCCATAAAAATATTGGCCATAATTAAATAAGGGAAATTGCATTTTCCTATGTAATGCCAATATTGCATTTTGGGCAGTTTCTAAAGGAACTACCATTTTGGTAGCCAGCAAAAATCCCAAATAAATTGTGGAGCTTATCCTATCCATATCTTCACCATTTCCATCAAAATACAAGTCCCATAGTTCAAAGTTTGAGCACAACATCCATTTGCAAATTCTGTCCAGATTTCCAGTTTGCAAAGGAAGTGCTTGAACCCTTTATCCATTTGAGCTGAAATTTTTCATGGTGGTTAACATTGCTAAATCACCCATGGATACCAAAATTCAGCTCAATCCATCTAACCAATCATCCACAGCAATTTTCTCAAGTTTCTTTTCATTTGGAAGTGCTGTGAAGGAAGTACCATGTAGGCATTTCCAAATGGGCTGAAACTTTTCCAGTACCTTCATACGTTCAAATCATCACTCTCCACCAAATTTCATCTCATTTCATCAAGTTAGATGAGTGCAGCTTTAAATTACAGTTTCTGGACCAAATGTTGCATTGTGAAGCAAGTATATGCAAATGAGGTCCAAATGCCTTCAAGTTTTACGAGCATATACTCCTTCCTACCCTATTTCATTTTGACAAAGTCTCAGATCCCCACCCTCATCCATTTCTCCCAGAAACTCCAGCCAATTCTGCTGTCAGAATCTTCTTCTACAAGCTTCTCTCATCTCATGGCCTTCTAGTGTATTCCAGCCACACCTAGCATATATTTGACCTTTCAGTCATGCAATGGAAAAGGTGTTGGGTCAAGTCGTGCTACAGAGCACGTTTTGGCGTGGTGACCACGCGGACGGCGGGCAGAAGCGCGCGCTCTGCGCTCTGTCAGCTCCGTCCGGTCGTCTCCGGTCGGCCCCTGCTTGTCCAGGCATGTCTAGCGGCTCCCCTGCGTCCACGCCGACCCTCTCCAGCACCTTCCCCCTCCGTCTTCTTCCTCGCCGCGCCGCGATGAATGCCATAACTCCGCCACTGTTCGCCCACTGTCGCCGCCGTATGCAGCCACGACCGAGCCCTCCCGAAGTTGCTGCTGCCTTCTCGACGCTCCCAGCGGCCTTGCCGACATTGCCCCCTCCCGCCGCGTGTCTCGGAGCTCCAGTAAGGGGGTAAGGACGCCACGGCGGCCGTCCCGATCGCTTCGGCCGCCCCAGCTATAAATAGCGTGGCCCGAGCCCCTCCCTGAGCACCACACCACCCCAGCAGCTCCACCACTCTCCTCTGGTCGCACTCATCCTCTCACCCGAGCCCGAGAGGCTCTCCTTGCCTCCAATGGCCGCCGTGTTCGCCGCCGGTCGTCGCCTAAATTGGCGCAACCCCGAGCTCCATTCTTCCTTCTTCCACCACCAACAGACCATCCGCACGCCGGCGCACCGCTCCAGCACCACAACCTCTCGCCGGAGTGCCCAGACCGCGCATCCCCAAGACCAGCGCCACCGCCCTGTGCTCTGTTGCCGAGCCGCCGCGGCTATGGCCCTCCTCGGCGTCCGTGCACCCCCTGAGCGGATGCGCGTCGTCGTTCTGAGCACGCCCGTATCCGGAGCCCATCCGGAGGCCCGGTAGCGCCGTCGAGCCCTCGCCGGAGTTCTTCTCTGTCCGCGTCCGCGGACCTCCTCGTCGCCGCAGTCCTTGCACACCCCGGCGTCCGCTTCCTGCCTTGGTGGGTGAGGCTCCTCCTCCTCGTCTTGCCGGTGGCCTCGGCTCGGCCGGGGACTGCCGGAGCCGCTGTGGCCATCGCCGGCGCCGCGGCACTCCCCTACCTCCTCTGCTTCGATCGGGGAGCAGGTCGGGGAAGGAGACGATTGAGCTAGGCGGGCCCGCGTCGCCCTCGACCCTACCCGTCAGCGACACACCGCCCGCCACGTCATTTAAGTGGGGGGGTGGGTGCGGGTGGGCCGTCCCAGCAACCGCCGCGGCCCCGCGGCCTAGCTAGCTCCCGCAGTTTCGGCCTGTGCAGCCCATATGCACAGTGCGTTTTATTCATTTCCCAGGAAGAAAAAAAACTACTGAGGGCCTCTGTGTAATTATTTATATTACAAACTGGTCCCTGGCAGTCAAACCTCCACAACTTCTTGCTCACAACTCCGAATTAGGTGATTCCAACACCCACTTCTTCATCTCCTCGAGCCCGTTCCGATGAGGTCACTTTCATAATGTTTACATATTTTGAAAATGACCATTTTGCCCTTGCCTCTAAATAGCCACCTCCGAGAGAGAACCATTCCGGCAAATTCTTTTCGCGTACTCTCCTCACTTCTTCCCGGAGTATTCCTCAACCCCAGGCAAGCCGACCATCTGTTATATGCCCTAAAGCATTGCTCTGTGATATTTCTTGCATGTTTAAATTAATATGCGTGTGCTTTTCTGAGTAGTAGTGAGCTGTATGTGACGCCGATGAACCCTTGCTTGCACTTTCTTCGGTGACGGCACCACGCCTGTGTTCTGAGCTGTTTCCGGCCATCCGGGGTGGATGCCGACTTTTATTTCTCTTGTCAGCAACTGTCCGTGTTCTGAGCTGCTTTTCGGCCGTCTCGGGCAACTGTTGAATTTCTTTCCGTAGCGGTGACCCTATGCTCTGAGCTGTTTTCCGGCCGTCTTAGGGAACTGCTACATTCTTCTTATCAACACCGTCACATGCTCTGAGCTGCTTTCCAGCCGTCTTGAGCCGGGGTTGAGTTATTCCGGTAATGTCCCAGATCTGAGTTGTAAAGACCGTTCTGGTGGCTACTGGTTTCTTTGCCGGTTTTGTGCAAGGGTTCCGATGGTCGTCACTTACAGCTAGAACTTGTAAACTGATAACTTATCATTTAAATATTGTTTCACTAATGACTCATTGTGATGTTATAAGGAGATAGATTATTATGATTCCACAGTTGTTACCACATACATAGTTGCCACCATGTTAAGTTATTCATGATGAACACTATGCTTGCAAAGTAATGGCTAAAGCTAAAATTAGTCGGTTGATTTTGAGTCACCTGTCCGGGCTTATCCGTGCAACCACATTTGCCAGTATGGGACGGCCTTGGCTTGGTCTGGCTCTGTGCTCTTTCACCGGTACCACCAGACAGGGAAGGTTATGCGCGCGTGCTACCCTGGCCCGGTAGGCGGCGATAACCTTGTGAGCCAAGTTGTTTGTTTGCGCGCGATCCCCGTTTGGGACAGTTTAGTTTGGCCACGATGGTGGCAGGTGTCACGTGGTGACACAGGGGCCACCCAGGGCTTGACTCCGGGGGAGAATGATTGCCGGTGGTACGGTGGAGGAGTCACGGGTTAGGCGGGTTTCGTTGGAGCAACGCTGGTCCACCCGAATGGGATCACGAGGTCAGGTGCTCCATGGTGTGGGTAAAGTGCGTAACCTCTACAGAGTGTAAAATCTATTCGAATAGCCGTGTCCACGGTATTGGACAGCCCGTCCAGACCTCACTAGGTGGTCAACCATAATAAGGATAATAATGATGGAAGAACTCGCCTTGTGTAGACATCAGATGATGTGAGGAATATGATGTGTTAGCCATGGGATGGCTATATGATGAGTGGTCGGATGACCACATGAGTTGGATCGGATTTGGATCGGATTCAGGTTGGATCACGAGAATGTTCAAAGTATGGAATATTTACTTAATATGCTTTACCTTACTGCATTTACTTCAGTAGTTATCTTGCTGGATAAACCTGCTATAACATGATAATTGATATTGCTAGCTAGTTATGCTATGTCATGACAATTAATATTGCTCTAATAACAAGTGCATGCTTGAATGCCATGGATAGCTTTGCTTGGTGTATATGTTAGTTTGGTTTGCTTGCGAGTACATTCAAAAGTACTCAGCGGCCTTCAATGTGGCCAGGTTCACATAAGGATCCGTCGTCCGTCGACGAGGAGCCGGAGCGTTCGCGGCTAGAAGAGTAACCTAGGCAGATCCCTGTGGATTGGAGCCGCACCAGGACCATGCTGCCTTAGAAAGAGCTTTTCCGCTGCCATCACCCTTGTAATATATCATGTAAGATTTATATATCCATTAATAGAAATGCCGGTGTTCATGATACTTGTTGTAAACGCGCATGCCAGAGCGATTTTCCTGGGCTAGTATGCGTGGTGACCATCTGGCTACAGTGGTAATCAGGCGGGATGTCGGGGTACGACACCTATGGGATCCCGAGAGACCCCTTTAAGATTCGGCGGGCGGAGAGGTATACGCAAAGAGCAGAACCAACGATCGACGCGGAAAATTTTTACCCAGGTTCGGGCCACTGATCAGCGTAAAACCCTACTCCTGCTTTGTGTTCTTATTGATGTTCTTGAGCCCGGCCTTCAGGAGCGCTCGCAGTGAACAGTACGTTCAAAGAGCAGCTACGCATGCAGAATGGGCCAGAAGTTCTCCTCTTCTGTAGCAGTTGCCTTGGGCCTCCTTTTATATGCTCAAAGGGGTCTCCACAGTGGCAAAATGTACATACATTGAGGTGTAAAGTAGCTACAGGGTATCATACCTAACCCCTGACGGTTTAGGACAACCGCATTTAATGCACCGTGAGGTGTCCGTTTAGGTGTCCTCACTTTCTTGGGGATGGAAAAAGGGGCCATCCCATCAGCACCGCTTAACCTCTCCTCCACTGGCGCGTTGCCACGCATCCAGAGAAGGACCCAGAATGTCAAACTTTTTACTATGCCGAAGCGGTGGCACCGTGGCGGAATCTCGCCAGGCGCCGAAACTTGCCGGGCGCCAAGCCTTGCCGGGCGCTAAGCCTTGCCGGACGCCAAGTCTTGCCGGGCGCCAAGCCTTGCCGGGCGCCAATCCTTGCCGGGCTCCGCAGGCCACCCCGGCAAGATCTTGCCGGGGAGGCTGGCCTTTGGATTCCAGCCCTGCTTATCTGCTGATCCCCAGATCTCTGACTTGATGATTCCTTGGGTGGCTTGAACCGACCTCGAACTGTTCCCGGCAAGCCTTGTCGCGAGGATGGCTACAACTGCCTGTGCACAAGTACGAGGTACTAGTGGCCCAATATTTAGTACACCGACAGGAGCCCCCGGGCCTAGGCCATACACGAGTGCGAGGCGTTGTTGGGCTAGGCCCAAATAGTGCATGAGCACGCGTGGCAGGGGATTAACAGCTCGTAAATATCTCGTTTTACTGTGCCCCCCACTACACGCATCGAGCGCGCGACGTGGGAAGCGTGCCCCAAAGGCTGCAACTGCAACGCACCAATAGAGGCGCATTCACATTGGGGAATAAAAGAGGTGGCCCCGCTCATTCCCCATAAAAAGGAGAAGCCGCAAAGGCACAAGCCTATTTACCCCCCTCTTCTTCACAATCTGGCCGTCGCCATCGCCTTCCTCTTCTCGAGCTCAGAGCGAAGCTTTTTCCTCTTCCGCACGCCGCTTCCACGCTCGCTCCACCCCCGGCTTCCGCCCTCAATGCCGCCATGCTGCCCAAGGCCAGCAAAGGCAAGGGCAAGGAAGCGAAAGCCGACGTCCCGGAGAGCGAACTGGCGAAGATGCGGAAGATGCTTGTCGTCTTCCCCCCATCACTTGATGCTGAAGCTCTGAAGGGGCGGTACCAGTGCATGTGGGCGAAGGAGACGCAAGCTCACCCCGCCACACGCGTAATCCCAGGTGCTTGTTCCAAAGGTGGATCGGACAGATACCCTTTCTTCACTGCGTATTTCTATTGCGGGCTCTGTCCCCCCTTTTCCGACTTCTTCAATGATATCATGTACACATATGGCTTTCGTCTTCTCGATTTTACGCCAAATGCGGTACTTTGCATGTCCATCTTTGCCCATCTCTGTGAAAACTTTGTCGGCGTGATTCCCAATTCTGCTCTTTTTCGCCATTACTTCTTCCCTCGCATCCAAAAAGGAGAGGCCCTCTCTGGTTCTATCGCCTGGATTCCAAGGGCTTGGAATAAGGAAATATACCCAGAAGGAGTTTACCGCGAAAAGTGGGACGAGTGGCGGGCTGAATGGTGCTGGATCCAGGAAGCAGATCCCCATCCGTTTTGTCTTCCCCGGCAACAGAAGGTGGTCTGCGGCAAGGACTGGAGCGATCTTGCCGCGGAGGACGAGAGGCTCACAATCGCCACCACTAGGATCCTTTGCCTGAAGGCTGCCGGGCTGACGATGGAGATGATTGGCTTCGAATTTCTTTGCCGCCGCATCGCCCCTTTGCAGAACAGGGGAAGGCCAGCTTGGGAATACAGAAACGCGGCAGATGTCATGAGATTGCGCCTCGGGCTGAACAACAATCTGACCACTATGCAGCTTGGCGCTCTCCGTCAAAAACTATTCCAGCGCGAAGACAAGCACCGGCTGCCGGCAAGGATCGTCCCCTTGTGCAACAACTCCTCCTTGGGGTCGATCATCGCCTTCATGCCGATGTTCAACGCCCACGGTCTTGACCCGACCTGGGCCGAGCCAACCGAGGAGGAAGCGCAGAAGTTTTTCGACAACTTGACGGAGAGACCCGTCCGGCAAGAGGCAGATTTTATCCGAGCCACCACCGACCAGGAAGTAGCTTACATTGCTACTAGGGTGGAGGAGGTAAATCTTGCCGCGGAGGCCGGCAGCGTTGGCTTCACAGAATGGGAAGCTAGCGATGCAGAGGTAGTAGTGGAGGTAAAACCTGCCGAGGAGGACAAAGCTGCCGAGGAACAGAGCAGCGCAGCCGCTGAGAGCTCGTCCGGCGAGGACACGGCCGAAGAAGAAACGCAAGAAGAGCTCCCAGCCCCGAAGAAGACGAAGCGTGTTCTTCGGAAGGCTGCATCTGGCATCCCGGCAAGCCAGCCTTCTTCAAGCGGCGAGGCTCCCGGCAAGAAAGTGGCCGGCAAGACTGGACCGCGGCAGGGGGCTCATCAACAGCCTGCGCGGCGCGTGAGACCCACACCAGCGGCCACTGCTGGGGCGGCAGGGGGGTCTCGTACTACCGCACCGGAAGCTGCCCCGGCGCCTGCCACAGCCAAGCGGCCTAGGACCCCTCCTCCGCCTCCCCACTCAGACATTGCAGCGGAGGTCGATTTCGACATCTCCGGCTTTAGTCCGGAGCGAGAGGAAGAAGAGTGAGTACTTTGCCACAGCTTTTATATTTCAACCTTGGATCGATCTTACTAACTTGCTCATATTGTCTCTGCAGTGATGCAGAAACCTTGCTGCAGAGGATGGCGAAGAGGTCAAAGACTTCTACGGGCGACGAGCCCCCGGCAGGCTCCACGAGCGTGCCAGAAACCATCATCGTCAGCCCGGAGCCCAGTCCTCAATGCAGCCCCCAGCACAGCCCCCAGCGCAGCCCCCAGCGTAAGTTTACTGTTCTTTTTTCCGCTGGCGGGTGCTGAGGCTTCCATTCTTGTCGCTGATATTCTTGGGCTCACAGTAGAAGAATGGCAACAAGGAGAGTTGTCGGAAGACATCCCCGTCGTGCCACCTCCATCGACCACACCGCCCACAAGCACGTCCCCGGCAAGAGATCCTACCGACGAGCCCATCTTAATTGTGGAGGAGCCAGCAAGCACGGACCCCGGCAACCCGCCCCCGACAACCGAAGTTGCCGGGAGGGGCGAGGCCACCTCCCAACAGCTCGACGCAGGTACTCGATTGCCTCAGAGTGCTTGTTACTCTTTCTCTTATCTCTCTGTCTTTAGTCGCTTCAAACTTCAATCTCAATCTTATTCTAATTTCCTCCTTCGTCCTTCAGAGTTCCCTGTGATGGAACACATGGACGTCGACGTTGTCATCGAGGAGACCGCCAGGGACGCCACTGCCGAAGCAGACAGGATCACTGCCAGCGAGGCCACCAAGGATGACACTGTCGAGGCTGGTGGTGCTCTTGACGGGGAGGCCGCCAAGACTGCACAAGAGGAACCCACCAAGGAACCTACTGAAGGGGGCGACAGGGAGGCCGATGACCGTACTGACGGCATTCCTGCCGCAGGAGCGCCAGGCGCTGCCCCGGCCACAGAGCCCCCTGCCACTGGTAAGGCGGTCACTGAAGACCAGCCATCAACATCTGAGGGCCCCTCATCCAGCAAATACCTCAAGGTTGGCGAGAACCTGTTCGTCAACTTGCCGGGGACGGCAAGCACTGGGGCACCAGCCGAAGGAGAAGTTTTTGAAGAAATCATCGCTGCTGCCGGGCTCGAAGTTGTTGACGATCCCAGCGCTAGCAGCGGCAAATCTGAAGAGGACCAGCTCCTTCAGGCCATGGGCGAGAATTTCCGCAAGCTTCAGGCTCTCCACCGCGCCCGGAAAGATAAGGCGGACTCTAGAATGGCGGTTGTCGAGGCGGCCAAAGCAGATTTTCAAAGGCGCGTCGAACAGATGCAAGTCTGGCATGCCGAGGCCCTCCAAGAGTTGGTTGCCGGCCGGGAACAAGTGAGCCAGGAGTGGACAGAGATCCTCCTGAAGCAATCCGATATGGAGAAGGCGCATGATGAAGCTGCTCAAAGGATTGCTGCCGAAGATGCCCTCCTGACGGGGCGCCGCGTTGCTCTTGATGCTCATGAGGAAGATCTCACCGCACGTGAACAGGCGCTCGCCGCCAAGCTTCGCAGCAAAGATGAAGATATCGAGAATCTTGTCGCGCGGCGGACCCAGGAGCTGGAGGAGTTCCGCGTCAAGCTTTTCGACAGCGCCTCCAAGATGCGGTGCTGAAGCACCGTGCTGAAGCCACTCAGCGCGAGATCGATCGCGTAGTCAGTGGGACGCCGGCTGCGGCCGAGCCTAGCCGGGCCGGCACCATCCGGCAATGCGGCGCTGCGATTGCCAGCATGCTGGGGGTTGAACGCCCGGTCTACGAGACCCTAGCGCAGAACATGCGTGCCGCCCAGGCGGCCGCAGGCGAGCTCAAGCACTTGCGGGGCGACGAGCTACGCGAGCAACTGGAGCACCTCCAGCAACTCATCGACGCTACCAACGCGCAGCAGGACACGGGCAACCGCGTGGTGGGATCGGGCCGGCGGGTCGACACCCACGTGCCCCGTCGCGAGAACAGCGCGACCTCTCGGTCCCCTAGCGGCAGAGGCCGCGGGCAGTTGCGAGACCCAGAGCCAGTTGCTAGCAACAGCCGGTGTACGCCCCGCACGATAGCGGACAGCCACCAAGAGCTCTAGAACCCGGAGCCTCGGCGCCGGCCGGAAGAGCGCTTACCTCCTCGGAGAGAGAGGGCGGCCAATCCCGCGCCGCCGCTTGATCACCCTACGCTCAGCGGCCGGCTTGGCCCCCGCGAAGCAGTCGGCGAAAACGACGCACGCCACCGGATCGAGCGGCTGGCTCGGTCCCAATTGTTGAAAGAGGAGCGCGCAATCGGGCCGGCCTGCATCGGCCCCCGTATCCGCGATGAGCCCTTTCCCAGAGGGTTCACGCTCCCCAGAGACACGCCCAAGTACAATGGTGTCGTGAAGCCGGTGTTGGGGAACGTAGTAATTTCAAAAAAATTCCTACGCACACACAGGATCATGGTGATGCATAGCAACGAGAGGGGAGAGTGTGTGCACATACCCTCGTAGACCGAAAGCGGAAGCGTTAGCACAACGCGGTTGATGTAGTCGTATGTCTTCACGATCCGACCGATCCAAGTACCGAACGCACGGCACCTCCGAGTTCAGCACACGTTCAACTCGATGACGTCCCGCGAGCTCCAATCCAGCAAAGCTTCACAGGAGAGTTTCATCAGCACGACGGCGTGGTGACGGTGATGATGATGCTACCGGCGCAGGGCTTCGCCTAAGCACCGCTATAATATGATCGAGGTGGATTATGGTGGAGGGGGGCACCGCACACGGCTAAGAGATCAATGATCAATTGTTGTGTCTATGGGGTTCCCCCTGGCCATGTATATAAAGGATGGAGGGGAGGAGGCCGGCCCCCTATGGGTGGTGCACCAAGTAGGGGACTCCTACTAGGAATCCTACTCCTAGTAGGAGTCCACCAAGAGGGGAAGGAAGAGGGGAAGAGGGAGAAGGAAAGAGGGGTGTTGTGCCCCCCCAATCCTTTGTCCAATTCGGACCAGCAAGGGGAGGGGCGCAGCAGCCCCAGCGGCCTGCTCCTCTCTTTCCCGTATGGCCCAATAAGGCCCATAACTTCCCCCGGCGAATTCCCGTAATTCCCCGGTACTCCGAAAAATACCCGAATCACTCGGAACCTTTCCGACGTCCGAATATAGCCTTCCAATATATCGATCTTTACCTCTCGGACATTCCGAGACACCTCGTCATGTCCCCGATCTCATCCGGGACTCCGAACAAACTTTGGTCATCAAATCACATAAACTCATAATACCGATCGTCACCAAACGTTATGCGTGCGGACCCTACAGGTTCAAGAACTATGTAGACATGACCGAGACACATCTCCGGTCAATAACCAATAGCGGAACCTGGATGCTCATATTCGCTCCCACATATTCTACGAAGATCTTTATCGGTCAAACCGCATAACAACATACGTTGTTCCCTTTGTCATCGGTATGTTACTTGCCCGAGATTTGATCGTCGGTATCTCAATACCTAGTTCAATCTCGTTACCGGCAAGTCTCTTTTACTCGTTCCGTAATACATCATCCCGCAACTAACTCATTAGTTACAATGCTTGCAAGGCTTATAGTGTTGTGCATTACCGAGTGGGCCCAGAGATACCTCTAAGACAATCGGAGTGACAAATCCTAATCTCGAAATACGCCAACTCAACAAGTACCTTCGGAGACACCTCTAGAGCACCTTTATAATCACCCAGTTACGTTGTGACGTTTGGCAGCACACAAAGTGTTCCTCCGGTAAACGGGAGTTGCATAATCTCATAGTCATAGGAACATGTATAAGTCATGAAGAAAGCAATAGCAACATACTAAACGATCAAGTTCTAACCTAACGGAATGGGTCAAGTCAATCACATCATTCTCCTAATGATGTGATCCCGTTAATCAAATGACAACTCATGTCTATGGTTAGGAAACATAACCATCTTTGATCAACGAGCTAGTCAAGTAGAGGCATACTAGTGACACTCTGTTTGTCTATGTATTCACACATGTATTATGTTTCCGGTTAATACAATTCTAGCATGAATAATAAACATTTATCATGACATAAGGAAATAAAATAATAACTTTATTATTGCCTCTAGGGCATATTTCCTTCAGTCTCCCACTTGCACTAGAGTCAATAATCTAGTTCACATCGCCATGTGATTTAACACCAATAGTTCACATCACCATGTGATTAACACCCATAGTTCATATCGCTATGTAACCAACACTCAAAGGGTTTACTAGAGTCAATAATCTAGTTCACATCGCCATGTGATTTAACACCAATAGTTCACATCACCATGTGATTAACACCCATAGTTCATATCGCTATGTGACCAACACTCAAAGGGTTTACTAGAGTCAATAATCTAGTTCACATCACCATGTGTTTAACACCCAAAGAGTACTAAGGTGTGATCAAGTTTTGCTTGTGAGAGAAGTTTAGTCAACGGGTCTGCCACATTCAGATCCATATGTATTTTGCAAATTTCTATGTCTACAATGCTCTGCACGGAGCTACTCTAACTAATTGCTCCCACTTTCAATATGTATCCAGATTGAGACTTTGAGTCATCTGGATCGGTGTAAAAGCTTGCATCGACATAACCTTTTACGACGAACTCTTTTATCACCTCCATAACCGAGAAATATTTCCTTAGTCCTCTTAGGTAACTAAGGATAACTTTGACCGCTATCCAGTGATCTATCCCTAGATCACTATCGTACCTCCTTGCTAAACTTATAGCAAGGCACACAACTGGTCTGGTACATAGCATGGCATACTTTATAGAACCTATGGCTGAGGCATAGGGAATGACTTTCATTCTCTCTCTATCTTCTGACGTGGTCTTGCTTTGAGTCTTACTCAACTTTATACCTTGAATACAGGCAAGAACTCTTTCCTTGACTGATACTTTTTGAACTCCTTCAAAACTTTGTCAAGGTATGTGCTTTGTGAAAGTCTTATTAAGCGTCTCGATCTATCCCTATAGATCTTGATGCTCAATACTTAAGCAGCTTCACCGAGGTCTTTTATTGAAAAATTCTTATTCAAGTATCCTTCTATGCTATCCAGAAATTCTATATCATTTCCAATCAGCAATATGTCATCCACATATAATATCAGAAATGCTACAGAGCTCCCACTCACTTTCTTGTAAATACAGGCTTCACCATAAGTCTGTATAAAACCATATGCTTTGATCACCTTATCAAAGCGTATATTCCAACTCCGAGATGCTTGCACCAGTCCATAGATGGGTCGCTGGAGCTTGCACACTTAGTTAGCACCTTTAGGATTGACAAAACCTTCTGGTTGCATCATATACAACTCTTCTTTAATAAATCCATTAAAGAAATGTAGTTTTGACATCCATTTGCCAGATTTCATAAAATGCGGCAATTGCTAACATGATTCGGACGGACTTAAGCATCACTACGGGTGAGAAAGTTTCATCGTAGTCAACTCCTTGAACTTTGTCAACAACCTTTTTCGACAAGTCTAGCTTTGTAGATAGTAACACTACTATCAGCGTCCGTCTTCCTCTTGAAGATCCATTTATTTTCTATGGCTTGCCGATCATCGGGCAAGTCAACCAAAGTCCATACTTTGTTCTCATACATGGATCCCATCTCAGATTTCATGGCCTCAAGCCATTTCGCGGAATCTGGGCTCATCATCGCTTCCTCATAGTTCGTAGGTTCGTCATGGTCTAGTAACATGACTTCCAGAACAGGATTACCCTACCACTCTGGAGCGGAACATACTCTGGTTGACCTACGAGGTTCTGTAGTAACTTAATCTGAAGTTTCATGATCATCATCATTAGCTTCCTCACTAATTGGTGTAGGCATCACTGGAACTGATTTCTGTGATGAACTACTTTCCAATTCAAGAGAAGGTACCACTACCTCATCAAGTTCTACTTTCCTCCCACAAACTTCTTTCGAGAGAAACTCCTTCTCTAGAAAGGATCCATTCTTAGCAACAAATATCTTGCCTTCGGATATGTGATAGAAGGTGTACCCAACAGTTTTTTTTGGGTATCCTATAAAGACGCACTTCTCCGATTTGGGTTCGAGCTTATCAGGCTGAAGCTTTTTCACATAAGCATCGCAGCCCCAAACTTTAAGAAACGACAGCTTAGGTTTCTTGCCAAACCACAGTTCATACGGTGTCGTCTCAACGGATTTAGATGGTGCCCTATTAAACGTGAATGCAGCTGTCTCTAATGCATAACCCCAAAACAATAGTGGTAAATCGGTAAGAGACATCATAGATCGCACCATATCTAATAAAGTACGGTTACGACATTCGGACACACCATTACGCTGTGGTGTTCCAGGTGGCGTGAGTTGCGAAACTATTCCGCTTTGTTTCAAATGTACACCAAACTCGTAACTCAAATATTCTCCTCCATGATCAGATCGTAGAAACTTTATTTTCTTGTTACGATGATTTTCCACTTCACTCTGAAATTCTTTGAACTTTTCAAATGTTTCAGACTTATGTTTCATTAAGTAGATATACCCATATCTGCTCAAATCATCTGTGAAGGTGAGAAAATAACGATACCCGTCGCGAGCCTCAACATTCATCGGACCGCATACATCGATATGTATTATTTCCAATAAGTCATTTAGCTCGCTCCATTGTTCCGGAGAACGGAGTCTTAGTCATCTTTCCCATGAGGCATGGTTCGCAAGCATCAAATGATTCATAATCAAGTGATTCCAAAATTCCATCCGAATGGAGTTTCTTCATGCGCTTTACACCAATATGACCTAAACGGCAGTGAAACAAATAAGTTGCACTATCATTACTAACTTTGCATCTTTTGGCTTCAATATTATGAATGTGTGTATCACTACGATCGAGATTCAATAAACCATTTACATTGGGTGTATGACCATAGAAGGTTTTTATTCATGTAAACAGAACAACAATTATTCTCTGACTTAAATGAATAACCGTATTGCAATAAACATGATCCAATCATATTCATGCTCAACGCAAACACCAAATAACATTTATTTTGCAATAAACATGATCCAATCATATTCATGCTCAACACAAACACCAAATAACATTTATTTAGGTTTAACACTAATCCCGAAAATAGAGGGAGTGTGCGATGGTGATCTTATCAACCTTGGAATCACTTCCAACACACATCGTCACCTCGTCATTAACTAGTCTCTGTTCATTTTACAACTCTTGTTTCGAGTTACTAATGTTAGCAACTGAACCAGTATCAAATACCCAGGGGCTACTATGAACACTAGTAAAATACACATCAATAACATGTATATCAAATATACTTTTGTTCACTTTGCCATCCTTCTTATCCGCCAAATACTTGGGGCAGTTCCACTTCCAGTGACCAGTCCCTTTGCAGTAGAAGCACTCAGTTTCAGGCTTAGGTCCAGACTTGGGCTTCTTCCCGGGAGTAGCAACTTGCTTGCTATTCTTCTTGAAGTTCCCCTTCTTCCCTTTGCCCTTTTTCTTGAAACTAGTGGTCTTGTTAACCATCAACACTTGATGCTCTTTCTTGATTTCTACCTTCGTTGATTTCAGCATCACGAAGAGCTCGGGAATCATTTTTGTCATCCCTTGCATATTATCGTTCATCACGAAGTTCCAGTAACTTGGTGATAGTGACTAGAGAATTCTGTCAATTACTATCTTATCCGGAAGATCAACTCCCACTTGATTCAAGCAACTGTAGTACTCAGACATTCTGAGCACATGCTCACTGATTGAGCAATTCTCCTCCATCTTGTAGGCAAAGTACTTGTCAGAGGTCTAATACCTCTCGACACGGGCATGAGTCTGAAATACCAATTTCATCTCTTTGGAACATCTCATATGCTCCGTGGCGTTCAAAACGTTTTTGAAGTCCCGATTCTAAGCCGTAAATCATGGCGCACTAAACTATCAAGTAGTCATCACATCGAGCTTGCTAAACGTTCATAACGTTTGCATCTGCTCCTGCAATAGGTCTGTCACCTAGCGGTGCATCAAGGACATAATTCTTCTGTGCAGCAATGAGGATAATCCTCAGATCACGGAACCAGTCCGCATCATTGCTACTATCATCTTTCAACTTAGTTTTCTCCAGGAACATATCAAAAATAAAATAGTGGAGCTATACGTGAGCTATTGATCTACAACATAATTTGCAAATACTACCAGGACTAAGTTCATGATAAATTAAAGTTCAATTAATCATATTACTCAAGAACTCCCACTTAGATAGACATCTCTCTAATCATCTAAGTGATCACGTGATCCAAATCAACTAAACCATAACCGATCATCACGTGAAATGGAGTAGTTTTCAATGGTGAACATCACTATGTTGATCATATCTACTATATGATTCACGCTCGACCTTTCGGTCTCAGTGTTCCAAGGCCATATCTGCATATGCTAGGCTCGTCAAGTTTAACCCGAGTATTCTGCATGTGCAAAACTGGCTTGCACCCGTTGTAGATGAACGTTGAGCTTATCACACCCGATCATCACGTGGTGTCTCGGCACGACGAACTTTGGCAACGGTGCATACTCAGGGAGAACACTTTTACCTTGAAATTTAGTGAGAGATCATCTTATAATGCTACCGTCAAACAAAGCAAAATAAGATGCATAAAGGATAAACATCACATGCAATCAATATAAGTGATATGATATGGCCATCATCATCTTGTGCTTGTGATCTCCATCTGCGAAGCACCGTCATGATCACCATCGTTACTGGCGCGACACCTTGATCTCCATCGTAGCATCGTTGTCGTCTCGCCAACTATTGCTTCTACGACTATCGCTAGCGCTTAGTGATAAAGTAAAGCAATTACAGGGCGATTGCATTGCATACAATAAAGCGAAAACCATATGGCTCCTGCCAGTTGCCGATAACTCAGTTACAAAACATGATCATCTCATACAATAAAATATAGCATCATGTCTTGACCATATCACATCACAACATGCCCTGCAAAAACAAGTTAGACGTCCTCTACTTTGTTGTTGCAAGTTTTACATGGCTGCTACGGGCTGAGCAAGAACCGTTCTTACCTACGCATCAAAACCGCAACGATAGTTCGTCAAGTTAGTGCTGTTTTAACCTTCACAAGGACCGGGCGTAGCCACACTCGGTTCAACTAAAGTTGGAGAAACTAACACCCGCTAGTCACCTGTGTGCAAAGCACGGCGGTAAAACCAGTCTCGCGTAAGCGTACGCGTAATGTCGGTCCGGGCCGCTTCATCCAACAATACCGCCGAACCAAAGTGTGACATGCTGGTAAGCAGTATGACTTGTATCGCCCACAACTCATTTGTGTTCTACTCATGCATATAACATCTACGCATAAAACCAGGCTCTGATACCACTGTTGGGGAACGTAGTAATTTCAAAAAATTTCCTACGCACACACAGGATCATGGTGATGCATAGCAACGAGAGGGGAGAGTGTGTCCACGTACCCTCGTAGACCGAAAGCGGAAGCGTTAGCACAACGCGGTTGATGTAGTCGTACGTCTTCACGATCCGACCGATCCAAGTACCGAACGCACGGCACCTCCGAGTTCAGCACACGTTCAACTCGATGACGTCCCGCGAGCTCCGATCCAGCAAAGCTTCACAGGAGAGTTTCGTCAGCACGACGGCATGGTGACGGTGATGATGATGATACCGACGCAGGGCTTCGCCTAAGCACCGCTACGATATGATCGAGGTGGATTATGGTGGAGGGGGGCACCGTACACGGCTAAGAGATCAATGATCAATTGTTGTGTCTATGGGGTGCCCCCTGGCCACGTATATAAAGGATGGAGGGGAGGAGGCCGGCTCCGTATGGGTGGCGCACCAAGTAGGGGACTCCTACTAGGAATCCTACTCCTAGTAGGAGTCCACCAAGAGGGGAAGGAAGAGGGGAAGAGGGAGAAGGAAAGAGGGGTGTTGCGCCCCCCCAATCCCTTGTCCAATTCGGACCAGCAAGGGGAGGGGCGCAGCAGCCCCTGCGGCCTGCTCCTCTCTTTCCCGTATGGCCCAATAAGGCCCATAACTTCCCCCGGTGAATTCCCGTAATTCCCCGGTACTCCGAAAAATACCTGAATCACTCGGAACCTTTCCGACGTCCGAATATAGCCTTCCAATATATCGATCTTTACCTCTCGGACATTCCGAGACTCCTCGTCATGTCCCCGATCTCATCCGGTACTCCGAACAAACTTTGGTCATCAAATCACATAAACTCATAATACCGATCGTCACCGAACTTTAAGCGTGCGGACCCTACGGGTTCGAGAACTATGTAGACATGACCGAGACACGTCTCCGGTCAATAACCAATAGCGGAACCTGGATGCTCATATTGACTCCCACATATTCTACGAAGATCTTTATCGGTCAAACCGCATAACAACATACGTTGTTCCCTTTGTCATCGGTATGTTACTTGCCCGAGATTCGATCATCGGTATCTCAATACCTAGTTCAATCTCGTTACCGGCAAGTCTCTTTACTCGTTCCGTAATACATCATCCCGCAACTAACTCATTAGTTACAATGCTTGCAAGGCTTATAGTGATGTGCATTACCGAGTGGGCCCAGAGATACCTCTCCGACAATCGGAGTGACAAATCCTAATCTCGAAATACGCCAACTCAACAAGTACCTTTGGAGACACCTCTAGAGCACCTTTATAATCACCCAGTTACGTTGTGACGTTTGGCAGCACACAAAGTGTTCCTCCGGTAAACAGGAGTTGCATAATCTCATAGTCATAGGAACATGTATAAGTCATGAAGAAAGCAATAGCAACATACTAAACGATCAAGTGCTAAGCTAACGGAATGGGTCAAGTCAATCACATCATTCTCCTAATGATGTGATCCCGTTAATCAAATGACAACTCATGTCTATGGTTAGGAAACATAACCATCTTTGATCAACAAGCTAGTCAAGTAGAGGCATACTAGTGACACTCTGTTTGTCTATGTATTCACACATGTATTATGTTTCCGGTTAATACAATTCTAGTATGAATAATAAACATTTATCATGACATAAGGAAATAAAATAATAACTTTATTATTGCCTCTAGGGCATATTTCCTTCAGCCGGAAGACTGGCTGATCGACTACTCCACAGCGGTCGGCATCGCCAACGGCAACAAGCACGTGGCCGTCAAGTACGTCCCGCTCATGCTTCAGGGCACGGCCCGGACATGGCTGAACAGCCTCAAGTCCAACAGCATCAACAGTTGGGTAGATTTCAGTGACGCCTTCATCCGCAACTTCACCAGTACGTACAAGCGCCCCCCAAGCCACGCCAGCTCTCCATGTGCGTTCAGCGGCCGGCCGAGTCCAGTCACGACTATCTGACGCGTTGGGGCGAGTTGCGCAACTCCTGCGAGGGGGTCCATGAGGTGCAGGCCATCGTGTACTTCACCACCGGGTGCCGAGTGGGCACTCTGCTCAAGCACAAGCTCTTGTGCGACGAGCCGGCTACCTTGGACGACCTCCTGGTCATGGCCGACAAGTACGCCACCGCCGACTCCTCCATGGGGTCGGAGATCCGGGTTGACGCAGCCGGCAAGGTGGTCCAGCCGGGTTCCCAAACTCCGGCTGGTGGCGCCAACTGACGCCAACCACCGAACGACAACAAGCGCAAGGCCCCGCAGCTAGCTTCCAACAGCCGGCAGGTGGCCACTGTCAAGGGTCAGCAGCCGGCCGGGCAGCCCGGCCCCAAGCATCCGCGGGGCGGCAAGGGTGCCTGGCAGCCTACCTTCTCCTTTGAGCAAGCCCTCGATGCCCCGTGCAAGTTCCATAGCGGCGCGAAGCCGTCCAACCATACCACCCGGAAGTGCAACTGGCTCGCCCGGATTGCCAAGGGAGAGGCCCTGCCGCCTCCGCCACCGGCCGGCCAGATAGCTCCGGTTGTTCAGCAACCGGCCCGAGCTGCCGGCATGCTTCAAGATGAGTTCCCCGGAGAGAACGCCACCTACGTCATCTTCACGAGCGAAGCCGACGACAAGCACAGCCGACAGCAGCTGCGCCGCGAGGTGAATGCCGTCAGCTCAGAGGTCCCCACCTTCATGCACTTGTCCGAGAGGCCCATCATCTGGAGCCAAACCGACCACCTGGCCATGATGCCCTCGCTGGGTGCATACGCCTTGGTGCTAGACTCAACCTTCTCAATGGAGAGGCAGACTTGCCGCTTCAGCCGAGTTCTGATAGATGGCGGCAGCAGCATCAACATCCTGTACCGCGAGACCATGGAGCGGTTGGACATCAAGGTCAAGCAGCTTCAGCACAGCCGGACTGTCTTCCACGGCATAGTTCTCGGCCTTTCATGCTCTCCAATCAGCAAGATCAAGATCGATGTCCTGTTCGGTGACAAGAACCACTTCCGCCGCGAGCCAATCTGGTTTGAGGTGGTTGACCTGGACAGCCCCTACCATGCGCTCTTGGGCCGCCCGGCGCTGGCCAAATTCATGATGGTCCCGCACTACGCCTACCTGAAGGCCAAGATGCCGGGCACCAAGGGCATCATCACCATCACCGGCGACTACCAGAAGTCGCTAGACTGCGCCGCCGCCAGCAGCCAGCTGGCCGAGTCCCTTGTCATTGCTCAAGAGAAGCGTCTTCTTGACTGGATGGTAGCCATGGCCAGCGAGAAGCCGGCCATGCCGACTGATCCCAAGGAGACGGAAGCAGCGGCCTCGTTCCAGCCGGCCAAGGAAACCAAGAAGATCGCCTTGGACCCGGCGCACCCGGAGAGGTTTGCTGTCGTAGGGACCAACCTCGACAGCAAATAGGAAGGCAAGCTCGTCGATTTCCTCTATGAGAATCGAGACATCTTCGCATGGTCCCCCAAAGACATGCCGGGTGTCCCGATGGATTTCGCCGAGCACAAACTACATGTGAGACCGGGTGCTAAGCCGGTCAAGCAACCCCTCTGCCGCCTATCAGAAGAGAAGAGAAGGATCGTTGGTGAAGAAATTGCCCGGCTTCTGGCAGCCGGCTTCATCATGGAAGTGTTCTACCCGGACTGGCTTGCCAACCCAGTCCTCGTCTTGAAGAAGAATAACAAGTGGCGCATGTGTATCGACTACACGAGCCTCAACAAGGCCTGCCCCAAGGATCCTTTTGCCTTGCCCCGGATATATCAAGTGATCGACTCCACGGCCGGGTGCGAGCTGCTGTCTTTCCTGGACGCCTACTCCGGCTATCACTAGATCAACTGAACCCGGCCGATCGGCTGAAGACCGCCTTCATCACACCATTCGGAGCCTTCTGTTACCTGACCATGATGTTCGGCTTGAGAAATGCCGGTGCCACATTGAAGCGTTGCATGCAGAAGTGCCTCCTCAAGCAGCTCAGCAAAAACGCCCACGTCTATGTAGATGACATTGTGGTGAAGACGGAGAAGCGCGGCACCCTCCTAGAGGATCTCAAGGAGACCTTCGAAAATCTGCGCCGTTTTCAAATCAAGCTCAACCCGGAGAAGTGCGTCTTCGGAGTACCAGCCGGCCAGCTCCTCGGCTTCCTTGTCTCTGAACGCGGCATCGAGTGCAGCCCCGTGAAGATCAAGGCCATCGAGCGGATGGAGAGACCCACCAAGCTGCGTGACGTCCAGAAGTTCACTGGGTGCCTGGCATCCCTCAGCCGCTTCATCAGTTGGCTGGGCGAGAAGGTGCTCCCCTGTACCAGCTAATGAAGAAAACCACTTGCTTCGAGTGGAACGACAAGGCGGACGAAGCTTTTTGTCAACTCAAGCGCATGATGTCCACGCCGCCCATCCTGGCGGCTCTGGCTGCCAAGGAACCGATGCTCCTCTACATCGCCGCCACCAGCCGAGTCATCAGCACGGTGATTGTGGTCGAGCGCCCAGAGGCCGGCAAGGTGCAGCCAGTCCAGAAGCCAGTGTATTATCTGAGCGAGGTCTTGTCCGCCTCCAAGCAAAACTACCCCCACTACGAGAAGATGTGCTACGGCGTGTACTTTGCGGCCAAGAAGCTGAAGCAATACTTCCAAGAGCACTCCATCACGGTTGTCTGCACCGCCCCCCTTGCCGAGATCATGGGCAACAGAGATGCCTCAGGTCGGGTGGCCAAATGGGCCATCGAGCTGGCTCCCCATACCATCCTCTACCAGCCCCGCACCGCTATCAAGTCCCAAGCGCTGGCCGACTTCTTAGTCGACTGGGCCGAGTCCCAGTACCTGCCGCCAGCGCCGGATTCTACGCATTGGCGGATGCACTTTGATGGCTCAAAGATGCGCACCGGCTTGGGGGCCGGCATCGTCCTCACCTCTCCCAAGGGCGACAAGATAAAGTACACACTGCAGATCCACTTCGCCGCCTCCAACAACGTAGCCGAGTATGAGGCACTCATCTTTGGGCTCCGACTGGCCAAGGAGATCGGCATCCGCCGCATCCTCTGCTACGGTGACTCGGACTTGGTGGTCCAGCAGTCGTCCGGCGACTGGGACGCCAAGGACGCCAACATGGCAAGCTACCGCTTCCTCATCCAGCAGATGAGCGGGCACTTCGATGGGTGCGAGTTCCTACACGTACCAAGAGCCGACAACGACGCAGCGGACGCCCTCGCCCGCATCGGCTCCACCCGGCAGGCCATACCAACCGGCGTCTCCCTCGAGTGTCTGCGCAAGCCGTCTATCCAGCCGTCGCTAGAATCCGACTCGATCTTCGTGCCGGCTGACCCCGGAGTAGTCGGATCCGGATCGGGGACTCCAGCAGCCGGCCCGGAGACTTCAGCAGTCGGCCCGGGGACTTCAGCCGGTGGCCCGGGGGCTGCACCACCAGCACCCGCCCCAGGAATTCCAGCAGGCGGCCCGGGGATTGCAGCAGTCAGCCCGGGGACTTCATCGACACCACCAGGAGTGGCCGGCTCTAGCCCGCCGCCTCCCAACCCGGCCACCCTCGTGCCAGTTGCCGTATTCACAGTGGTGGCGGCCCCATCTTGGGCGCAGCCCATCCGCAACTATCTGGTAAGCCGCGTGCTACCAGCAGACAAAGTGCTAGCTCGGCAGATCCAGCACCGGGCAGGCGCCTACACCATCGTCAACAGAGAGCTCGCCAAGCGGAGCGTGACCGGTGTTTATCAGCGCTGCGTGGAGCCGGAGAAGGGCATGGAGATCCTCAGAGAAATCCACCAAGGCGAATGTGGCCACCATGCCGCCTCCCGGTTCCTCGTAGCCAAAGCCTTCCGCCATGGTTTCTTCTGGCCGACTGCATTGGACGACGCCAAGGAGTTGCTCAAGAAGTGCAAAGGGTGCCAGAAGTTCAGCACCAAGCAACACCAGCCGGCCTCTGTCCTCAAGACCATCCCTATCACCTGGCCGTTTGCCGTGTCGGGTTTGGACATGGTGGGTCCTTTCAAGACAGCACGCGGTGGCATGACTCATTTGCTAGTCGCCGTGGACAAATTCACCAAGTGGATAGAGGCCAAGCCAATCAAGAGGCTGAACGGTCCGACTGCCGTCACGTTCATCGCCGACATCACCGTCCGATATGGCGTCCCCCACAACATCATCACCGACAATGGCACCAACTTCGCCAAAGGCGCCTTGGCCCGTTTCTGCGCAAACCAGGGTATCCGACTAGACCTAGCGTCCGTCGCCCATCCGCAGTCAAACGGCCAGGTGGAGCGAGCAAACGGCCTCATCCTGTCCGGCATCAAGCCCCGCCTGATCGAGCCGCTAGAGCGATCGACCGGCTGCTGGATCGATGAGCTACCGGCCGTCCTCTGGAGTCTTCGGACCACGCCCAACAGATCAACCGGCTTTACGCCCTTCTTCCTCGTGTACGGCGCCGAGGCTAACATCCCCACGGATATCGAGTTCGACTCGCCTCGCGTCACTATGTACATGGAGGCGGAAGCAAAGGAGGCGCGAGAAGACGGCGTTGACCTGCTGGAAGAGGACCGGCTGCTAGCGTGCAGCCGGTCCGCCATCTACCAGCAGAGCCTGCGCCACTACCCCAACAAGAAGGTCAAGCCACGTACCTTCCGCGAAGGCGACCTTGTGCTTCGCCTGATCCAGCGATCAGCTGGCCAGCACAAGCTCGCAACACCTTGGGAAGGCCCCTTCATCGTCAGCAAGGCCCTGGGCAACGACTCGTACTACCTCATTGATGCCCAAAAGCCCAGGGCACGCAAGCGAAGCACAGCCGGCGAAGAGACGGAGCGGCCATGGAACATGAACCTACTTCGTCCGTTTCACAGTTAAAGCGAGTGTATGTACCACGCCAACTTTTGTATTAAAGTAAAGACCTCAGGTCCCCCGAGACGTACTTGGGGGCTACCTTTTTATCCACGAGATAAGCTTTTACCATGAATTGAGTTTTTTTGTATATTCTTGCTCCGTCCGGGTTCCGGTCAGCCGACCCGGGGGCTCGCCATCTTGGCCTAAGTCCGCACCAGCCGGAGCCGACTAGTAGTGTGCCGACGCCAAAGCCCTCTCTTCGCTCCATGTCACAGCTCGTAGCGCGGCTGTCCGACTGGCAAGAGTCAAAGGCTGGAAACGCTGTCCACACGAAAAACGACTAAGGAAAACACCGACTACGGCCAAGCCGGCCTCTCGCCTCTCTCGTCCGGCTGCTCAGCAGCCGGCAGGCCGACTTCTCGCTCGACTAAGCTACGCTCTAAGCGGCTGAAGTAACTTGCCCGCTCTAAAACGACCAAGTCCCTGACCCAGCCACAGACCGCAGCACGACTGTCCAGCTGGCAGGGAGGCGGCCAAGGGAACACGGCGAAGGAAAAAGCCAAAGAGGGCAAAAGCAAACTCAAGCTAGAACCCGGCAACACATGCAAAATATGGGGAGTTAAACTTTGTACATTGCAAAAGGGCCCAAGGCCAGGTACTATAAAAGGCTCACACAATCCATATAATAAAAACTATATAGCAACAACAGTAAGTTAACCACTTACCTCCACACAATCCTGGAAAATTACACTTCATTGAATTTTTTCACACAAAGTATTATTATTCATTCAAAAACATTTTATCTTATCCTCTAAACCTTACAATTATTCCTCCAATTTACAGAATATCATTTGTGGTGTATTTTGCCTATAAAAAACACTTCCCCTTACTTCACAGAACTTCGCAGCAGCCATACTGCTCACACCTGACCCTAATTTCTGTCACTGGTTGACCAAACCAAGGGTGAGGAAGACTTGATATTACAAGAAAAGAATGGATTTATCGTATTTTTAGGTCAAGAAATGAAAGGAAAGGGCTATTTTATGAGTTTATGTAGATTAAGTTTTAGATTCTTTATGTACAGTTGTGCAAGACATAGTTTTAAAACTATATCCCATTTTTTCAATGATACTACATCCTCCTTTTGTTACATAATCATCGTGCAGGTCATGGAGGAGGAGATATTGAAACGATATTGTCTGAACTTAATATTCAATATCCACAACCACTAGGCATCTATCCTGACCTGTCCGAAAAAAGAACGAAGCAGAACATGGACAACGAAGCACCTGAGCTAGTGCCAACACTAGCTTACAGCAGGGAGGGCAACAAAAAACAAGTAACTAGCAGCAGAAAAAAGAGGCAATCAGAAACCAAGACTGTTGTTCCTCCTACAGCAAAAAGATAAAAGAGAAAGGACAAAACTGAACTCATCATCGACGGTACTACCTTGCAGCAGCAGCCAAGTCCTCTAATGGTACTCCCACTAGCAGTTCCACACGACAAGAATAAACTAATTGAAGGAAAAAAGAAAAACAAACGACAACGGGTGGAAGAAGACGAGGATGATGCCAGCAAAGAGCCAGAGTGTGATACTGCCGACGATGGCAAAAAACATGATGATGATTTCATTCCTACAGAGGGCAATGATGCCGTAGAGAACAACAGTGGCGCCGCAGAGGACAGCAACGATGATGTAAAACACAATTCTCTACAAATTTTTCTTGCCACCTCTTTCTCTCAACAGCGAAAACCAAATGATCCTCTCTAACAAAACCCTCTTTCTCTCAACAGCGAAAATCAAACCGGAAGCGCACAAAGAGGACAAAGACAAGCGGAAAAGAATTGGCAGCACCAACGGATGATGAACAGGACGCAACAACAAATGAGGACAAATGCAAAATCAAGGCAGGGCCAGTATTTGTTCAGATCAATAAAGCATGGAATATGCTTGAAGAACGTCACCAACAAGATGTTAGGACGGCCGGATTTGACAGCATAGAGAAATGCCAAATAACGCGCTCCATCTGCAGACCGCTTGCAGCACACATCTATGACAATTTGGACACAGAAAGCATGACAATAACGTTCAGTGACGCTAATGAACAAAAGCAAATAAAGATAACAAAGGAAGGCATCCACAAGGTGTTTGGATACCCAAACGGCACACAGAAGTCAGCACCAAGGCCACGGACTTCCACCAATACAATGAGGAAACTGGTCTCAGAAGTTGGCCTCAACAGTCTAAATTTCAAACACAAACATTTGTTTGAAAAGCTAAGAGAATTGGTACAACTAGACGACCCAGAATCAAACAGCAAATCAGTTAAAATATTTTTCCTTATTTTTTTCCACAATGTTGTCTGCGGGACAACCACCTCTATCTTCAGCCAACAAGTGATAATGGTCAAGGACATGAAATATGAACAAATGGCATAGATGGATTTCTGCGAGGTAATCGTCGAAAGGATTAAGGCAGGAGCCATAGAATGGCAGAAGCACGGGACGTTGGATCAAGAAAAAAAAGAACAAAAAGCACCTCAATGGTTTGGCACAGGGACCAGTAATCATGTACCTCGACTCCCTGCTGCTGCCAACCGACAAGAAAGAAGTGCGGAAGATTGCTGAGAGAATGGACAAGACCTCATTACCATGAGCAAACCATCTAAAAGAGAGTGACCTAGCGAAAATAGCTAGAGCAGACATGAAAAGGGACGGAAAAGCATGACCGGAGGACTATGAATTTGGCAAGATACAGGTATGCCTCTGTTGTATATAAATCTGTTCTTCCTTGTAAAAATGGTTTCCATTCTAACCAATTCCATTCTACCGAAACAATGCAGACATGGAAAGGAACAGCAGAGAGGATCTTCTATACCAGCACAGCATCACCTTCGTCTGATACCAGCACATCAACAAAAGCACCAGCACACGACCAAAGTGCTACCACCTCCACCGAAGCACGAGCACAAAGCACATGTAAGCACCAGTGGAAGCAGGGAACCTGACACAGGCACCAGCACGGGATCAGATGAAATATTCGGAAGGATCAATGGAATGTTGCAAAAAGTGCTTAACGAAGCAAAACAGTTACCTGGAATAACCACCAGGGCTGAACACCAATGCACCGAACAAGAGGAGAGATTGGATCAAAAATACAAGAAGTCAGTGGTGCAACAAGCAATGTCCCTGATGGAAGCTTTCGAACAACACAGAGAATTTCAGGACATGATTTGCAGAAAGAACTTAACAGACGAGGCGACGCTGTAGGTGCTAGATCAAGCAGATGCAGGAGCCACAACTACACTAGTCGATGGCAACCACGCGAAAGAAGTCGTAGCCGCAGTAGAAGCAGGGGAAAGGAGAAAAAGAAAGAAGGAAGAAGAAGACCAAGAAAACGAACACCAAGGGAAGAAAAGAATAACAAAATCAAGAACACAAACCTCGAGAATTAACCAGAGGGAGACAAAAGAACAGAACAAGATGCAAAACGAGCAGAGCAAGAAGCACATATCAACCAACACAGCAAGTACCAAAGGACAGCAAAACCAAGGTAGAAAAGTAGCTGCAGAAGAAGAGCATCAATAAGAGAAACAGGTAAATGAGAACAAATACATCATCCATCTGACTCAAAAGCCATGCTTTCAAACTTGAACTTAAAAATCTGTCTTTCATACTGTCAGGGACACGGCAACAGAACGCCACCCCAACATAAAGGCCGACAGCAGCATGTTGTCTAGAACACCGAGCAACAGGATGCAAGAAATAAAACAAGCAACCCCACAACAGATAATGCTCCCTCAAGAACGACCACAAGAGTAGTACAAGAGACGAACAAGATCGGAACCAGCAAACACGTGAGTATAAAAATCAGTTTCTTCTTTCTAAACTAGATATGGTTTTGAGTTAACTGACAAATCTGCAACAAAATATACACTCAGCTGTACAAGCATCATCTCGGCAGTCCCGCAAACAACGCACGAGCTTATCTACCATCGACCGTGAACAACACCCAAGATAAACAAGAAGAAAACAAAAAAGGAGAGGTAAAACTTCCAAACCCACTTTGCCTAATACCGTTAAGTCATATTGTTTCATCTTTCAGGTATTACAAGCACAACAAAAGCAAGAGGATGCCCATGCAAAACAGAAAGTTGATGGACAAGAGCTTTTCAGCGCCACAGCATTCCAGATGACCGATACAGGGGAGAAAGCCTCAGACATACCAGTTGATGACACACCCAAGGCTGGTATACATAGCAAAGAAAAAGTGGACGCACACACAAATATCCCGACCACTGGCGCAAAGGTAAAATTCAAACAAGAACCATTTTTCAAAAATTTAGAAGGAATGAACTACCCAGTACAACCTGCCACTATAATACAAGAATTACAAGGAATGAATCACGCTTTTCCTTTCATGAGACGCAGGAAACAAACGACAACGCTCATGTCAAAGAACAGCAAGGAGTACAACCGGAGCAAGCCAAAAAACAAGGGCAAATTGTCATTCAAATAGTACCTAGTACCCCAACTAAAGAGCAGTCTTCACCTGACAAACACAACCGAGAAGAGATCCCACCAGCATCAAAGACCGAAGAGGTGAAGTTACATGACTTGCTCCTACAACATTAAAAGAAAAAAGTTATGCATACACAGATGAAGTCCCAACTTTATTTACATTTTTTGATTGAACAGAAGAAAGAAACAAATGAAGCAGAAGATGTGTCTCAACAAGCGATAGAAAGTGCTGCTGCCGCTCGACAATGTCCAAAAACTTCAGAAGACAAAGAAGAAGTAACAGACACGGCACCGGAGACAATGAATGTAGAGGTCAAGCTACAAAACCTGTTTCTATAGCATATAAAAAAAATTCATCCACAGACAGAAACGCAGACACGTTTTAATTACTTTTTGCGTTCCGACAGATGCAAGAAACAGAGGAGAGCACCAACATTCAAGACCAACAAACACAACAAGATAAGGGAAAGTAACAAGCGGAAGATGTTCTTGCAACGACAGACAGCGTCACCGCTGGAGACCAAGCCAGAAAACCTTCACTGTCCGACAGGAAATAATAGGGATGGCAGCGGCGCAAAAGATCGAAAAGGTGGAGTGAGGTAAGTTGCTTTTATGAAATTAGAAATTTGAGTGAACACAGACACAAATGCAATCTCATTTACTTACCTCTATGTCTCAACAGCCACAAGACAAAAATGACGACACCACCGATGAACAACACGGCAAAGATCCAGAGGAGGTCCAAAAACCTCCAATCAGCGAAGGAAAGGTCGAACAGACAGCAGTGGCGGAAACGACTGAAAAGGTGAAGTTACAATAAAAAAGTTCAAAGACACACTAAACATTTGAGTATTTTTCTTAGGGAATAGACACTAAACTACAATGAAAATAACGAGCATATTTATTTATTTATTAACCACGCTTTTGCATGATAACGCAGAAACCTCAACAAGACACGCACACGGACACAAGAAAAGAAGCAAAGGGTCACAGTGCATTGGAAAAGCATGGAGCTAATATTCCAGAGAGGGAGTCAGACAACATCAAGAAAAAGGCTGCACCATCGGACAAGCAAGATTGTGTTGTAAAAGAGGTTGCCACCACAAGCATGACAGTAACCCAGGACGGCACTCAAATAGAACGTGAACCGTTGATCATGCAACACCTCATCACTGAGGAAGGCACAAAAGAGGAAGGGATCAAAGATAGTGATCACATGAGCAAAGGCATCGAACACCTGTACAACAATGTCATGACAGCGACACAGGAGAAAGGGTAAGTTCATGTTACCTCCAAAGAATTATTTCTTCCAATGATTTCCCCCCTTAAACATTTTATATGTATATATATATATATATATATATTGCAGAGACGAGATTTTAATAAAAACAGAGAGGTCACAAGTAAAGGTCAGCCAAATGGCATGAAGCTTCAAGATTGGAAATCTAGTGGGCAGCGAAACCATCCATCCCATGCTACTGATGTTGAAAAAGCAACTCAGGGGCACAAAGAGAAAGATTCTATCAATATACCACACCGTAAGTAAAAATCACGGCAAAAGCTCAAGTTTCAACAATGAATATCAGTCTATCGATCAATCAACCTTTGTGTACAATTAAATTTACAAATTTCTTTTACGCACGTGTGACAAAACAAGCAGGAATCAATACACAGAGCCAATCAGGAAGATCCATTGGAGTTCAAAAATAAAGATGAAGCACACGTCAAAGATAAAACAATGCCTAAAAGGCTTAAAAGATTCCTTGATGTGGAAGAAGGAGAACAACTACAAGATTACGACATGGTAAGCACATCTCATGTTACAGATAAGAGATACAATCACGGCTCTACAATTCCCTTTTACGATCAACAAATCATGAATAAATCTAAGAAGGATCCCAAAGAATTTTCCTTATTTATTTATTTTGCATTTTGCAGTTCTTTCTACTAGTTTGCATAGGCGGGACTGATGAAGAAGAAACTATCGGTCACTACTTCACTGTTACAATTAACATGAAAAAAGAGCGCTTTGAACTCCTTGACTCTTTAACAATTGAATATCCAGGCACAATGGATTACTTCAACACAGTAACAAGGACAGTAAAGAAGATATGGAAACAAATAAGCACATGGCTCCAACTGTCTCCAAGAAGTATTGACCATTTCAAAAAGATCAAAATGCAGGTGCCACTTTAGGGAGCAACGTAAGCACTACAAACCTTTCTCCTTTTCCTTACTCACTGTAACAATTATTAATACAATTCATATAAACATAGGACGTTAGGGCAACTTCATCTAAACTGCCCAAACGCCTTTGGACAGCGACAATAACCAATCATCCTTCTACTTGCAGACTGGACTGTGCGTTCTATATGTTCATGAACGTGAAGCACTACACCGATGATGGAAGAACAGTGCTACTAACAGAAGAACAAGTCCCAGAGTTGAGGAAGAAAATTCTCTATCAAATAATCAGCCAATACAGAGATACGACCACACTGTCATTAATCAACTACACCACAGGTTTCTCTTTCTAAAGACAACAAAGTAAAATTTTACTTATCTAATTTTCAGAGACATACTAATAGGTTTTTTTAACAGATATGCTGAACGGTGAAGTCGATATAGAAGACAGAGAAATGCAACGAATAGATTGTGACATACTAGAAGAAGAATTTCCTCCAACTCCCGAGCCCATTGGGACAAGCGCTCAAGAGTTAGAAGTTATTGAAATTAATGACACAAGCAGCGATGAGGAGAAAGAAGATTATCATGTAAGCAGCAAGGATACTACCGAAGTGACTAAAGAAACACTCACAGAAGAACATGCGCAAACAGATGCTAATTTACAGAGGGAACAACATGCGCAACCAGACACTGATTTACAAAAGGAAGACGAATGAAAGGATCCACCGATAGAACCAGACAGACCACCCCCAAATGAAAAGACCGAAGACATAACAGGCTCTCCTTTAGAAGTGGACAACAGGACAAAGAGCATAACAAATCGCCAACAACAGCTTTCCGAACAGAACAAGAACCCTGTTGGCGAAGATCGCATATCAGCAACATCACCTGAGGCGAAACATGCACAAGAAGAAAAGAAGCAGAAAGAGAGGGATTTACAGCAAAAGATACTTCAAAAGAGGAAACACGATGCTGCAGTCTCAGTAGAACAGAGCATCAAAAACGACAACAAGCAAAAGGAAACACCAACATCTGAGCAGCTTAACGAGCAGGCACAGTTAGGTAACGGCAAGAAAAAGGCAAGGCATCTGGCAAGAGTGCAGACAAGTTCCCCAAAACCGTCAATGATTCAATCATCTGAGATCAGCTCAGCAAACATAATCTCAATTAAGAGGCCATTGAAGTGAACAAGCAAGATCTTTGAGAAAGTCAACGTTGCAACACTTGTTCTAGGGGATTTCATTTACAAAGAAAAGGCCATGGAACTCTATAAATATCTAATGAGCCGACAAGGACAGAAAGATTGCGGAGAGTAAGTAGATTCTCCTTCTTCCATGGAAACAATTACCAGAGAGCTGCAGATCCTCTAAAATCCAACTAACCATTCACTCACCTAGTTGTAAACCCTCCTTGCTTGCAGACTACGGGTATATAAAAGCTCAAAGCGAGAAGATTACATTACCGAAAAATCCTTGAAGGAACAGGCAGGAAAAGTACATACACAAATGGAAGGCTCCATGCTAAACGCGTTATTGGAGGAATGGACAGAACAAAAACAATTCAACCCAAGCGATACAATTGTACTCCCTACAGATTTCGCAAATGTATGCATACCTCACCCACAAAAACACCACCGTCATTACTATGATAAAATATTTAACTAAAACCACACGCTCTCTTTCTTGCAGCTGGTGCTCGGTCTCCATTATAAAAAAGGAGACCTAACAGAATTCAACGAGGAGGAGGCACTAAAAGAATTTGAAGTCCTTATGAGAGGTAAAAAGATGGTAAGTTCATAATTATTACTGAATGCATAACTTATTCTAATTAAGCTTCAACAATTAAATGAAATTTAATTTTTACATCAACAATGATCTTCTCTCAACGTAGATCATGATACCTCATCACACAGACAGCCACTTCACGCTCTATGTCTTGAACAAGTACAGAGGTACCATCGACATTCTTGACTCACTGAACTACGTATACTACGCCGATAGGTCTTGGAGTGAACACCATGTGCATCGAACAGAACTGGTATGTACTTTTGTACATTGATTTATTCTTTTCCCCGTGATAGTATGATACGCTTACTTTTCTCAATGCCGCACCCAAACAACAAAACCAAAATGTAATCACAGATGAGAAGGATGTGCGTACTGATGAACAAGTATCACCGACTAAAAGACAACAACGAACCAAAATGGGGAAGGATAGCAGAAAGGCCTTACAGGATCTGCACACCAAAGCAAGAGGGAACACAATGCGAACACTTCACGGCCCAATTTGCAAAATACTGGAATGGGAATGAACTGGTCAAGGACAGAGAGGATTTTCATGTAAGTTAACAGTACATACACGTCAAATAACTTGATTTCTTTATTAGCGTAATTAGTTTATTTACAATTGTGAACAATGTAACTATAAACCATACATTTTGACATGCCTGCAGCCTACCAAGGTGGACGCCGAATGGAAACCAGAGTATGTATTCACACTCATATTCGGTAAAAACCAACCAAATAAAGCAGCATCAACTTCCTGGAAAAATCAAAGATTTCAAACCAGAGACTATAAACCTTTTTTCGACCATGAAAGGTAATATAACAATTTTCATTTTTACTATTATTCAACATGACAAGAGCTTCAAATATTTCTTTTAGAAACAACAGCCATAAATTTTTATCTGTTTTGACAGAGCGAGTCAGAAACAACAAGCATCAATCAGGGAGCAGCAAGAAATACCCGCGACATCGACATTCGTTTGAACACGTGGATAAGGCGATTGAGCTGTACCAAATAGTCATGAGTGACACATGGCAGAACAAATTCAAAAGGTGACTTGGTTCCTTTTGCACCTGAAATTAGTTTAAGTGAGCTAGCAATTATACAAATAAGACAGGAAACTAAAAAGAACCTTAAATTCATGTTTATCAGTTTGTTAGTTACTGACTTTCTCAACAAAAATTTCTTCTACTGTCCTGCCTGTAAGCAGAAAACATGTATACTTGCGGCAACATTCAGAGAGCGACAACACATCTCTTACTGGATCAAACCTGAAGGAAGTATTTGGGCCTGCAAAGAAGAACAAATGTCAAAGTATGGAAAACACGCTGCTCGAGGAGTTAGCAGAAATATGGGAAAGCACGCAAACTTCAGACAAAAGACATAGGCTATTATTAGGCCCAAGCTTTGCAGGGGTAAATTTCAAAAAACCACAATGATGAACTGAAATCGTCTTTTTGCAACGACTGTTTAATCTCTTGGTACCGATATGTTTTTTCTAACTCGTTTTTATTGTATTTATTTATTGCCTGCAGCATATACTGGATTTAAAGGATACAACAAAATCTCTCACGAAGTTCAGAGATAATTTCAAACAAGACAAGGATAACTTGGTTCCCTTGTTCCTTAAGCAGTGTCAATCAAAGAAGCTCTCGACAGCAAAAATGGTAATAGCGTTTTCCATACAACAAAATAAAAATAAGCATTTCAACAGAATACTTTATTCTAAACTCTCCTCTAACAATAAAAGTTTTCTACCGTGGGTATTCATGCCACAAAAAAAGGAAGACCGGTACACACTATTCTTGCACGACAGATATACAAGGAAACTTCCAATTATCGAACCTCAAGAAACCTCTCTTGAAGAATTAAAGAAGCAACAACGCCTGAAAAATCTACATGATCGAGGTGTGCATGATGACTGAGTAAGTAATGCAATTGCTGAGATGGAAAGCAATGAACAAAAAAAAGAAAGGGAGCATAAAAAATACCACAGCCATAAAGACAAACTGGTAAGAATTGTAAATAACATCATCTTTCAGTTTTACAAATTGCACTACATGTCTCTCTAAAACAAAAACAAGATGCAATTCCCAGGTGCCCAGGTTTAGAGAAGTCTTCGAAGTATTACTGGATGAACAATTCGAAAAGGAAAAGGGTAAATGGGATGTTCATTTTGTACAAGGCGTTCCAAAATTAAACAAAGGTGAAACTCCGTTTCCTATTCTAAGGTTTGCGTATCTCTATGACGGCAACGACTTCGTCGAAGACATAGATAATTTCGACGTAAGTTTTCGCTGAAAACTCGCACTAAATCTGCTAGATATCATACAACTGCATGAACTAGTTCTGATGTGTTTTTTCTCCTTCTTTTGGTGAACTTTTCATAGGATGACACGCAACAATGGAAAGCAGAAGACCTATATAGGCTGTTACGTAGCCAACAAAATGAAATCAAACCCAGCGACATGGGTGATGAGATTAGAAAGATCTTCGACAACAACGCAGTCTAAAAGTTGTTGATAAGCGAATGAACCTAACTCCATCGAAACCTCGGAAAATGGTTTAACCGCACCTCATATTGTGATAATGAAGCAACAAACTCTTTTCATTCATGTAGTTCCTTGTTGCTTCTCTAACTGAGTATTCGAACACGAGCCGGTGCCCCTAGACACTTCACAACTGTGCACCCAGAGGGTTGATAACCATGCTCCAAGAAGCCCCACGTCCCTCCCTTCACACGCGTGCCTCACGTGCACACGCCGTGACTCTACTTTCTCCTCACGCGTGATCACCGGTGACTCTTTGCTATTGCACAGACATTCCTCTATGTGCAACCATGTGTTGCCAAGTGCCACCAACCTACACCGTTCTATGCATCTAGCCTATGTACAGCCGTCGCTCTCTAAATGAGTATTCCAACCCGTGCCTGTGGTGCCACACACCCGTGCCTCTAGAGACATCACACCTGTGCATCCACAACCGTAACTCCCTAACTGAGTATTCACAAGCATGCCTCTGCTACCACACTACCGTGCATCCAGAGGGTTGAGACAGGTGCCTCACGAAGCCCCACGCCCCTGCCGTGACTCTTACGTGCCCGTGATGGCACACCCGCGTGACTCAAGAGACTTCACAACCGTGACTCCCTAACTGCATATTCCGAAGCATGCACAACCGTAACTCCCTAACTGAGTATTCCAACCAGTGCCTGTGGTGCCACACACCCATGCCTCTAGAGACATCACACCTGTGCATCCACAACTGTAACTCCCTAACTGAGTATTCGCAAGCATGCCTCTGCTACCACACTACCGTGCATCCAGAGGGTTGACATAGGTGCCTCGCGAAGCCCCACGCCCCTGCCATGACTCTCACGTGCCCATGATGCCACACCCGCGTGACTCTAGAGACTTCACAACCTTGACTCCCTAACTGTGTATTCCGAAGCATGCCTCTAGTACCACACTTTTGTGCATCCAGAGGGTTGATACCCGTTCGTCTCGAGAAACCCCACATCCATGCCTGTGGTGACTTCACTTCTGTGCCTTCCGTGCCTGCATCCACGTGCCTAACGTGTCACGCGCCGTGACTCTTATGTGGTCGCGGTACCACGCCCGCGTGGCCCCAGAGATGTCACAACCGTGCATCTCTAACCGAGCATTCGGACACATGCCTCTGCCACCACACTCTTGTGCATCCACAGGGTTGATACCCGTGCCTCGAGAAGTCCCAAGTCCATGCCTGTGGTGCCTTCACTTCCGTGCCTCACGTGACACTTGCCGTGACTCTTACATGCCCCATGGTGTCACACCCCCGTGGCTTTAGACATTTCACAACCGTGCCTCTCTAACTGAGTATTTGGACTTCTCCTACCCGGTCCTCGAGAAGCCCGACAAGCATGCTTGTGGTGCCTTCACTTCTGTGCCTCCGATGCCTCCATCCACGCGCCTCACATGACAAGCGCCATGACTCTACGTGCTCCACACGCGTGATCGCCAGTCCCTCCCGTACCTGCATCCACGTGCCTCACATGACACTTGCCGTGACTCTTACATGCCCCATGGTGTGATGCCCCCGTGGCTCTAGACACTTCACAACCGTGCCTCTCTAACTGAGTATTCGGACTTCTCCTACCTGGTCCTCAAGAAGCCCGACAAGCATGCTTGTGATGCCTTCACTTCTGTGCCTCTGATGCCTCCATCCACGCACCTCACATGACAAGCGCCGTGACTCTACGTGCTCCACACGCGTGATCGCCCGTGCATCTTTCATATTGCACACACGTTCCTCTCTGTACAGCCGTGTGCTACCACATGCCACCAACCTATACCTCTGCTTCTAAAGACTTCACAATTATGCATCTAGAGACTTCACAATTATATCGTTTGTTGAATTGTGTTTTTACATAAATATATATAATAATGAGGTGTGTTTGTGTGGTGTGGGATGCAGTAGTGCGCTGAACAGCCAAGGTAGTACATAGTTTTTTGTCTTCCATTTTTATTGGTAAAATAAGGTGTATTGATTGTCCCCTTTTTTTGGTAACGTACCTTTCATTAATTTCCCTGTATTTTTCCTCGTGTGCCTAGACCTTTTGGATTCCTCTTCTATATATTTAACTCTTGTATGCAGTTCATTTCCCCTATAGCCGCATCTGCACTTCCTTTCAAAGAGCCCTTCCTTTCTTTCTTTCCGATTTCTAGGTTTTTTGCCATGGCCCCACGCCCCTGTGCGCAACTTTCATGCTGCGGCCATGGTTGTGGTGTGCCGACGCACTGCGACTTCAAGGCTTGCAGTGAGGCATGGCGTGCTCGCCTGGAGGGCAAGGTCTTGTGCCGAGCTGGGTGAGCAAAGCAGCTTGCGTACGGCACGGTTTTCACCGAAGGATTGGATCTGGACGATATCAATCTCGTTGACTTCTATACTGCTCTGCTTCGCCGTGGCCTTGGCCGCAGTAGCCCATTTGTCCATCACCTCATGCCCACAGATGTGGAGACTCATTACAAGATGGTAATTTTCAATTGATCTCAGTATTATCCCCACACTACTCTGAACTGCTATTACTATAGAAGCACACCTCATTTGTCTATTCAAGTGTATGGCACAATGTTGTTCTATCTTGTTTGTATGTTTTGTTCGTGTAGATGGTGATCTATTGCAGTACCAAGTTTTCTTTTTGTGTGTGTTTGTGTACTACAAGGTGAGGACGTGTGGACTGCGTAGTTGTGTGACACGCACCGCACTGCATCCTTGCTTGAAGTGCATTTAAGTTAGACTTGTACTCCATATTAGCATGTTGCACACTGCATTTTACGTTTTGTCTGTACTGCTAATGGCTCCATTGTGCATTTTCAGCACTGCAAATTGGTTCGTTCTGCTGTTCGTCCTCTAATAGTTCCCTTAATATTCCTATAGAAAATCCCCCGTCGAGCTATTAGGTCTCTCTGCCTTAAGAAGGCGGGTATTCTTCAAGTTGTTCTCGGCGAAGGTCACACAAAACCAGTTTAGTATCGTGTTGGCGTTGATGGGCGACTGTATCTAGAGAAATGCTGGAAGTAATTCGTCATTAATAGTGCGCTGAAGTCTCATCAAGCCATTGTCGTCAACTTTTTTGAAGTTGGGATCGCATTATTGAAATCACGTTTGATGTGATTGGTTAAGATTTTTGAGGTGGATTGTAATGAATACCTTTTCGCGTATCAAATGCTTCATCTTACTCTGATATATGGTTTGTAATATCAGCTCGTATATGTTTTTTTATCTATCAGACATGCATGTTTGTTTTTTTAAATTAGTTTGTAGTTTTCATTAACTAATCCAAACTTCCTGGCTTGTATGCAAGAACTTTGTGCTTTGTACGATTGAACTGCATCGTGTGTTTCTATTTTGATGATAAGAATGCGTTAATGTTTTAGTTCGTTCAAACGCACTGCATGGCTTCCAGAAGTAACAATACTTCCTGCTTCAACATGACGAACTGCATTGTTGGGGCTTCCTGTATTTATTTATGAGAGCGAAATGCAGTTTCTGGCAGTGCCTGTAGTGGCTTCACTTCCTGCATCCAAAAGGTTGATACCCATGCTTCAAGAAGCCCGACGTCCGTGCCTGTACTGGCTTCACTTTCCGTCCCTATGCATCCATGTGCCTCGCGTCGTGACACTCGTCATGCCTGTCTAACTGCGTATTCCGACAAATGCCTCTGGTGCCACACTTTTGTGCATCCAGAGGGTTGATACCTGTTTGCCTAGAGAAGCCCCAGGACAGTGCTTGTATAGGCTTGACAACCGTGCCTCCATTGCATTCATCCATGTGCCTCACGTGTCACGCACCGTGACTCTTACGTGGCTGTAATGCCTTCACATCCGTGCCTCCGGCCCCTGTAGTAACACACGCCTGTGCCTCTAGAGACTTCAAAATTGTGCCTCTCTAACTGCGTATTCCGACCCGTGCCACTGCTGCCACACTTTTTGTGTATCGAGAGGGTTGATACCGGTGCCTCGAGAAGCCGCACGTCCATGCCTGTAGAGGCTTCACTTCGACGCCTTCGGTGCATGCATCCACAACCGTGCCTTCCTAACTCAGTATTCATTACAGTGCATCCAGAGGGTTGAGACCGGTGTCTCGCGAAGCCCCACGCCCCTGCCGTGACTCTTACGTGCCCGTGATGCCACACCCGCGTGACTCTAGAGACTTCACAACCATCCCTGTCCAACTCCGTATTCCGACGCACGCCTCTAGTACCACACTCTTGTGCATCCACAGGGTTGATACCCGTTTGCCTCAAGAAACCCCATGTCCGTGCCTGTGGTCGCTTCACTTCTGTGCCTTACGTTCCTGCATCCACGTGCCTAATGTGTCACGCGCCATGACTCTTACGTGGTCGCCGTACCACGGCCGCGTGGCTCCAGAGACGTCACAACCGTGCCTCTCTAACCGAGCATTTGGACACATGCCTCTACCACCACACTCTTGTGCACCCACAGGGTTGATACCCGTGCCTCGAGAAGCCCCACGACCCTGCATGTAGAGGCTTCACTCTCGTGCCTCTGGTGCCTACACACCCATACCTCATGACGTGGTTCTCTAAATGTCTATTCGATCCCATGCCTCCGGAGCCACACGACAGTGGCTCTAGAAATTTCACAACCGTGCCTCTCTAACTAATGCTCTCTAAATGTACTTTGCGTTTTGGAGTACTGGAACTGTTATCCTTAGCCTGTCAGTGCTTAAGAAAATGCGAAATGATGCTTCTTAGCATTTTTTGTCGTACTGCTTATTAATTTTCCGGCCCGATAGAAACAGATTTATTTACTACTGAATGTTTTGATCGGCTCGCACTTACTGTTTTTAGTGTGATGGCACCTTTTTTGTTGTCATTATTTTTTACTGTACTTCTGGGACTTTTTATTGTGACAGTACTTGTGTGCACAACTAAACTGTACTTAGCATCCCAGACTGCTTGTATTTTGTTGTTCTTAGAGTGAAGAGCAACATAACTACTTCAATATGACATGATTGCTGGATAAACATAATACTAAGCAAGCTACAAAACTTGTTCAATCACATAAACAAACTACAAACTTGACATAAGCAAACTTGTTTAACCTAATACACAGGACATTAGGAAACTGGTTCATTCTAACAGAAGTAAAGTACGAACTTGAAACAATAGAAAGGACAAGCACAAACACAAGCAACTCCAAGGCCAGATTTTTTAAGTTTTTGTCATCACTCGTAGCCGTAGTAGGGATCGTCATAATTCTTCTCTGGCTATTTTGCACTCTCCAGACCTTCTCTGATGTTTTCAATTTTCTTCCATGACTCGTAGGTGGCGTACGCATCTATCACTGCATACTCGATGAGGTAATTTGGTAGTGGGCTGATCCCCCACAGTTTATGGTCTTCATCCCTGTCAATCTTTTTCTTCATCTTGTTGTAGAATGGGTGGATCACGCTGCCTACAACATCAGCCAAAGAGTGGAACCTCTTTCTTTCCTTGAACGGAACTCTCCATTTGCACTGGATGTCGATGTACTTGTCAAGGTTGATCTCCAAACCAGATTTCTGCAGCTTCGGATTGTCACCTTCAATACCGAAGCCGGCAAAGGTGTACAACTTGTCCTCCTTCAGGAACGGGTGCAAGCTCTTGGGCCTGCAAGGGGGAAGACAGACTGAAGGTGAATCCATCAAGTACATGCTTATATAGTATAATTCATGGATGAATAAATTTCAGAAACTAGTATACAAAGTTCAGAAATGAAATTTAAGCACAACATGTTATTTTCTTTTGGTATTTACAGTTGAGTCAATGATCTATCTGCTTCTTAGTACTAGTTTAGTTTTCCTTGCTGATGATAAAAACATCAGGCCAAATTCAGAAACTAGTTAACTACATCAATTCAAGAAACTATACTATTGCATCAAGAACAAAAACTACACTAGTGCATCAAGTTCAGAAAATAATCTCGTACATCAAATTCATAAATTAATCTAGTGCATCAAATTCATAAACTGATCTGGTGCATCAGGTTCAAAATCTATTCTACTGCATCTACTTCAAAAACATCACTAGTACATCAAGTTCATAAACTAATTTAATCAAATTTCAGGGTGCATCACTAATTAAACAGATGCGTGAAGAGGTTGAATTTGTAGGATGGTTCACCATTTTGTTGCCGCGGTGATGTGGTATACCTGGCAGAGTTCCTCCACGCATAACTGCAGAACAGCTGCCCTCTGCAGAGGTTCGTCTTCCCTGGTATACTCCACATCAACGCCGATGTGCTGAGGGTACAAGTCACCGACCCTCTTCCTGATCCTGGTGATCATCTTGTCGGCTTCATCTGGATTGCTAGTGCATACGACATCCAGCTTCTCCTTGCCATGGATGTCAACCTCCTTGAGTTACCTGGTGTAGTCGAGCTTCTGGTCGGGGACCTGAACGACATCGACCTCGGTGGTCTGGTCGAACGTCTCACCACGGGGACGCTTGGCAGATAGCTCCTCCGCTATTACCCACCTCCAGCGATGGCGGGCTTGAGACAGAGATTGTGGGGAGTTGCTAGTTGAGATGGAGTGGCAATGGTGTTTTCGGAATTGAGCGGCAATGGAAGAGGAGTTGCCTTTTTGTGGCGTGGTTCGGGTCGTGGAGGAGGTGGTTGAACGCAGGCTCGTCGTGGTAGTGGGGGTAGTAGACATGCACTCACCATTGCAGTGCATCGGGGAAACCGCCGAGTGGCAGTGCTCGTGGTTGCCGGGAAGAAACAACCGTCAAAGCGTCCGTTTAAGCACGTAAAATTGTTTTTGCATACGTCGTTTAAGCACCTACTACACTGCCGTGTAGATAGTGTGCACTGTGTTGGCTACTATGTTGAACCGCATGCACCTTTCCCGACGCACGCCACTGCTACCACACTTTTGTGTATCCAGAGGGTTGATAGTAGCAGTGCCTCGAGAACCCCACGCCCGTGCTTATAGAGGATTCACTACCGTGCCTCAGATGCGTGCACCCACGTGCTTCATGTGACATGCGCCGTGCCTCTACGTGCTTGTGGTGCCACACGCCCATGACACCAGACACTTCACAATTGTGCCTCTCTAACTGGGTATTCGCACGCATGCCACTGCTACCACACTCTTGTGTATCCTGAGGGTTGATAGTAGCAGTGCCCCGAGAACCCCACGTCCGTGCTTATAGAGGCTTCACTTCCGTACCTCGGGTGCATGCATTCACGTGCCTCACGTGACATGCTCTATGTGCTTGTGTTGCCACACACCCTTGACTCCACAGACTTCACAACTATGCCTCTCTAACTGGGTATTCGGATGCATGCCACTGCTACCGCACTTTTGTACTTCCAGAGGGTTGATACCCCTGCCTCTGCCCCACGTCCCTGCATGTATAGGCATCACTCCCGTGCCTCTGCGCCATGTCCCTGCGTGCACAGGCTTCAATCCAGTGCCTCTTGTGCATACACAGTCGTGCCTTAAACAGTGGCTATTTAAATGTCTATTGGAACCCATGCCTGTGGTACTGCACGACCATGGTTGTAGAGACTTCACACATGTGGACCCACAACTGATCCTCTCTAACTAAGTATTCGCACCCATGCCTCTACTACCTCACTTTCGGACCCATGACTCTTACGTGCCTGTGGTGACACACGCCCGTAACTCCAAAGACTTCACAACCATGCCTCTCTAAGTGAGTCTTCGGATGCATGCCTCTGCCACCACACTTTTGTGCAGCCAGAGGGTTGATACCAGTGCCTCCAGAATCCCCACGTCCGTGCCTGTAGAGACTGGACTTCCGTGCCTCGGGCGCATGCATCCACGTGCCTCACACGACTATTAAGATGCTATAGCGAACAAAAAAACCGTGGTTCTCTAACCGAGTATTCGGACCCATGCCTCTGCCACGACATTTTTGTGCATCCAGAGGGTCCACACCCGTGACTCGAGAAACCCCACATACGTGCCTGTGGTGGCTTCACTTTTGTGCCTTTCGTGCCTGCACCCACGTGCCTAACGTGATAGGCGCCGTGACTCTTACGTGGTCCTGGTCCCACGCCCGCGTGGCTCCTGAGACTTCACAACCGTGCCTCTGTAACCGAGCATTTTGACACATACCTCTGCCACCACACTCTTGTGCATCCACAGGGTTGATACCCGTGCCTCAAGAAGCCGCAAGTCCGTGCCTGTGGTGCCTTCAATTCCGTGCCTCCCGAGCCTACATCCACGTGACACTTGCCGTGACTCTTAAATACCCCATAGTGCCACAGCCACCTAACTTCACAACCTTGGTTCTCTAACTGAGTATTCAGACCCATGCCTCTGCCACCACATTTTTGTGCATCTAGAAGGTCCACGTACGTGCCTGTGGTGGCTTCACTTTTGTGCCCTCCGTGCCTGCACCCACGTGCCTAACATGACAGGTGCCGTGACTCTTACGCGGTCCTGGTGCCATGCCCGCGTGGCTCCTGAGACTTCACAACCGTGCCTCTGTAACCGAGCATTCTGACACATGCCTCTGCCACCACACTCTTGTGCATCCACAGGGTTGATACCCGTGCCTCGAGAAGCCGCAAGTCCATTCCTGTGGTGCCTTCAATTCCGTGCCTCCCGTGCCTACATCCACGTGCCTCACGTGACACTTGCCGTGACTCTTACATGCCCCATAGTGCCACACCCACGTGACTTCACAACCATGCCTCTGTAACCGAGCATTCTGACACATGCCTCTGCCACCACACTCTTGTGCATCCACGGGGTTGATACCCGTGCCTCGAGAAGCCGCAAGTCCGTGCCTGTGGTGCCTTCAATTCGGTGCCTTACGTGACACTTGTCGTGACTCTTACATGCCCCGTGGTGCCAAACCCCCATGGCTTTATAGACTTCACAACCGTGCCTCTCTAACTGAGTGTTTGGACCTCTACCACCACACTTTTGTACACCCAGAGGGTAGATACCAAACCAGACCTCGAGAAGCACCACGCTCGAGCATGTACAAGCTTCACTTCCGTGCCTCCTGTGCCTGCATCCACGTGCCTATAGAACCTACACTTCCGTGCTGCCCTCCTGTGCCTGCATCCACATGCCTGTAGAGGCTTCACTTCCGCACTACCAGTGTCACCACTAAAATAAAAAAAACTGCTAGCGTCCCACCGACTGACTGTTAAGATGCTAGCAAACACAAATATCCAAGCCAGGCAGCACGAATCTTGATGCTCAAATGGACGGTTGAAGATTAGAGACGGTTCCATGGTTTCCATCTCTCCCTCCCTCTTCTACTCCCTTGCTTCCCCTCTCGCACAGTAAATCTCGAAACCTTCGTCACTCCCGCACAGTCTCCTCCTTCCTTCTACACACAAACACAAATTCGAAATCGAGTTCACGTCACCGGACAACCGCCACCATGCTTCGCCAACCGCCCTCCACTTCGAGATACAGACCGTCAAACGCTGCCCGCGACAACACCAAGAACACCGCCGGCAGCGGCGACTGACGGCAAGGACTTCAACACTGGCGGCGGAGATCGCAATGACACAATAAGCCGATGGAAGCGAGGAACACCACACAAACAATCAAAGGTAATTATCAATCTGTCCCATTCCATTCCACCGGGTAGATCGTAGTGATTTTTCCACTTCCAGGGACAGCAGCCCTAGCCACCGCTACTAAGGAGTTTTCCAATACCCTAAATCAATTTGTCTAACAAATTGAACTAGCGTACATATGAGATTTAATAGAAATGCTACTGCTCCCCGCTATGGAATTTTTGCTAGACGATATGTGCTTAAACGTACTATACCTGCCATATCACTAACTAGAATACCTCAATAGATTCAAACCCCGCGAGCATCCTGAGAGGCCAAACCTGATAATTACACGAGATTTTCTACGTCCCTTGTCCCTTGACTGTAACTGTTTTCAAATTGAGTGCCTCTGGTGTGAAAAGCCGTGAACAAACAATAGGTGTACCTGTGCTTCTAGGGTGAAACAACCTGTGCCTCTCTATCTATACAATCTTTTTTCACACAACACATGTCTTTTTTTTCATGACACTCAACTCTGCTTCTAACTCCTGGCCATTTTTTATGCAGCAATGAGAAAGCCTCATGAAGAACCTAACACCCACCAAGGTACTAACGAAGACCCTGAGGAAGAGCATGCAATCCAGCAAGCTCCTGACAAAGGTTTGAGCAAAGTGTCCACTGTCGATCTACCAAAAACTATATAGAGACATTAATAACTTAACTGCTCTCCTTGACAATAATAACTTAACTATTCTACCAATAAAACTACCTACCCATTTTTATATATTTCTTTCTAGAAAAAATTAAAAATGTTCACACACTATCTTATTTTTAATTCAAAAACAGTTTATCTTACCCAGTAAATCTTCCACTCTGCTTAATGATATTCCTCCCATTATGGAATATTACTTGGAGTGTGCATTTTTCTCTCAGAAAATGCTTCACCCCAACTTCACTTCCTCACCTGCACTTATAACCATATTTCATATTTTCTATCCCCTGATTAGCTCAATCAGTATCAGTATTAATAACCCTTTTTAACCCAAGAAAAAGAAACTAAAAAGCCCCTTTGGGAGTTTCACATTCCTTATGCATAATCATGGAAGATATATATTTTAAATCTGTATCAATTTTTTCCGAACAAAACTATATCCTTTTTTGTTACCTCATCATTATGCAGGACACGAAAACGGTGATATTGAAATCGCAGAAACACACAGCATCTCTCCTCATTCATCAGAAAAGGGCACACAACAAAACATCAAGAACAAAGCACCTGCGGCGGAAATGGTAACTTACACCAGGCTCAATAAGAGTAAACATCTAGCAACAAGCAAAAAAAAGAAAAAATCAGATACCAGCACTATTTTTACTCCCGGAGCAAAAAGGCAAAAGAAAATGGTCAACATTGAAAACATCGTCGACAGTAGTACCTTGCAGCATCAGCCAATACCTCTAATGGTACTCCTGCCAATAGCACCATCTGCCACGAAGAAACAAGGTGAAAGCAAGAAGAAAACCAAACAACAACGGGTAGAAGAAGAACAAGATGACGCCAACAACAAAGATTCAGATACTGATGATGCCGACGATGACAAACGACATGATGCAGATTCCATTCCTACAGACGGCGATGATGCCGAAGAGCACGACAGTGATGCAGAAGAGGACAACAATGTAAAAACACACGTATATACTAATTTTGAATGCCACTATTCAACACTCAAAATCAAACGTTCCTTTCTAACAAAACCCTTTTTTTCTGAAACAGCCCAAATCAAGCTAGAAGGACGTGAAGAGGAGAAAGACAAGCAGAAAAGAATTGGCAGTACCAACAGTTGACGAACACGAGGTAGCAACAAATGAAGACAAATGCCTAATCAAGGCAGGGGCAGCATTCACTCATGTCAAGAAAACATGGAAATTACTTAAAGAACATCACAGTCAAGATGTTAGGAGGGTAGGATTTGGTAGCATAGAGCACTGCCAAATAACGGGCTCCATCTGCAGACCACTTGCAGCACACATCTACGACAACCTGGACACCGAAAGCATGACAATAACCTTCGGTGATGCTACCGAAGACAAAAAAATCAAGATTACCAAGGAAGCTGTCCACAAGGTCTTTGGATACCCGAACGGCACGCAAAAGTCATCACCAAGGCCACGGACTTGCCAAACTTCAATGAAAGAACTGATGTCAGACCTTGGCTTCGAACGTCCAGATTTCTCGCCAAACGAACTATTCAAGAAGCTAGAAAAATTGGTGGAACTAGACGAAGAATCAAACAGCAAATCAGTTAAAATATTTTTCCTTATTTTTTTTCCACAATGTTGTATGCGGGACAAACGCCGCTATCTTCAGCCAACAAGCGATAATGGTCAAGGACATGAACTATGAACAAATGGCACAGATGGATTTCTGCGAGGTAATCGTCGAAAGAATTAAGGCAGGCGCCATAAAATGGCAGGAGCACAGGACGTTGGATCAGGAAAAGAAGAATAAAAAGCACGTCAATGGTTTGGCACAGGGACCAGTAATCATGTACCTCGACTCCCTGCTGCTACCCACTGACAGGAAAGACATGCGCAACATTGCCAAGAAAATGGATAACACCTCATTACCACGATCAAACCATCTCAAAGAGAGAGACCTAGCAAAAATAGCTAGAGCGGACATGAAAAGGGATGGAAAAGCATGACCGGATGACTATGAATTTGGCAAGATACAGGTAAAACTCTGTTGTACATAAATCCGTCCTTCCTTTCAAAAATAGTTTCCATTCTAACCAACTCCATTCTACCGAAACAATGCAGACATGGAAAGGAACAGCAGAGAGGATCTTCTATACCAGCACAGCATCACCTTCGTCTTCAATTCAACAGATACCAGCTCAGCATTGTAAACAATAGCAGCACTAGCACACCACCAAACTGCTACCACCTCCACCCAAGCGCCAGCGCGAACCACGTGTCAGCACCATTGGAAGCAGGGAACCCGACACAAGCACCAGCACAGGATCAGAAGAAAGATTAAAAACGATAAAGGAATTGTTGGAAAAAGTGCTTGCCAAAGCAAAACTTTTACCCAGAATAACCACCAGCACTGGACACCAATGCACTGATCAACAGGAGAGATTGGATCAAAAAGCCAAGAAATCACTGGTGCAACAAACAAGGTCCCTCATCTAAGCTTTCGAACAACACAGAGAATTTCAGGACATGATTTGCAATGCAAGAAAGAACTTAACAGATGAGGTGACCCTGCAGGTGCTAGACCAAGCAGAAGAAGGAGCCACAAGTACACTAGTCGATGGCAACCGCACGAAAGAAGTCGTAGCCAGAACAGAACCAGGAGAAAGGAGAAAAAGAAAGAAGGAAGAAGAAGACGAAGAGAGGAAGAGAAGAACAAAATCAAGGGACATGGGAATTGACAAGAGAAAGATAAAGCGCTAGAAACAGGTAAATAATAGTAATGCATGATGCCATCTGCCCCTAAAGCAAAGCCCTGTTTTCATACCTGAACTGAAAAAAACTGTCTGAATACTTTCAGGAACGTGCCAATAGCAAGCCAGGCGAAGATGAACTCAACCAGCAGGATGAAGTCAAGAACCCCAAAAACAAGAATGAACGCAACAAAACAAGCAACCTCACAATAGACAATGCTACAACAACAACTACCCCAACACAAGCACAAGATACGATCGATGTCAGAACCAGTGAACAGGTCAGTATGAACATCCCTTTTTCCTTTCAAAATTGGATAGAGTTATAAGTTAACTGACAAACGTCCAACAAAATATAGGCTCAGCTAGACAACCATCAAATCAGCAGTCCCGCCAACTAAACACAAGAAGCTGACCCACAATCAACCGTTAGCATCACACATGATAAACAAGAAGAAAACAACGAATAGGAGGTAAACTTCCACAGCCCACTACGCACCACACTGGAAACTCATAATGGCAGGAAGAAAATGCACAGCAAACTCGTATTTTTTGATCTCCAGGTATGACAAGCACTGCAAGAGTAAGAGACGGCCTGTGTTGAAATTGAACCCCATGATGAACCTCAAACAGACGAAAGCATCACCGGACGGGAAGTTTGTGTACAAGAGATTTCCAGTGCCACAACATTGCAGATGACCATCACAAATACAGAGGAGAAAGCCCAAGACATCCCAGCCGATGAGAAACTCGAGACTGTTATACCCGACAAAGAAACAGTCGACGCAGGCACGAATAACCCAATCATCAACACAGAGGTAAAATTCAACAACAACAACAACAACCCCTTTTCAAAACATTTATGATGTCTGAACTACCTACTACACCCTGCCACCACAATACAAGGATTATAAGGGATGAATCACCCTTTTCTCTGAACAAATGCAGGAAACAAACGAGTACGTTAATCTCGAAGATCAACAAGCAGCACAACCAGAGGAAACTCAAAAACACAGAGAACCTCAAACAACAATGGCTGAAGAGGTGAGGTTACAAAGCCTGTTTCTATGACATAAAAAATATATTGTTGCAATGATGAAGTTCATATGTACGATGTAGCTCACACACAAATGAAGTTCAACCTATAATTTCAATTTTTATTAAACAGGAAAAGGAAGCAAACGAAAGCACTGGCGATATTCAACATGAAGAACAAGAGGACAACACGAAACAAGGAGAAGCCGTATTTCCAGCAGTAGACAGTCCTACCACTGCAGAGAAAGATGTCTTACAAAAAAATAACTGCAACTGCATAGTCAGAAATGCACCCATTTTTTAATTACTTTTTGTGTTGGAACAGGCACAAGAAGCTAAGGAGAGCACCAACAATCAAGACCATCAAACACAACTAGAGGAGGCCAATGAACAAGGGGAACATGTTCTTCAAACGGTAGACAGCAATGCCACCGAAGACCAAGCCACGAAATATTCACTCACCGAACAACAGGTAGCAGAGACGGTAGCAGCGTCAACGATTGAAAAGGTAAAGTTGCATAACCTGCAACTATGAAATTATAAAATAGCTCCGTGCACACTCAAATAAACTCCCACTTACCACCTCTATGTTCACTCAAATGCACTCCCACTTTGCCACCTCTATGTTTGAACAGCTGCAAGCAAAAAAACAAGGACAGTGATGATGAACAGCAAAATGAACAACAAGAGAAGTCCCAAAAACCCCCACTCAATGAAGAACAGGTAGAACAATCAGCAGTCACAACAACAAATAAAGAGGTGAAGTCACATAAAGTGTTTGCTTAACTTCTGTGAACACCACAACAAATCTCAATAAAATAATACCTCTTCACGATCTTATAGTTCAAAAATACGCACTTGACATTTCACTATTTTCCTGTCACAGCCAGAGGAGGACAATGAGCAAGAGGAGGCCACTGAACAAGGGCAGCATGTTCTTCAAACGGTAGACATCAACGCCACAGAAGACCAAGCCCCAAAATATTCACTCACCGAACAACAGATAGCAGAGATGGCAGCAGCGACAACGACTGAAAAGGTAAAGTTACATAAGCTGATCCTATGGAAGTATAAAATAGCTCCATGGAACCTCAAATGCACTCCCACTTAGCCACCTCTATGTTTGAAAATCTACAAGACAAAAACGAGGACAGCGGTGATGAACTCCAAAAGAAAGAACAAGAAGATGCCCAAAAACCTCCACCCAATGAAGAAGAGGCGGAACAGTCAGCTGCAGCAACAAGAACAATAGCAGAGACGACAGAAGCGGCAACGACTGAGAAGGTAAAGTTACATAAGCTGATTCTACGAAAATATAAAGTAGCTTCGTGAAAACTCAAATGCACTGCCACTTAGCCACCTCTATGTTTGAATAGCTGCAAGACAAAAATGAGGACAGTGACAATGAACACCAAAAGAACAAACAAGAGGATCCCCAGAAAACTCCACTCAACGAAGAACGGGTGGAACAGTCAGCAGCAGCAAAGACAGCTAAACAGGTGAAGTTGCGTAAAATGTTTCTACAAAATTATAGCTTAATCTCAATAAAATAACACCTATTCACAATCACATAGCTCAAAACATGCACCGAACGCTTCGCTATTTTCCTGTCACAGCTGCTATAATTAAAATAAAGTAGCAAATTAAATTATTTAACGCTTTTTACATGATAACACAGAAACATGAAAAAGGCAACCACACAGATACAATCAATGAAACAAACACTCAGATTGTTCTACAGAAACTTGGTTATGATATTTCAGAGAAAGAACCAGACACTATCAAAGAAAACCCTACACCGTCGTACGATGGCGATTCTCCTGGCAAAGAAGTTACTACCAACTAGGTCGAGACTGAAAAACAAGACAAAAAAGACCACCAGCAAGACATGAAGGTTGACAAGCAAAAACATGATGCTAAGAAAAGCACAGACGACTCAAACGAGGATACAGCAAAAACTGGACAAAAGGGTACTGACGAATCCAGCTTCGAATGTACAACTCAAAAAGAACATGTGGGAGCCAACATGGGTATCCAGATCTCGCGGTTGGTTATTGGCCGGAGAGATGTCTCGGTCATGTCTGCATGGTTCCCGAACCCGTAGGGTCTACACACTTAAGGTTCGGTGACACTAGAGTTGTTATGGGAAATTGTATGTGGTTACTGAAGGTTATTCGGAGTCCCGGATGAGATCCCGGACGTCACGAGGAGTTCCGGAATGGTCCGGAGGTGAAGAATTATATATGGGAAGTCTAGTTTCAGTCACCAGAATGGTTTCGGGGGTTATCGGTATTGTACCAGGACCACCGGAAGGTGTCCGGGGGTCCACCGGGTGGGGCCACCTGCCCCGGTGGGCCAAGTGGGCTGAGCAAGGGAGGGAACCAGCCCCTGGTGGGCTGGTGCGCCCCCCCAAGGGGCCCAAGGCGCCTAGGGTTGGAAACCCTAGGGGGTGGGGGCGCCTCCCACCTTGCTTGGGGGGTAAGTTTCCCCCCCTTGGCCGTCGCCGCCCCCCCCCCTTAGATGGGATCTAAGGGGGCCGGCCCCCTCTCCCCTTCGCCCTATAAATAGAGGGGGGGTGGGAGTGCAGTAGTACCCCTTCCCTGGCGCAGCCATCCCCCTCTCCAACACCTCCTCCTCCTCCGTAGTGCTTGGCGAAGCCCTGTCGGAGAACCACAAGCTCCACCACCACGCCGTCGTGCTGCCGGAGCCCTCCCTCAACTTCTCCTCTCCTCTTGCTAGATCAAGAAGGAGGAGATGTCCCCAGGCTGTACGTGTGTTGAACGCGGAGGCGCCGTCCGTTCGGCGCTAGATCGGATCTTCTGCGATTTGAATCGCTGCGAGTACGACTCCATCAACCGCGTTCTTGTAACGCTTCCGCTTAGCGATCTTCAATGGTATGAAGATGCACTCCCTCTCTCTCGTTGCTAGCATCTCCTAGATTGATCTTGGTGATACGTAGGAAATTTTTTGATTTACTACTACGTTCCCCAAAAGTGGCATCATGAGCTAGGTCTATGCGTAGATTCTTTGCACGAGTAGAACACAAGTAGTTGTGGGCGATGATTTGTTTAATTTGCTTCCCATTACTAGTCCTATCTTGATTCGGCGGCATTGTGGGATGAAGCGGCCCGGACCGACCTTACACGTACTCTTACGTGAGACAAGTTCCACCGACTGACATGCACTTGATGCATAAGGTGGCTAGCGGGTGTCTGTCTCTCCCACTTTAGTCGGATCGGATTCGATGAAGAGGGTCCTTATGAAGAGTAAATAGCAATTGGTGTATCACCGTTGTGGCTTTTGCATAGGTAAGAAACGTTCTTGCTAGAAACCCATAGCAGCCACGTAAAACATGCAACAACAATTAGAGGACGTCTAACTTGTTTTTACAAGGTATGCTATGTGATGTGATATGGCCAAAAAGGGTGTGATGAATTATATATGTGATGTATGAGATTGATCATGTTCTTGTAATAGGAATCACGACTTGCATGTCGATGAATATGACAACCGGCAAGAGAAATAGGAGTTGTCTCAATTTATTGTATGACCTGTGTGTCAATGCAAAGGCCATGTAATTACTTTACTTTATTGCTAACCGTTAGCCATAGTAGTAGAAGTAATAGTTGGCGAGACAAGTTCATGAAGACACGATGATGGAGATCATGGTGTCATGCCGGTGACGATGGTGACCATGCCGCGCCTCGAAGATGGAGATCAAAAGCGCAAGATGATATTTGCCATATCATGTCACTTTATGATTTGCATGTGATGTTTATCAAGTTTACATCTTATTTGCTTAGAACGACGGTAGCATAAATAAGATGATCCCTCACTAAAATTTCAAGAAATGTGTTCCCCCTAACTGTGCACCGTTGCGAAGTTTCGTTGTTTCGAAGCACCACATGATGATCGGGTGTGATAGATTCTAACGTTCGCATACAACGGGTGTAAGCCAGATTTACACATGCGAAACACTTAGGTTGACTTGACGAGCCTAGCATGTATAGACATGGCCTCGGAACACGAGAGACCAAAAGGTCGAACATGAGTCGTATAGTAGATGCGATCAACATGGAGATGTTCACCGTTGATGACTAGTCCGTCTCACGTGATGATCGGACACGGCCTAGTCGATTCGGATCATGTATCACTTGGATGACTAGAGGGATGTCTATCTGAGTGGGAGTTCATTAAATAATTTGATTAGATGAACTTGATTATCATGAACTTAGTCTAAAAAAAAATTGGCTTTACAATCTATCCTGTAGATCAAATGGCCCACGCTAATGTTGCCCTCAACTTCAACGCGTTCCTAGAGAAAACCAAGCTGAAAGACGATGGTAGCAACTATACGGAATGGGTCCGTAACTTGAGGATCATCCTCATAGCTGCCAAGAAAGCATATGTCCTTGAAGCACCGCTAGGTGACGCACACATTTTCCGAGCAACTCAAGACGTTATGAACGCCTGGCAGTCGTGTAGTGATGATTACTCCCTGGTTCAGTGCGGCATGCTTTACAGCTTAGAATCGGGGCTCCAAAAGCGTTTTGAGCAGCATGGAGCATATGAGATGTTCCAAGAGCTGAAAATGGTTTTCCAAGCTCATGCCCGAGTCAAGAGATATGAAGTCTCTGACAAGTTCTACAGTTGTAAGATGGAGGAAAACAATTCTGTCAGCGAGCATATACTCAAAATGTCTGGGTTGCACAACCGCTTGTCTCAGCTGGGAGTTAATCTTCCAGATGATTCGTTCATTGACAGGATCCTCCAGTCGCTTCCACCTAGCTACAAGAGCTTTGTGATGAACTACAATATGCAAGGGATGGAGAAGTCCATTCCCGAGTTATATTCAATGCTGAAATCAGCGGAGGTGGAAATCAAGAAGGAACATCAAGTGTTGATGGTGAATAAGACCACTAGTTTCAAGAAAGGCAAGGGTAAGAAGAACTTCAAGAAGGACGGCAAGGGAGTTGCCGCCCCCGGCAAGCCAGTTGCCAGGAAGAAGCCAAAGAATGGACCCAAGCCTGAGACTGAGTGCTTTTATTGCAAGGGAAATGGTCACTGGAAGCGGAACTGCCCCAAGTACTTAGCGGATAAGAAGGCCGGCAATACCAAAGGTATATATGATATACATGTTATTGATGTGTACCTTACCAGCGCTCGTAGTAGCTCCTAGGTATTTGATACCGGTGCGGTTGCTCACATTTGTAACTCAAAACAGGAGCTGCGGAATAAGCGGAGACTGGCGAAGGACGAGGTGACGATGCGCGTCGGGAATGGTTCCAAGGTCGATGTGATCGCCGTCGGCACGCTACCTCTACATCTACCTTCGGGATTAGTTTTAAACCTCAATAATTGTTATTTAGTACCAGCTTTGAGCATGAACATTGTATCAGGATCTCGTTTGATGCGAGATGGCTACTCATTTAAATCCGAGAATAATGGTTGTTCTATTTATATGAGAGATATGTTTTATGGTCATGCCCCGCTGGTCAATGGTTTGTTTTTATTGAATCTTGAACGTGATGTTACACATATTCATAGTGTGAATGCCAAGAAATGTAAGGTTGATAATGATAGTCCCACATACTTGTGGCACTGCTGCCTTGGTCACATTGGTGTCAAGCGCATGAAGAAACTCCAGGCAGATGGACTTTTGGAGTCTCTTGATTATGAATCATTTGACACGTGCGAACCATGCCTCATGGGCAAAATGACCAAGACTCCGTTCTCCAGAACAATGGAACAAGCAACCAACTTGTTGGAAATAATACATACTGATGTATGCGGTCCAATGAGTGTTGAGGCTCGCAGTGGCTATCGTTATGTTCTCACCCTCACTGATGACTTAAGTAGATATGGGTATGTCTACTTAATGAAACACAAGTCTGAGACCTTTGAAAAGTTCAAGGAATTTCAGAGTGAGGTAGAGAATCAACGTGACAGGAAAATAAAGTTCTTACGATCAGATCGTGGAGGAGAATATTTGAGTCACGAGTTTGGCACGCACTTAAGGAAATGTGGAATTGTTTCACAACTCACGCCACCTGGAACACCTCAGTGAAATGGTGTGTCCGAACATCGTAATCGCACTCTATTGGATATGGTGCGATCTATGATGTCTCTTACCGATCTACCACTATCATTTTGGGGTTATGCTTTAGAGACTGCCGCATTCACTTTAAATAGGGCACCGTCTAAATCCGTTGAGACGACACCATATGAATTATGGTTTGCGAAGAAACCTAAGCTGTCGTTTCTGAAAGTTTGGGGATGCGATGCTTATGTCAAGAAACTTCAACCTGAAAAGCTCGAACCCAAATCGAAAAAATGCGTCTTCATAGGATACACTAAGGAAACTATTGGGTATACCTTCTACCTTAGATCCGAAGGCAAGATCTTTGTTGCCAACAATGGATCCTTTCTGGAGAAAGAGTTTCTCTCAAAAGAAGTAAGTGGGAGGAAAGTAGAACTTGATGAGGTACCCCCTCTTGAACCGGAGAGTAGCGCAACTCAGGAAGATGTTTCTGTGGTGCCTGCACCGACTAGAGAGGAAGTTAATGATGATGATCATGAAACTTCGGATCAAGTTGCTACTGAACTTCGTAGGTCCACGAGGACACGTTCCGCACCAGAGTGGTACGACAACCCTGTCCTGGAAATCATGTTGTTAGACAACGGTGAACCTTCGAACTATGAAGAAGCGATGGCGGGCCCGGATTCCAACAAATGGCTTGAAGCCATGAAATCCGAGATAGGATCCATGTATGAGAACAAAGTATGGACTTTGGTGGACTTGCCCGATGATCGGCGAGCCATAGAAAATAAATGGATCTTTAAGAAGAAGACTGACGCGGATGGTAATGTGACCATCTATAAGGCTCGGCTTGTCGCTAAGGGTTATCGACAAGTTCAAGGGGTTGACTACGATGAGACCTTCTCACCCGTAGCAAAGCTGAAGTCCGTCCGAATCATGTTAGCAATTGCCGCATTCTATGATTATGAAATCTGGCAAATGGATGTCAAAACGGCATTCCTTAATGGTTTCCTTAAGGAAGAATTGTATATGATGCAGCCGGAAGGTTTTGTCGATCCTAAGAATGCTGACAAGGTTTGCAAGCTCCAGCGCTCCATCTATGGGCTGGTGCAGGCATCTCGGAGTTGGAACATTCGCTTTGATGGAATGATCAAAGCGTTTGGGTTTATACAGACTTATGGAGAAGCCTGTATTTACAAGAAAGTGAGTGGGAGCTCTGTAGCATTTCTCATATTATATGTGGACGACATATTGTTGATGGGAAATGATATAGAACTTTTGGAAAGCAAAAAGGCCTACTTGAATAAGTGTTTTTCAATGAAGGACCTTGGAGAAGCTGCTTACATATTAGGCATCAAGATCTATAGAGATAGATCGAGACGCCTCATTGGTCTTTCACAAAGCACATACCTTGACAAGATATTGAAGAAGTTCAATATGGATCAGTCCAAGAAGGGGTTCTTGCCTGTATTGCAAGGTGTGAGATTGAGCACAGCTCAACGCCCGACCTCGGCAGCAGAAAGAGAAAAGATGAGTGTCATCCACTATGCCTCGGCCATAGGCTCTATTATGTATGCCATGCTGTGTACCAGACCAGATGTGAACCTTGCCATAAGTTTGGTAGGGAGGTACCAAAGTGATCCCGGTATGGAACACTGGACAGCGGTCAAGAATATCCTGAAGTACCTGAAAAGGACTAAGGATATGTTTCTCGTTTATGGAGGTGCCGAAGAGCTCGTCGTAAAGGGTTACGTCGACGCTAGCTTTGACACAGATCTGGATGACTCCAAGTCACAAACCGGATACGTGTATATTTTGAATGGTGGGGCAATCAGCTGGTGCAGTTGCAAGCAAAGCGTCGTGGCGGGACCTACATGTGAAGCGGAGTACATAGCTGCTTCGGAAGCGGCGCAGGAAGGAGTCTGGATGAAGGAGTTCATCACCGACCTAGGAGTTATTCCCAATGCGTCGGGCCCAATGACTCTCTTCTGTGACAACACTGGAGCTATTGCCCTTGCCAAGGAGCCCAGGTTTCACAAGAAGACCAGGCATATCAAGCGTCGCTTCAACTCCATTCGTGAACATGTTCAAGATGGAGACATAGATATTTGTAAAGTGCATACGGATCTGAATGTCGCAGATCCGTTGACTAAACCTCTTCCACGAGCAAAACATGATCAACACCAGAACTCTATGGGTGTTCGATTCATCACAATGTAACTAGATTATTGACTCTAGTGCAAGTGGGAGACTGTTGGAAATATGCCCTAGAGGCAATAATAAAGTGGTTATTATTATATTTCCTTATTCGTGATAATTGTCTATTGTTCATGCTATAATTGTATTAACCGGAAACCGTAATACATATGTGAATACATAGATCACAGAATGTCCCTAGTAAGCCTCTAGTTGACTAGCTCGTTGATCAATAGATGGTTATGGTTTCCTGACCATGGACATTAGATGTCGTTGATAATGGGATCACATCATTAGGAGAATGATGTGATGGACAAGACCCAATCCTAAGCATAGCACAGATTGTGTAGTTCGTTTGCTAGAGCTTTTCTAATGTCAAGTATCATTTCCTTAGACCATGAGATTGCGCAACTCCCGGATACCGTAGGAATGCTTTGGGTGTATCAAACGTCACAACGTAACTGGGTGACTATAAAGGTGCACTATAGGTATCTCCGAAAGTGTCTGTTGGGTTGGCACGAATCGAGACTGGGATTTGTCACTCCGTATGACGGAGAGGTATCTCTGGGCCCACTCGGTAATGCATCATTGTAATGAGCTCAATGTGACTAAGGAGTTAGCCACGGGATCATGCGTTACGGAACGAGTAAAGAGACTTGCCGGTAGTTAGATTGAACAAGGTATAAGGATACCGACGATCGAATCTCGGGCAAGTAACATACAGATGGACAAAGGGAATTGCGTACGGGATTGATTGAATCCTCGACATCGTGGTTCATCCGATGAGATCATCGTGGAACATGTGGGAGCCAACATGGGTATCCAGATCCCGCTGTTGGTTATTGGCCGGAGAGATGTCTCGGTCATGTCTGCATGGTTCCCGAACCCGTAGGGTCTACACACTTAAGGTTCGGTGACGCTAGAGTTGTTATGGGAAATTGTATGTGGTTACCGAAGGTTTTTTGGAGTCCCGGATGAGATCCCGGACGTCACGAGGAGTTCCGGAATGGTCCGGAGGTGAAGAATTATATATGGGAAGTCCAGTTTCAGTCACCGGAATGGTTTCGGGGGTTATCGGTATTGTACCGGGACCACCGGAAGGTGTCCGTGGGTCCACCGGGTGGGGCCACCTGCCCCGGTTGGCCAAGTGGGCTGAGCAAGGGAGGGAACCAGCCCCTGGTGGGCTGGTGCCCCCCCCCCCAAGGGGCCCAAGGCGCCTAGGGTTGGAAACCCTAGGGGGTGGGGGCGCCTCCCACCTTGCTTGGGCGGTAAGTTTCCCCCCCTTGGCCGCCGCCTCCCCTTAGATGGGATCTAAGGGGGCCGGCCCCCTCTCCCCTTCGCCCTATAAATAGAGGGGGGTGGGAGGGCAGTAGTACCCCTTCCCTGGCGCAGCCCTCCCCCTCTCCAACACCTCCTCCTCCTCCGTAGTGCTTGGCGAAGCCCTGTCGGAGAACCACAAGCTCCACCACCACGCCGTCGTGCTGCCGGAGCCCTCCCTCAACTTCTCCTCTCCTCTTGCCGGATCAAGAAGGAGGATACGTCCCCAGGCTGTACGTGTGTTGAACGCGGAGGCGCCGTCCGTTCGGCGCTAGATCGGATCTTCTGCAATTTGAATCGCTGCGAGTACAACTCCATCAACCGCGTTCTTGTAACGCTTCCGCTTAGCGATCTTCAAGGGTATGAAGATGCACTCCCTCTCTCTCGTTGCTAGCATCTCCTAGATTGATCTTGGTGATACGTAGGAATTTTTTTGATTTACTACTACGTTCCCCAACATGATATACAAAGTTCTCTTTCATGATAGACAAATCATGTCTAAATCTAAGAAGATTTCCAAATGTTTTCTTTTTATTTGGTGTTTTACAGTTCCTTCTACCATGTTCGATGCGCGGGTTTAAGAAAGACGAAACAATCAGTCATTACTTCACCATTACAGTTAACATGGAAAAACAGCGCTTTGAACTCCTTGACTCTTCAACTGCATATCCAGGCACAATAGAATTCTTCAACAATGTAACCAGCAAATTAATGAAAATCTGGAAGCACATAAGCACATAGCTCCAGCTTTCACAAAGAAGTATCGACCATTTTCAAAAAGATCAAACTGCAGCTGCCACTTCAGGGAGAAGACACGTAAACACTTCCAACATTTCTCTTCTTTCTTTTTTTCAATGCAAGATTCACTACTACCATTCCTCAAATAATTCTGTTCTTTTGTTTTTTCAATGCAACAATTACTACTACCATTGCTCCAACATTTCTCTTATTTTCGTTTCTTTAATGCAACAATTTTACTACTACCATTCCTCTACATGCAGAATGGACTGCGCATTCTATATGTACATGAACGTGAAGCACTACTCCAAAGATGGAACAACAGCGGCCTTAGAGGCAGAACAAGTACCAGAGTTGAGGAAAAAATTCTATATCAACTAATCAGTCAACACAGAGGCAATACCGCATTGTCATTAATCAAGTGTACAACAGGTTAGTCTTTTCAGAAACAAAACCTTACAATTTTGTCACACTACCAACTACTAATAAGTTTTTTGATTCTAACAGATATGCTGAAGTATGAAGTCAATATGGGAGACAAAGAAATGCAACAGACAGAATGTTGTGTACTAGAAGAGTTTCCGCCAAATCCCGAGCCAAAGGAACATATTATGCATGTGACAACCACCCAAGAGCAAGAAGTTGTTGATATATGCAGTGAACACAAAGAGCTTATGCATGTGAGCAGCGACGTCATCGCCAAAGAATCTAGCACAGACCACAAACAGAAGGATCCACCAATAGAACCAGATCAACCACCACCAAATGACAAGATACCCCACCAATCTGAAGAGGCAACGGTCACCACTAACGAGCAAATATCAACAGCAATATCCCGAGCACAGAGCAACTTGAACAAACAGGCACTCCTTTAAAAGAGGATGGTAGAAGCAACGACGTACCAATTAGACAAGAACAGCTTTCCGAGAAGAAGAAACAATATGTTCTTCTTCAAAAAGAAACAGGCTCGACAAATGATCAGCAAGGCACCTCAAGCACCGTCTCTTTAGACTTCTTATCCCCCAAAACGACGAAAAAGCATGAAGAAGTTGATGAATTTATTTTAAGCCTTGACCCGGAGCAACTAAAGGAATACAATATACTTACAGGGTGGGGATATAAATTCAATGAAATTAAAACAACACTGATTTAGCACGAAGACATTGAATTCAACAAAAAAAGGCACGCCGCATCTGGCAAGCTTGCAGCAAGAATCAGGAGAACATTCAATGGCTCAATCATCTGAGAACAGCTCAGCCAAGAAAATCTCAGTCAAGAAGAGGCCGGTGAAGCCTTCGAGTAGGCTCCATGGAAAAATCAAGATTCCTATTCAGCAAAGCCATGGCACTTCATGATTACCTATTCAGCAAAGAAGGACAGGAAGAATGCGGACAGTAAGTAGTTTCTCTTGTTAAAACAAAAAACAGAGAAGTGCTGCTCCTTTTTAAAGCCAACTAACTAATGTATAAACTTTTTCTGCTTGAAGTCTAGACGTATATAATAGCTCAAAGCGACCCGATTGGATTATAGGACAAGACATAATGCAACAGCTACGAAGAGGAGATGGACAGATGGAGGGCTCCATCGCAAACACATTGTTCGAAGAATGGACGGAGCAGGAACAATACAACACAACCGATAAAGCCATACTCTCCGCAGAATTTGCAAACGTATGAAGTCCAATTGGACAAAAAACACTTGCATCATTTCAGTGATTATATGTTTCAACTAAAAAGTACACAACTTTTTTGTCCCAGCTTGTGCTTGGTGTTAATCTTGGAGAAGAAGGAGGACTACGAGAATTCAATGAGGAAGAAGCATTGAAAGAGTTTGTACCCCTTGTAAGAGGGAAATAACTTTTAAAGAAAAAGCTGGTAAGTTAATAGAAATATACAAACATAATTCATTCTTCCTAAAGATTGCACATTTACATGTCATTTAATTCGCCTGACAACAATGATCTTTAACTCACTCTGTCTCCAAACACCGCAGATTATTATACCTCACAACACAGCTAAACACTTCACATTGTACGTGCTGAACAAGTACACGAGCTCCATCGACATACTTGACTAACTAAATTACAGGCACACAAGAAAAAATACATGGAAAAAACACCATAAGGATCACCCAGAACTGGTACGTCATTTCAACCTTCCTTTTCTAATTCTTGCATTACCTTTCTTAATGGCAATATCCAACAATTAAACCAAACCGTAATCACAGATTAAAAGGATGTATGCACTCATGAAGAAGCATTACGGAGAAGCGGAACTAGAAGCCATCAGTGAACCGAACTGGTCGAGGATAGCAGAAACACCTAACAGAGTTTGCGTGCCAAAACACCAGGGTACCCAATGCGGACACTTCATGGTTCAATTTGTAAAATATTGGAATGGCATTGATCTCACAAAGGACGATGAGGATTTCCATGTAAGTGAATAGTACGAGCAACAATTTTGTTTTAGAAGCAGCACTCCTTGAATTCTTCAATTATTTCAACAAAGAAAAATAAAAGAATATCTGATGACCTTCATGCAGCATAGCAAGGTAGATGCCGAGTGGAAATCGGAGTTCCTTTTTACAGCCATATTTGGTCAAACCAACCAAGTAAAGTGTAAACAACTACCTGGAAGAATCAAAGAATTCAAACCAGAAACTTCGAAGTTCTTTTCCACCAGCAGAGGTAAGAAAATTATTTCTGGTTATCTTTTTTTGTAATGACCTACCCATGGTTGACCAATGTCTTTAGTATCATGAGAGCTTACATATTACATATCTGCTTCCTCTGACAGAAACAAATGCAACAAAAAGGAAAAAACGACGAAGCACTAATCGATACCTAAAACATTCACATTGCTTCCAACACACAAAGGAGGCGTCCGACCTCTTCCAAATAGTCATGAGCGACAGCTGGCAGGAGGAATTCAAAAAGTGAGTTGTTTTCTATTACACCTCAAAATAGTTGGAGCGAGGCCAAAAAGAATATAAAGTTCTATTTCTCACTGACTCTCACCTCCAAAATTATTTTATTTTCCTGTCGCAGAAAAATTGTATTTAAGCGCATTCGTAGAGAGAGCGAAAGCACACAACTTACTGGAGCCCAACTGAAGGCAGTATTTGGTCCAAGACTAGCACAGACGAACATACCACATCATATAGAAAAGAGAGTGCTCGATGATATAGCAGAAATCTGGGAAAGCGGACTAGATTCAAAAGAGAGTGATAGAGTAATATTAGGCCCAAACTTTGCAGAGGTAAATTTTTAAAAAGCACAAACTTGTCTATATTCCAACGCCTGCTCTTTTATATTGTTACACAGCTGTTTTTTCTGACAGTTTTTTTATCTTAATTATTGTTTGCAGCGTATACTGGAGTTGAAGAATCACAAAACTACTACTAGCAAATTTAAAATTGCAATGCAAAGAACCAAGAATCAACTGGTTCCCATGTATCTCAAAGAACATCAACAGAATAAACTCTCAACAGCAAACATGGTAACATCCCTTTACTCCACAACAGAATCAAAAATATGCGTTTTATCATATATTAAACTGTCATCTAAGCAACAAATATTTTGTATGCAGATATTCATACCACTCGAGAAGGATCACCGCTATGTCCTATATATGATGGACAAATACAAAAACAAAGTTCATATTATTGATCCTCAAGAAGCAACTCCAGAGGAATTAGAGAACGAAAATGTAGACATAGAATATTTGGATCCAATTGAAGCATATCAAATTCTTGAGGAAAACGACAATGCTAAAAAGGAAAGGAAAAAACAGTTTCAGGGATATCATGTTCATAAGTCGGCAATCGTAAGTATTTCTAAATAACGTTTTTTTCAGTTTTACAAGTTCCAATATTAAAACAATTACAAAATGCAATTCCCAGGTACCTAGGATTAAAGAAGTCTTTAACACCATACTAGGACAAACAATAAATCCCAAGAATACAATATGGCAGTTTCATACTGTGCAAGATGTTCCAGTGGTAGAAAAGGGCGAATCACCATTTGTTGTTCTAAAGCTTGCATTCCTCTACAATGGTGAAAAGTTCATTGAAGACCTGGATGATTTCACAGTAAGTTTTCAATGAAAATCTTCTGGACACAATACATAGAAAATATTGGAATATATATATATACATATATATATATATGTATATATATATATATACACCTTTTATGCACCAACTCTAAGAATATACTTCTCTTCTCGGCAAAATTTCATAGGATGAAGTGGAAGACTGGAGGGCAGAGGCAATGTACATTCTTTTACTTAGCGAGATGAATGAAGTCAAAGCTAATGAAATGGGTGACGAGATTAGCAAGATCTTCAGCAAGAATGAAGACTAAAACTTTTGATTTAGCCAGCGAGCCTAATTCCATCAAAACATGACAAAATAGTTTAACAATGACTCATATTTATATGTAATCTAGTTATAAATTGCGTGTTCATGTTGAAAAGAGAACATCATGAGAGAGTGCCCCCACACTATAAACAACAGTGCCTCTTTTTAACTGTGCAACAGAAGTGACTCCCAAAACGAACTCCTACCCATGACTCTGGAGACCACCCGCCCGTGCCTCCGGAGGCGACATGGCACCGTGCCTCCAGAGGATACATGCCAGTGCCTCCGGAGAATCCACACATGTGCATGCACACACATACCTCGAGTGCCTCAACCGTGGCTAGCTGCTCCGCACACGTGACTGGAGATGCTTCACACCCGTGCCTCCGGAGAATCCACACAGGTGCATGCATGCACATACCTCTAGTGCATCAACCGTGGCTAGCTGCTCTGCACATGTGACTGCAGATGCTTCACACCCGTGCCTCCGCAGGCGACATGCCAGTGCCTCCAGAGGATTCACATAGGTGCATGCACGCACATACCTCTAGTGCCTCAACCGTGGCTAGCTGCTGCATATACGTGACTGCACATGCTTCAAACCCGTGCCTTTCCAGGCGAAGGAGCTTGGCTTTTGCACGACCTGTATAAAGAATTTCTCCTGAGTTGTGAACTTCTTATAGAATATCATGAACTTCAGCAACCAACACAATGCGAGAAAAAATGCACTGCACGACCAACACACACTTCGACCTATGCCCCCCCCTTCAAGATGTTTATGAAAATTAAACGAGCTGAAGGCGAGCAGGAGGTTCGCCACGCCGAAGGCGCCGTGTGACACCACGACGGACAACGCGCCGCACGAACCAACACGCTGCACAACCAACACACACTTTGACCTATGCCCCCCTTCAAGATGTTTATGAAAATTAAACGAGCTGAAGGTGAGCAGGAGGTTCGCCGCGCCGGAGGCGCCGTGTGACACCACGACGGACAACGCGTCGCACGAACCAACACACTGCACGACCAACACACACTTCGACCTATGCCCCCCCCCCCTTTAAGATGTTTATGAAAATTAAACGAGCCGAAGGCGAGCAGGAGGTTCACCGCGCCGGAGGCGCCGTGTGACACCACGACGGACAACGCGCCACACGAACCAACACACTGCACGACCAACACACACTTCGACCTATGCCCCCTCTTCAAGATGTTTATGAAAATTAAACGAGCCGAAGGCGAGCAGGAGGTTCGCCGCGCCGAAGGCACCGTGTGACACCACTACGGATAACGCGCCGCACAAACCAACATGTTGCACGACCAACACACACTTCGACCTATGCCCCCCTTCAAGATGTTTATGAAAATTAAACGAGCCGAAGGTGAGCAGGAGGTTCGCCGCGCCGGAGGCGCCGTGTGAAACCACGATGGACAACGCACTGCATGAACCAACATGCTGCACGACCAACACACACTTCGACCTATGCCCCCCCTTCAAGATGTTTATGAAAATTAAACGAGCCGAAGGCGAGCAGGAGGTTCGCCGCGTCGGAGGCGCCGTGTGACACCACGAGGGACAACACGCCGCACAAACCAACACGCTGCACAACCAACACACACTTTGACCTATGCCCCCCTTCAAGACGTTTATGAAAATTAAATGAGCCGAAGGCGAGCAGGAGGTTCGCCGCGCCGGAGGCGCCGTGTGACACCACGACGGACAACATGTCACACGAACAAACACGCTGCACAACCAACACACACTTCGACCTATGCCCCCCCCCCCTCAAGATCTTTATGAAAATTAAACAAGCCGAAGGCGAGGAGGAGGTTCACCGTGCCGGAGGCGCCCTGCTCCAAGTTAGTAAAGTTATACAAACCATGCCTCTACTAGTATACGCCTGTGCCTATAGAGAATTCACACTTTGGCATTGATAGGATTGAGCGATGCCTCTGCACTCTTCACGACTGTGCGTCAACCCATGCCTTTGCTCCGTGTGCATGAAAAAGTTGATGTTTTTGCTTACTTGAAAGGTCACATTTGATACTGTTGGAAGCCCCCGCCCATGACTACCCCATAAATCTCCATTTCCCAGAAATATAATGGGAACAAAAAGGGAAACAAAAAGGAAACAGGGAAACCAACGCGGTTGGCTGTTATTTTCTGTCTGTTATCGCGCGGAAAGGGAAAAACGGAAAATTCAAAAATTTGGAGGGTTAAACTGCAAAACGCATGAAACAACAACCGAAAAGGGAAAACCGGGAACCAACCGCGTCGGGTGGTTTTCCCTCGCGAGAGTGCTCCGTGCGCAAAACTTGTCACGCGCGGAGCGCTCCCGAACCGCTCGTTCGGAACGCTCCGAAGGAGCGCTCGTTAACTAGTTGCTCTCGAACAAATAAACAGCGAATTTTGCACATGGGCAGGCCGACCCAGACGTTCACCTCAGCGAAGGTACGACGTTTGGACGCTAATGAGCGTCATATAGGATCCACCGGGATATCTTGAGGGGGGTTTGCTATTAATTGCTCCTGGTCCTCTGTATGGGCCGGCCAATTCCTGGTTTTTCGCCACTAGATTTTCGTTTTTTCTTCGGATTTTTTTATTTTGTCATTTTCCATTTCCCTTTTTGTTTTCAGTTTTTTTCAACTTCTTGAAGGTTTATTGGTTAAATCCATGTAGATATTTTTAAAATTTTGTAACATTTTGGTTCTTGAATATATTTTTCAAATTTGTGATGTTTTTTTTCAAATTCATGAACGTTTTTTATTCACTTATAGTTTTAAAAATTGCAAACATTTTTAGTTCACCAATTATTTTCATGAAAGTCGAGAATGTTGTTGAACTTGCAAACATTTTTTTAGTCCAAATGCATTTTTCAATTTTTTGGATATTTTTTGAAATACAAATTTCCGCTAGAAATCTTGAACATTATGAAGCAAAAGAAGAAGAAAACACGAAAGGGAAAAACCAGAGGCACCACGCAGCCACACATGGTCTGGTCCAAATCCTACGCTCGAAGAGGTAGGTTGTGCGCGCTGGTGCGCTCTCCCCATGCAGGTTACTAAGTATAAGGTTTCCTACGTGCTAGTTAGGAACTCCCTATTTTTTTGGTGCGTTAATTTGCCTGCAACACCCGCCTCTGCAGCCCAGCTAGTCTTATGTCACAAATATAATTCGAATGTTGTTCTAAAAAAACTAATTGGAAGGTGTAACACTAGACTAATTGCATATCAGAACTCGGTTCAGTTTGGTTCTGAGAGAAACTTGAGAGCAAAGTAGGAGGAGAAAGTAGTACAGGTGCACTAATGTGGCAGCTGTAAGTTCGGCAACAATTCATCAAATTTTATAAATGAAGTGCTCAAGCTAGAAAAAGAAAAGATCTAAGGTGATATTACTTCAGTGGCAGTGGTGGAATGAAAAGAATAATATTAAAGAAGAAGGTGAAGTACTGTGGCACCCCGGCTCAGAGCAACCGGTTTACCTTGCATTGCCAGCCCAGAGATCAAGTCTTTTGGCAACACATAACAACTTGGTACAGAAATTACCGCTTTATTGATCTCTTGCGGATACATAGGTTCGATGATTACATAAGAAAGCGAGGCCAAGCTGCACACACGGTGCGGCTGCACTTATGTACATTATTTAGTAAACAACTCAGGGGCCTCAATGATAGGGAAACATCTACTCGGCAGCGGAATGACGGGGTAGTGGAACTCCACTCCACAAGGACACTGCTGGGACCACGGCCTAGACCACGAAGTACCGATCGACATCAACTCCCTGCACGGCTTCTCCTGCATCTGGCATGACATGCCAGGTGAGTACTTTGAATGTACTCGCAAGCTCACAGTAGACAAAGCAAACACGACAAACAATAACAAGGCATTTAACAAATTAAATCATCAGCATGAACATGATGCTACTATTCTTGATGTGTGTGTGGATTACGATCATGGTCCCTTGGACCAACTTACCATCTCGGGGTTACTTCGTAACCACCCTCAGTATCTTACCATCGTGATCATCACTCGATCGCATCAATATCAACCATAGTGATCATCACACGATCACCAACTTTTGCATGTGCAATCTTGGTGTTCTTAAGTGTGCAAGTTAATTATTTCTATTGGCCCATAGTGTGACCTAATGCGAACTGTGTCCATAACCGAGGATGCGGCTATCGATAGATTATACACTCTGCAGAGGTTAGTACACTGTACCCACACTATGGAACTCATGACCTCGTACTTTAGTACATACTCCCATTCGGGTGGACCAACGATGTTCCAACAAAACCAATCTATTGCATGACACTCTCCCGGCCACTCCGACCTTTCGGTTATGCCATGGGTGGCCCTGATGTCAACTTGTGACATCCGCCACCTTTGTGGCCGTCACCGTCGTGGCAAAACTAAACATGATCATCCCAAACAGGGACATCGGTACTGTAAAACTCGACACACAAGGTTATCGCCGCCTACCGGGCCAGGGTAGCACGAGCACATAACCTTCCCTAGTTGGAGGCACCGGCGAGAGGCATAACAATAGACCGAATTAGAGCCTCCCATCCAGGCAAGTGTGGTTGCATTGGTGAGCTCGATTTGGTGGCACTATGACTTGATCAACAGCTTGTTCAAGTTTGATTTTAGTCAGGTTTAACTTGAATGAAAATGATTCGAGTCATAGTATGCAATGTGGTGCACGAGAGCACGATCACATGAACAATAGTAGTGGATGCACCATAACTTAATCATGGCATATAACATGAGCTCTACTGCCTACAATATCAATATGACATGAAATGAGCTTAATTCATCAAGTATTATAAAGTAAACCATTTAAATAATGTGGCACATAATGAACTGAAATTCAAGTGGAACCATTGCCATTGCAATGCCATCCTTGCAAATGAATGTTGTGGCTTGCCTTAGTTTAGAGGAGCATCACAATACTCTTGGTCTTCTCCAACACAATCAGTTTCTTCTAAAAAATGAATTTAAATAAAAAGAAAATATCACACAAAGAATTTTCTATTACCAAAAATTCTACAGCAAGGAAAAATCTCCAATTGCAACAACAAAAACTTTAGCTCAAGACAAAACTATAGCAAAAAGTTTCAACTCATTTGGACTTATGGTTTAGGATTTAGAGCTGGACAAAGTTCTGGTCAAAATATGAATTTAATTGAATTTACTTAAAATCCAGAGAAGGCCACGTCGAAGGCATATTTTGCCAGGGCGCCTCCACTTAGAAAACTATTTGGGGAAGAGAGAGAGGCTGATGGGTGGGTCCCCCTATCAGGGTTAAAAGAGAGAGAGGGAGGGAGCAGGGGCGGGGCGGCTCTATCACAGGTGGTTCTCCAGCGAGGAGGCCACTTCGATCATCGAAGAGGGTCGGGATGGATCTAGGGTGATGTGAGGATCACGTATGTACCCGAAACATGGACGAATGTGGACGAACGACGAGGCTAGGTCCTTCTCCACACACAGCGGGCGACGGAGCTCGTCGGAGTCCCGGTGTGGTTCTGACCAGCTGGCGTCACCGTCGTGCTCAGGAGGTCACCACGGACTCGCCCAAAGCAATGGAGGAAGAAGAGGATGACCGAAGTGAGTGGACGTCAGAGGGGATCTGCGGCCAATCTCCGGCGAGGATCGGAGCCAGGAGACCCTCCTGGCCTTGCCCTATTTGCTGATGATCAATTTGTGGCCAGTTGGAGTGATTGGGATGGTTTGCGAGGCTCGGAAGCCCTATTTATAGGGGAATGGCGAGGTTGAGCACCGAGCGCCGTCATGGAGACGATGTCGGAGGATTGGTGAAGTGAACGGTTTGGGCACGGGTCGGGAAAGAACTAGAGGAGCACGGATAAGCTTAGGTGCACGCGGGCATAGTGGAGCACTCTAAGTGGGGCAGGAGACACACTCGCGCTCACTGTTCCGCCCGGATGCGCCGTGTCCGCATAGGGCGAGACACTTGCCGGCGTCGAGGAGGGCTGGGAGCTAGACAAGTGGACGCGGGGAAGCTAGCTGAGTGGCAAGGACGAGATGCGGTGGCTCAAGGAGGAAGCTTGGGTGGCGGCCGAGGGCCCCGGTGTTCAGAGCGCGAGCTCTGCATGTCGAACACCTGGGTTCTATGCGGTCACCGCGTGCACTTGCATACGCGATGCTTTTGGGCGGTGCAGACCGTGTCTATGGTGTTGTCCCTTCAACACGGTGCTGCAATTCATCCTTGGGTTGCCACCTAGCTCGAAGGATGGGATGGGAGCTTGCTGGAAAGTTTCTGGACAGAATCTTGGGCTGGAAATGTAACTCAAATGGCTAGGACAAGAAGGCTGGTTTTTGGTGGTTAAGCTTCACTTAGGAAGGTAACCATGTGGTAACAATTTCAGCTCAAATGGGTAAAGGAAAAATGTAGTTGCTTCACAAACTGCCTTTTCTGGTCAGAAGCAAAAATAGTTTCCCTAGCTGAAAATTTACAAAGGACCATGGCATATTTTTGCATAGGACGGTGAGGCATGATGCAAAGGATTTTAGGGAAATTTTTGAGAATTTTATGAGCAAAAAAATGAAGGTTGCTTCATAACATAGAGAGAGAGGGTTGTTTCTGAGAGAAATAAATGAAATACCATTGAAAATAAATTATGGAATGGCAAGAGAGTGAGAGACATGAGATTTTGAGAGGGTTTAGGATGATAGACACAACTTGGAAGAAAATCAAAAATGTTTCCAAGGGCTAAGTCCAAATGAATTGCCGGAAAACTCAAATGCAAATGAATTATTCAATAAAACCAAAGAAAAAGGGCAAAAATCAGGGTGTCACAAACCTCCCCCCTTAGGATGACTCTTGTTGGGGATATAACCCCACGGTATGACCCGCCCAGTTGGGCTGGGTTATCCAAGTGGCGACTGATGAGCGAGACTCAAGATAGGGTGTGACCTTCAAAGATTTCAAGACCTGTACGGCGGCTCATAAAATGGGCCGACTCAGGGCCCAGTACCTGAAGACGACGGCTCATGGCCCAGAGGTATAAGTTGCCGCCTAAAGCTTCCTTACTTAGGAAACAAGACAAATAGAAAACATACTAGGTCACGGATCGTAGTACGACCCGGACTCTATTGTAAGCCCAGGGCCTCCACCTGTATATAAAGGGGAGCCCCTGATAACCCACAAGTATAGGGGATCGCAATAGTTTTTGAGGGTAGAGTATTCAACCCAAATTTATATATTCGACACAAGGAGAGCCAAAGAATAATTGTAAGTATTAGCAGTTGAGTTGTCAATTCAACCGCACCTGGAGATTAAATACCTGTAGCAAGGTGATCAGTAGCATAGTAATATGATAGTTTTGATAGTAGTGGTAATAGTAGCAGTAACGGTAACAGTGATATCAATGATTTTGTAGCAAGTGTAACAGTAGCAATAGCAATAGTAACTTAGCAAGAGCAATATGTGGGAAATTTGTAGGCGTTGGATCGGTGAATTCGTTGGATGATATTCATCATATAACAGTCATAACCTAGGGCGATACAAAACTAGCTCCAGTTCATAAATATAATGTAGGCATGTATTCCATAAATAGTCATATATGCTTATGGAAAAGAACTTGCATGACATCTTTTGTCCTACCCTCCCGTGGCAGCGGGGTCCATAAGGAAACTAAGGGATATTAAGGCCTCCTTTTAATAGAGAACCGGAACAAAGCATTAACACATAGTGAATACATGAACTCCTCAAACTACGGTCATCACCGGAAAGTATCCCAATTACCCTCACCCTGGGGTTTACGGATCATAACACGTAATAGGTGAATATGACTTGCAAGATCGGATCTAGAACATAGATATAATGGTTAAAACATGAACGGTTCAGATCTGAAATCATGGCACTCGGGCCCTAGTGACAAGCATTAAGCATGGCAAAGTCATAACAACATCAATCTCAGAACATAGTGGATACTAGGGATCAAGCCTTAACAAAACTAACTCGATTACATGATGAATCTCATCCAACTCCTCACCGACCAGCGAGCCTACAAAGGAATTACTCACTCCCGATGGGGGGCATCATGGAATTGGTGATGAAGGAGGGTTGGTGATGATGAAGACCGAAGATGCCCCTCTCCGGAGCCGTGAATGGGCTCCAGATGTGGCCTCCCGATGAAGAACAGGAGGTGGTGGCGGCTCCGTATCATAAAACGCGATGAAACTTCCTCTCCAATTTTTTCACCAAAAATAGGTATTTATGGAGTTGGAATTAGGGTCTGCGGGGCCACGAGGTGGGCACAACCCACCAGGACGCGCCGGTGGGGGGGGGGCGCCCTGGTGTCTTGTGCCCAGCCAGGGGCCCCCTTCGGTGGTTCTTGGTGCCAGTATTTTTTATTTATTCTGAAATAATTCTCCAAAAAGTTTCATCCAAATCCAAGAACTTTTATTTCTGCACAAAAACAACATCAAGGTAGTTCTGCTGAAAACAACGTCAGTCCGGGTTAGTTTCATTCAAATCATGCAAATTAGAGTCCAAAACAAGAGCAAAAGCGTTAGGAAAAGTAGATACAACGGAGACGTATCAACTCCCCCAATCTTAAACCTTTGCTTGTCCTCAAGCAATTCAGTTGACAAACTAAAATTGAAAAAGAAAAACTTTTACGAACTCTTTTGTTCTTGTTTACATAAATAAGCTTAACTAGCACCTAGGTTTTTAGCAAAGATTATGACTAACCATGTCAACAATAACTCTTAAAAATTATATTAACTCATATCAATAGCATAAGCAACTAGCGAGCAATAATAAGATATCTCAAATGACAACACTTTGTCAAAACAACCATGATATAATATGACAATAATGGTATCTCGCTAGCCCTTTCCGAGACCGCAAAACATAAATGCAGAGCACCTCCAAAGTTCAAGCAGCGACTAAACAATGTAATTCATGGTAGAAAAGATCTAGTCATGATGCATCCAACATTAACTATACACAATGCATGAGGATGACAATAGTGCTCTCAGTTCTGGCGCTTATTTGAGACGGTGATGACTCAACGTAAAATTAAATAGATAGTCCCTTCGCAAATGGAAGCAGGGAATTGTAGAGGTGCCAGAGCTCAAAGTTTTAAAAGCAAAGATAAATATAACTTTGGGAGGTACACCCTTCCTGTCAACGTTACGACCAAGAGTTATCAATATCTTCCATGCTAAACACATTAGCGGCGGTTCCCAAGCGATAAAAGTAAAGTTTTACTCCCCCTCCACAAACAAACACACTCCACGGCTAGCCGAATCCACGGGTACCGTCCATACCAACAACAATCCTAGGGGAGTTTTGTTTAATTTATTTGCAATTTTTTATTTTGGGACTGGGCATCCCTATTACCGCCCCTCTCATGCAAGGACGAGTGAATAAACACTCATCATGAGAATAACCTGCTTAGAATGGAAGATACTGACCGCCCCCTGTCGCTCCATGAGCGGTCCAGGCACACAAAACAGATGTTCATTTGAAATTTTAGAGGTGGCACATGCAAATTTACTTGGAAGAGCAGGGTAATACCGCATATAGGTAGATATGGTGGACTCATCTGGAATAACTTGGGTTTTAGGATTTTGATGCACAAGCAGTATTCCCGCTTAGTACAGGCGAAGGCTAGCAAATAGGTTGAGAAGCGGCCAGCTAGAGAGCGAAAACGGTCATGAAAATGCGTTATGCATAATTATCATTGAATACTAGCATGAGTAGGATATGAACACCATGAACATAAATATCATAGAGGCTATGTTGGTTTTGAATCAACTACATGCATGAACATGTGCCAAGTTGTCGGGGAAACGACACCTATGGGATCGAGTGGATCCCTTCTACGGTTTGGCAGGGAAGAGGGGTGCGCAAAGAGCAGATCTAGAGATCAACACGAGGGATTTTTACCCAGGTCCGGGCCGCTGAGAAGCATAAAACCCTAGTCCTGCTTTGTGTGTATATTATGTGTTCTTGAGCTTCGGCTACCTGCTATGCATGCAAGCTGGGCCGGAGAGTTCCAAAAGTCTGAATCCTTCTACAGTATGCCTTGGGCCTCCTTTTATACGTCCAAGGGGCTGCCACAGTGGCACACAGGAGGTGTAAAGTGCTACAGTGCACGTGCTTATCTCTGGCGTCTTAGGACAAGCGCCTTAAATGCGCTGCTTACGTGCCCCCCTAACTTTATCGAGGATGGAAACAGAGCCCGTCCCATCCATCGCCGCCTCACTCCATCCTAACACGCACCCAAGATGATGAGGCATGCGAGTGCCAAGCTAGCTGGCTAGCCGCTGCGCTGGAGCGGTGGCAGGATCTTCACGAAGATCTGCATGCCACCACACAGGTGCTTGCCAGGTTGGCTGGCTTATTGCTGTGCTGGGATGGTGGCAAGGCGGTGGAGCCTTGTCATGTGTGAGCCTTGCCGGGGCCTCACGGTCGCCCCCAGCAAGAACCTTGCTGGGGAATCCGCTCTCTGGTCTTCACGAAGATCTGCATGCCACCACGCATGTGCCCCTGAGTCTTGGTCTTGACGTTGTCGATGGTGTCAGAGCTCTTCAACCTCAAGGGTGGTGTTCTTGTCAGTGCCTCGCAAGTCGTCCCAGCAAGGATCTTGCGGGGGGCTCGCGAACCGCCCCGGCAAGGATCTTGCCGGGGCTCCAGCTTGTCTTCTGCTCCCAAGTTACTGGCTTGGACGCTGTCTTTGTTGTCTTGCATCTTGCCTCCAACTGCCCCCGCCAAGCCTCGTAGCAGGTGCGGCTGCTACTGACCGTGCACAAGTAAGGGGTACCAAGGGGCCCAAACTTTAGTACACCGACACAAGTCAAGCCACTTGAAACATTCAGAGGAGGATATCATACCATCATACTACATCACAATCACTTTAATGCATGTTGACATCCAAGATAAATCATTATCAACTCCTAGATACTTAAGCATGGCATGAGAAACTATAATCTCTAATTGGCATTGCAAACATGTTTGGTCATAATATGTTTAATCATGGATACTAGGTTAAACATATTTACAAAAACAGAACAAGTTGAGTTCATACCCGTTTCTCTCTCCCACAGTCAATTCACCAAATATCGTCATTATTGCCTTTCACTTGCACGACTGAATGATATGAAAATAATAATAGTGCCAGAGTGCCGTGGACTAAGCTGGAATCTGCAAACATTTTATTCAAAAGGAGAAGACAAGGTAAATTGGGCTCTTTGTTAGATCAATAGTAATGCATATGAGAGCCACTCAACATTTTCATCGTGGTCTTATCCTTGGTATGACTCAATAAAAAGAAAAGAATTTCAGAGAAACATACTGAAATATTTTTGGAGTTTTTAGTTTTCCATGAAGAAAGAAAATTAAAGGAAAAACAAAAACAAGAAAAACTATTTACACGGGAAAGCTCCCAACAAGCAAAAAGGAGAATCGAGAAATCTTTTTGGGTTTTCTTTTTAATACTACAACTAATTAAACTAGAAATAAAAACCAAAAAGAAACAAGAAATATTTTTGGGTTTTCTCAAAGTTTTTCAAACACACAAGAAGAAAGCTAGAAAAGAAATCTAGCCTGGATAATACAATGAAAAAGTGTGAACACCGACAACTGGAATGAAATGTGTGAACATGAATGTAATGTTGGTGGAAATACGTACTCCCCCAAGCTTAGGCTTTTTGCCTAGCTTGGTAATCACCATCCGCGGCCTGGATAATAATCTGAGTGATAGCTCATGGAGGCCCTTGGTGCATCCTCCTGGGCACGTCGATCAGCCTCGACCTCCGCATTGTATGCACGAGCCTTGTTCTCCAGGACATAATATCTTCTTTTGCTGTGATAATCAAAAAGAGCAGGTGTAGGTAAAACAACCGGTACAACAGGTTTCTTATTAAACCTCAAGTTATAAGTAAAATTAGTGGGTGTGCCCGTAAGGAACTTATGACGTTTCATGGAATCAAAGTCTAAGTACTGAGTAGGTAGGATGGGTTCATCAGGCAGAGGTGTTACACCAACCTCTTTAGCTAAACAAGAAGCATAAATCCCACCATAAAAATAACCACCACCAGCGATGTGTTGCAACCTTCGTGCAACAATCGCTCCAAGATTATAACCTTTAATTCCAGTCGGGGCAGTGTGTATGAGGCTCAAGTCAGGGGCACATAGTGTGTTGCAATCCTGCTTGCCCATGATGCATTTGCCATTAAAGAGTGCAAAGTAGTGAATGGATGGAAAATGAATACTTTTTATTCTACCTTGTGACACTCCTTTGTTCTCGCTGTAACAAAGACTAGTCAGAAATGACTCGTACTCAGACTTTGGTTGTTTGCTAGCAAACCCCAAAATGGAATTTTGCAGGCACTACAAAACATCTGTAGAGGCATGGTAAATGGATGATCATAAAGACTAAATGAAACTCTAGACTCACGAGGATGAAATTTAAATTTCTTAGTAAAATTTTCTGTGAGGTAGAGATGTTGAATGCACTTATCTTCGATGTAGGGACCGAGCTCGGTGTTGTGAACATACTGCTCAAATTCTTCCTTAATACCTGCGCTCACCATGAAATTGTTACACGGCCATACGCATGATTTGATAGCGGCATCCCGCATTGAGCTTGCACTTGGCTCAACATAAGACCGACGTATCAAGCAACTACTAGATGATGCCTCCATAGACCTCCTCCTCGAAGAACTCCAAAAGAATTGCATTTTTATTTGCGTACAATTTCTGAAAAAATTTAGGACACAAATTTTTTAACAAAACCTCACAAGATTGATAGCAGCTACTCCTAAGGATGCATAGAGGCAATATCAAGCATTAAAACTACTTAGAACTCTAAGAATTCAACATGCAAGCTCATCTATAGCAGCACCAAGAGTAGCTAATTATTCAAAATATAAATCACTAAAGCAAAAACTAATTGGAGCAATGGAGGAGTCACATACCAAGTAGCAATCCCCCAAAACAGTTTCGGAAACGGAGCTTCGAGCAAAGAGATTGAAATCCGCGGGTTTGAGAGCAAGAACATGAGAGAGAGAGAGAGAGAGAGAGGGAGAGGGAGAGATCTATGGTGATTTTCTGGAGGTAGGAGATGACATGGGCTAAAGAAGTAAGTGAGGGGACCCACGTGGGGACCACAACCCACCAGGGCACGCCTGGGGTTCCTGGCGCGCACTGGTGTATTGTGGTCACCAGGGGCACCCCCTCTGATGTTATTTATACCAGAAATTCAGAAATATTCAGAAAAAATTAGTATTAAATTTTCAGGGCATTCTGAGAACTTTTATTTTTGGGTCATTTTTTTATTGCACGAGAAATCCAGAAAACAGGATAAACATGGCATTTTATTTTATTTAACTAAGAAAAACAGAAAACAAAAGTTGGGAGCAGAAGGTTGTGCCTACTAAATTCATCAACTTCATACCTCTCAAAAATGATCCATCAATAAGGTTGATCAAGTCTTATTAACAACCACCTTTGATTAGCATGAAACCGAAGAACTTTCGTAAAACACTAAGTTACCTCAACGGGGATATGCATGTCCCCAACAATAAGCATTTCATATTTCTTTTTCGCAGTAGGTAGAGGTAGTTAAAAACTTCCAATAGTGAGTGTCGGAGATTTTTCAATAACATTAATACCATTGACTTGGAATTGTTTCTTCGGAAAGTGCACCTTATGTTCATTACCATTAATATGAAAAGTGACCTTGCTTTTAATGCAATCAATAACAGCCCCTACAGTATTCAAAAAGAGTCTACCAAGGATAATAGACATGTTGTCGTCCTAGGGCATCTCAAGTATAACAAAGTCTGTTAAGATAGTAACATTTGCAACAACAACGAGCACATCCTCACAAATACCGATAGGTATGGCAGTTGATTTATCAGCCGCCATTTGCAGAGATATTTCAGTAGGTGTGGGTTTATTCAAATCAAGTCTTTTATATAAGGAGAAATGCATAACACCAACACCAGCTCCTAAATTACACAAAGCAGTTTTAACATAATTTCTTTTGATGGAGCAAGGTATAGTTGGTATTCTCGGATCTCCAAGTTTTTTAGGTACTCCATCCTTAAAAGAGTAATTAGCAAGCATGGTGGAGATTTCAGCTTCAGGTATCTTTCTTTTATTAGTGATGATGTCCTTCATGTATTTTGTATATGGGGCCATCTTTAAAATACCAATCAAGCGAGTGCGCAAAAAGACTGGCCTAAGCATTTCAGCAAAGCGTTCAAATTCTTCATCACCTTTTTTCTTAGTTGGTTTAGGTGGAAAGGGCATGGGTTTTTGAACCCATGGTTCTCTTTCTTTTCCATGTTTTCTATCAACAAAGTCTCTTTTATCATATCTTTTTTTTAGGTTATGGGTTATCAAGATCAACAGCAGGTTCTATCTCAACATCATTATCTGGTTCTTTATCATTATCTAGTTGAGTGTCTTCCTGAACATCATCATTATCATTTTCATTATCACTAGATGAATGTTCATTTTTAGATTGAGTTTCAGCATCAGAAATAGAAACATCATTATTATTTTCAGGAGGTTTTTCTATTTCAGGTTCACTAGAGGTATGCAAAGTCCTATCATTTTTATTTTTCTTCTTCCTTTTAGAAGGACTAGGTGCATCAATGTTAATTCTTTGAGAGTCTAGTTCAATTCTTTTAGGGTGTCCACCAGGATAAAATGGTTCCTGAGTCATTTTGCCTCCTCTAGTTGCTACTCTAATAGCAAAATCATTTATATTATTATTCATTTCACTAAGCAATTCTCTTTGAGATTTAGCAACTTGTTCTAGCTGAGTTTGAACCATAGAGGCATGTTTTTTGATACCTCTAACATCATTAGTGCTTCAAAATAACAAGTCACTCAAGCGAGCAATCATATCAGAGTTGTATTTCAATTGTTTCATAACATTTGCATTGAAGTGATCTTGTTTTCTAATGTAATTGTCAAACTCATAAAGGCATTGACTAGGATGTTTATTGTAAGGGATGTCACCTTCGTCAAACTTTAATAAAGAATTTACCTCTACCACCTTTGGTGGTGGTGGTGTGTCAAGTCCATGTATTTCTTCAATAGGAGGTAAATTTTTAACATCCTCAGCTTTAATACCTTTTTCCTTCATACATTTCGTTGCCTCTTGCATATCTTCAGGACTGAGAAATAAGATAACCCCCTTCTTTGGAGTGGGTTTAGGCTGTGATTCAGGAAGAGTCCAATCATCATAATTCTTCAAAATATTATTCAATAATTCTTCAGCTTCTTTAACAGTTCGTTTCCTGAAAACACAACCAGCACAACTATCAAGGAAGTCCCTAGAAGCATCGGTTAGTCCATTATAGAAGATATCAAGTATTTCATTTTTCTTAAGAGGATGATCAGGCAAAGCGTTAAGCAATTGGAGAAGCCTCCCCCAAGCTTGTGGGAGACTCTCTTCTTCAATTTGCACAAAGTTAAATATTTCCTGTAAAGCAGCTTGTTCCTTATGAGCAGGAAAATATTTTTCAGAGAAGTAATAAATCATATCCTGGGGACTACGCACACAACCAGGAACAAGAGTATTGTAGCATATCTTAGCATCACCCTTTAATGAGAACGAAAATAATTTGAGAATATAATAGTAGCGAATCTTCTCATCACGACCAAATAGGGTGGCTATATCATTTAATTTAGTAAGATGTGCCACTAGAGTTTCATAGCCATGGAAAGGATCAGATTCAACCAAAGTAATTAGCTCTGGGTTGACAGAGAATTCATAATCCTTATCAGTAACAAAGATAGGTGAAGTAGCAAACTTAGGATCACATTTCATTCTAGCATTCAAAGTTTATTCTTTCAGTTTGCATAGTAATTTCTTAAGATCATCCCTATCATTGCAAGCAAGAAAATCTCTAGCTATCTCCTCATCCATAACATAACCTTCAGGTATCTTAGTCATTTCATATCTAGGAGAACTAGGAATAATAGGTGTTTCAAGATTTTCAGTTTCAAGTACTTCAACAGTTTCAGCATTCTCAATATCTTTAACTCTAGCAATTTGTTCATCAAGAAATTCGCCTAGTGGCACATTATCATCAAGCAAGGTACTAGCATCATCATGAGTAGCATTCATAGAAGTAGCATCATCAATAACTTGTGACATATCAGGATTAATAGCATGTGGTGGTGTTGCAAGTCTACTCAAAATAGAAGGTGAATCAAGTGCAGAGCTAGATGGCAGTTCCTTACCTCCCCTCGTCTTAGAGGGAAAAATCTTAGTCTTTGTATCCTTCAGATTATTCATAGTGATAAATCTATACCTACTAATAAAGCAAGGTGCGTTTCTCCAATATTTTCATCCGTTCACCACCGAAAAGATTTTTGTTCTATCCAAGGTGGTACTAAATTTTTGTGCGTCCATCTGTTACAACAGAAAAGCAGTTTTGTCCCGAATTTTATACGTGGGCCGTGCATGCTGCGGCCCAGAAAAGCAAGCCCATTGGTTTCCTGCCCATGTGTGACACCCGGATAAATATGCTACAGTAATTCCCTGCTAATGATTCCATGTCACCACGATTACTGTTGTTAAACTCGCGTTGATTCGAAACCGGTCCAAATTCAAAGTCACGGCAAACAATAAAAGTTTTCAAACAGTAAAACAAAAATGTTGTAATGTCCCATAAAATCCCTAAGTAACTATCATGTTGAAACCAACCTCTTTTGAATTCCCAAATTGCCCCTCGCAATTAATTAAGAGGATCAGCAGCAAAATATTTGACCTTTTCAATTTCTAAAAATATTTAAACATTTCCAAATGCTCTGAAACTTTTTGTGCAACACCCCAATATTATGCTAGATTTATGTGCAAGTTTTCACATTTAACAAAAATAAAATATTAGCAGAACAAAATACAAAACAGAGGAGAAAATTACAAAACAGAAAAGTAATAATAAAAAGAAAGGAATAGCCGGGGCACTGTGCCCTTGGCCCATCACCTCTACTGCTCCTGGCCCAGCCCACTATCACCTCGTCCTTGACCTCCTGTTCATAGGGACGCGCTGGACGCACGCGCCACGTCCATGGCATGGATCCTCCACGCGTCGAGCATCCGACCGACCCCGGCGTGGATAAGGGTACCACCGGCCGTCTCGTCCCCTCCCAAAAACCCTAACCCCGCTCACTTCCCCATTCGCCCCCTTCCTCTACTGCCCGAATCCGAGCTCAAAAGATCCATGGTGACCGTTGCCTCTTCATCGTCGACGCGTCCACCGGCCCCTCCGGCGTGCGGGAGCCCGTCAAGGAGGTCCACCGCCCTCGACTTCCTCTGTTCAGGACGCCTCATCAGCCCAGGGAGCCGCGTAGCCGACGCGGTCTTCTTCTTCTTCCTCTGACCGCCGCATCTCGCCGTCATCCTCGACCTCCTCTGGCTGCCCCGAGTCCCCTCCGACCTCCACTGTGAGGCCCCGCTCATTTCCCCATCTCCTCCGTGTTGTTTTCGTCGCCGTAGATGTCGTAGCCGCCGCGGTCAATTTCACACTCGTCACGCACCGGCCGCGCCCGAAATCCCCTGCATCGCGCCCGCGGCCGTGTCCCGTGCGCACCGCCCCTGCGAGCCCCGCGCCGGCCGCGCCCCCTGTTCGCCAACCCGCGCCGCCGCCATGCGCATGCCCTCGCTTGCCGCCGCTCCCGCGTGTTGTTGCTGCTTTTGCTTTGCTGCTACTGCTACTGCTTTGCTGGTACTCTTGCCGCTGCTGTTGCTTCTTGCTGAGCATCGGCCGCCATTCTTGCCACTTGCCGCCGCTGGCGCTAGTGCCTGCTGTCGATGCTGCGCTGCTGGCTTGCTGCTTGGCTTCTCTGCTGCTGCTCTACACTTCTTGCTGCCGCTGCTCTTAGTTGCCGATGCCTGCTCCCTGCGTAGGTACTGCTGCCGCTGCTTTTTGCTCTTGCCAATGAAGGCCGGCCCTTGTTTAAGTCAGGTTTAGGCTTAGTTAGTACAGTAGTAAATTAGTGCTAATTTAGCCTAAGCAAATGACATGTGGGATCATCCCAGTTTAATACCATTTTTTTTAAACTAAAGATAATGGCACGTGGGACCCAGTTACACTGTTCATATGTTGACCAGTCAAGTTGACTGGGTCAACCCAACCCTCTGGTCCCACCTGTAAGCCGCTGTGGCTAGCCCACAGTTGGGTACACATAGCTTTTCATATTTATTTTTGAATTAATATTAAATCCAGGAATTTTCAAAAAAAGATTAAAACTTTGGAAATTCATATAGAATAATTCGTAACTCGGATGAAAATACTTTGTACATGAAAGTTGCTCAGAATTTCGAGACGAATCCGGATGCGCAGTCGGTTCGTCTGCCACATGTCCCTAGCATAGCGAACATGCAACCGTCCCCCTTCGTTTCATCTGTCCGAAAATACCAAACTTCGAGAAAACATTCCCGGATGTTTCCCCCTTCACCAGTATCACCTAGTACCGCGTTAGGTCACCCCTAGCACCGCGTTTTGTCATGTTATGTTTTGTGATGCCTTGTTTGCTTTGTATTTATTGTTTCTTCCCCCTCTTCTTCTCCGGTAGACCCCGAGACCAACGCTGATGCCCCTGAGTACGACTACGTCGACGAAGACCCTTCCTGCTAAACAGAGCTTCTAGGCAAGCAAAACCCCCTTGTTCATCCCGATATCGCCTACTCTTTCCCTCTACTGCTTGCATTAGAGTAGTGTAGCTGATACTGCTTTCTGTTAATCCTATTCTGCTGCATAGCCTGTCTTTGCTACTACTGTTGACACCTTTACCTGCAATCCTAATGCTTAGTATAGGTTGCTAGAATTACATCAGTGGCCCTACATTCTTGTCCGTCTGCCATGCTATACTACTGGGCCGTGATCACTTCGGGAGGTGATCACGGGTACATATACTATATACTTTTACATTAACTATGTTACTGTTCGGAGATGGGGGCTGAAGGGGTAGGTGGTTCCACCCAGGTAGTGGTGGGCCTGGGTTCCCGGCAGCCCCCTAATTGTTACTTTGTGGCGGAGCGATAGGGCAGGTTGCGACCACCTAGGAGACAGGTCGGCCTGGTCCCTGGTCGGCGTCCGTGGTTACTGCAAAATAACCCGCTTAACGAGATCTTGGTATTTGATCTGAGTCTGGCTATGAGCCTATACGCACTAACCACCACGCGGGAACAGTTATGGGCACTCAACGTCGTGGTATCAGCCGAAGCCTCCTAGACGTCAGCGACTGAGCGACGCGCGCCGGGTTGGACGGCGTAACACAACTTCCTTTATAATGGAGGTTGCTAGGTCTGCTCACCGGCCGCGTACGCAACATGCAGGTGTGCAACGGGCGATGGGCCCAGACCCCTGCGCGCTTAGGATTTAGACCGGCGTGCTGACCTCTCTGTTAGGCCTAGGTAGGGCTGCGACGTGTTGATCTTCCGAGGCCGGGCATGGCCCAGGAAAGTGTGTCCGGCCAGAGGGATCGAGCGTGTTGGGTAATGTGGTGCACCCTTGCAGGGAAGTTTATTTATTCGAATAGTCGTGTCCCTCGGTAAAACGATGACCCGGAATTGTACTTCGACCTTACGACAACTAGAATCGGATACTTAACAAAACACACCCCTTACAAGTTCCAGATACAACCCGGTGATCGCTTTCCCATAGGGCGACGAGGTGAGGATCGCCGGGTAGGATTATGCTATGCGATGTTACTTGATGTTGCACTTACTACTCTCTTCTACATGCTTCAAGATGGAGGCTGCCCGAAGCGTAGTCTTCGATAGGCCTAGCTATCCCCCTCTTATTCTGGCATTCTACAGTTCAGTCCACATATACTATCCTTTTCATTGATACCAATGCATATGTATTGTAGATCCTTGCTTGCGAGTACTTTGGATGAGTACTCACGGTTGCTTTGCTCCCTCTTTCCCCCACTTTTCCATTCTTCCCGGTTATCGCAACCAGACGCCACCATCGACGATGACCCCTACTACACCGAGGGTGCCTACTACTACGTGTAGGCTGCTGACGACCAGGAGTAGTTTAGGAGGATCCCAGGCAGGAGGCCTTCGCCTCTTCGATCTGTATCCTAATTTGTGCTAGCCATCTTATGGCACCTTGTTTAACTTATGTCTGTACTCAGATATTGTTGCTTCCGCTGACTCGTCTATGATCGAGCATTTGTATTCGAGCCCTCGAGGCCCCTGGCTTGTAATATCAAAGCTTGATGACTTATTTGTGTTTAGAGTTGTGTTGTAATATCTTCCCGTGACTCCCTGATCTTGATCGTACACGTTTGCGTGTATGATTAGTATACGATTGAATCGGGGGCGTCACACCATGCATCTGAGAAACATTATTTACCGCATGGGGCGGCAAATAGTCAAACTTTCACACACGGCGCCAAAGATTGGGCAGGCCCGTTTTCGTTTTTTCTCTATTCTGTATCTATTTTTCTTTTCCTTTTTTTTCTTTTATCCTTCTTTTTTATTTTTTTATTTCCAAGTTTATTTTTCTTTTTTCGTTTTTAAAACTAAAAAAATGTTCACATTTCCAAGTTTATTTTTCTTTTTTTTCTTTTTTCTTTTTTCTTTTTCCAAGTTTCTAGTTTTCGTTTATTTCAAAACTAAAAAAATGTTCACATTTTTAAAAAATTGTTTACCTGTTCCAAAATTGTTTGAGATTTTCCAAAATAAATTATATTTTAGAAAATGAAACAAATTGGGAAAATATTCATGTTTATTGAAATGTTCACAAATTTAAACTATTGTTTGTGTTTACAAAACACGTTTAAAAATTTGTTTCAATGTTCAAAACATGTTTCCATTTACACAAATTGTTCACAAATTCAAAAAAAAAATTGGTTTCTTGAAAAGAGGTTCATGTTTTCAAAAAATGTTTGTGAATTTAAAAAAAACCATTTCAAGTTTTGTTCGTCTTTTTTCAAGTTTAATGAAAATTTCAAAAAAATGCTCACATTTTTTAAAAAAAGAATCAGGATTTCAAAAATTGTTCAATTTTCGAAGAATATTCAGAATTTCATAATTATTACTTTATTTTTTGAAAAGTTCAAAAAATATAAGAAAAATGAAAAAAAATGTTACGCTACATTATGTTCTTAAATATTCGTGTTGACCATTTTTTAGCAGGAGTTGTTTGTTCGAATGGCTATTAGCACGTGGTCGAGATATTGAGGTCATGAGTCTAATCCGTCAACTCAGCGGTTGTTTTGTATTTTTATTCGTGTCTTACAAACACACGTCGTTTTGGTAATTGCCAGCGGCCTAACCTAGACGCGAACTGTTGTGCATCCCACATGCCATTTGACGATAAAAGAGAATATGTTGGTTGGCTATAATTAAAAGAAATTATAGGCACCTGCCAATAAAAGATGATATGCTGGTTTGGCTCTGATTAAAAAAATGTAGGCAAGTAAGCGCTAAAATAATTAAAAAGAATAAACCCTGGTAAAGCAGGGACTACCTGGTTATGCGCTGATTATGGCAATGAAATGGGATTCACTGAATTAGTAATCCATCCGATTATGCCATCGTAGGAGAGAGTGGTCGAAGCAACTATGCCCCGAAGGTCACCGTGCAGCCACAAAATGAGGAGGCAACCATAACCTAGACACGGAGGCGGACCTGGAGGAAAAAAAGGCACGAGTTGAGTGGTGGCCACCACACGGACCAACCCCATCACTATCAAGATCTCGCGGGCCAAACATGACTCGTGAGAACACCGCAACTCCTTGCTCTGTTGCCCCACCGTTGCGGAGACCGTTTTGATGGACACATCAGTTACCTCTCCCGATGCTTCTCCCAAAAAAATATCCCATTGCAACGCACAAGCATATGTGCTAGTAGATAATAATCTCAAGTGACTCAACAAATATAGCTATGCTCCCCAGCAACGCCGCCAGAAAAAGTTCTTGATAACCCACAAGTATAGGGGATCGCAACAGTTTTCGAGGGTAGAGTATTCAACCCAAATTTATAGATTCGACACAAGGGGAGCCAAAGAATATTTGTAAGTATTAGCAGTTGAGTTATCAATTCAACCGCACCTAGAGATTAAATATCTGTAGCAAGGTGATCAGTAGCACAGTAATATGATAGTTTTGATAGTAGAGCTAACAGTAGCAGTAACGGTAACAGTGATAGCAATGATTTTGTAGCAAGTGTAACAGTAGCAATAGAAATAGTAACTTAGCAAGAGCAATATGTGGGAAATTCGTAGGCATTGGATCGGTGAATTCGTTGGATGATATTCATCATATAACAGTCATAACCTAGGGCGATACAAAACTAGCTCCAGTTCATAATTATCATGTAGGCATGTATTCTGTAAATAGTCATACGTGCTTATGGAAAAGAACTTGCATGACTTTTTTGTCCTACCCTCCCGTGGCAGCGGGGTCCATAAGGAAACTAAGGGATATTAAGGCCTCCTTTTAATAGAGAACCGGAACAAAGCATTAACACATAGTGAATACATGAACTCCTCAAACTACGGTCATCACCGGAAAGTATCCCAATTACTATCACCCTGGGGTTTACGGATCATAACATGTAATAGCTGAATATGACTTGCAAGATCGGATCTAGAACATAGATATAATGGTGAAAACATGAACGGTTCAGATCTGAAATCATGGCACTCGGGCCCTAGTGACAAGCATTAAGCATGACAAAGTCATAACAACATCAATCTCAGAACATAGTGGATACTAGGGATCAAGCCCTAACAAAACTAACTCGATTACATGATGAATCTCATCCAACTCCTCACCGACCAACGAGCCTACGAAGGAATTACTCACTCCCGATGGGGAGCATCATGGAAATGGTGATGAAGGAGGGTTGGTGATGACGAAGACCGAAGATTCCCCTCTCCGGAGCCCCGAACGGGCTCCAGATCTGGCCGCCCGATGAAGAACAGGAGGTGGCGGTGGCTCTGTATCGTAAAACGCGATGAAACTTCCTCTCCTATTTTTTCTCCGAAAATAGGTATTTATGGAGTTGGAATTAGGGTCTGCGGGGCCACGAGGTGGGCACAACACACCAGGGCGCGCCAGAGGGTGGCGCCCTGGTGTCTTGTGCCCAGCCAGGGGCCCCCCTCCGGTGGTTCTTGGTGCTAGTATTTTTTATTTATTCTGAAATAATTCTCCAAAAAGTTTTGTCCATATTCAAGAACTTTTATTTTTGCACAAAAACAACACCAAGGTATTTCTGCTGAAAACAGCGTCAGTCCGGGTTAGTTTCATTCAAATCATGCAAATTAGAGTCCAAAACAAAAGCAAAAGCGTTAGGAAAAGTAGATACGACAGAGACGTATCAACCCCTGAGGCGGAAAGACTAATTTATGAGCTCTCGAGTACTAGGTTAGCCAAGTAGCACCCTTGTAATCGAGATCATCATCATCAATATGAATCAAGCAGGAGTAGGCTTTTTACCTCATCGTGAGGGGTCGAACCTAGGTAAACCCTTGCCTCTCGATTCCGATCAACCCCGTTCAAGCGATCACTTAGCGGCGAAGGCCTCACGACTAAGTCCTTTCACGAGGACATCTGCTGTGCTAAAACCACAACAGTTGGCACCCGCCATGCGGCTATCGCTCGGTGGTGTTGAGTTCTTGGAGGGAGCTCTCCCAGGGATCAAGGGATATGCGATCGACCACATGACCAAGAGACGCCGTGGCAAGCTCTACATCGATTACTCAGGCTGGGCCCTGAGGCTGACTCAATCAAGTACGGGTACCAGTTCCCCTTCCGCAAGATCCACGTCTTCATCGGAAAGATCGGCGAGTCAAGACCCGAGCCGGACATCTGCACCGGCATTGTCGAGCCGGCTCGGCGCACGCAACCCGCCCGGGCTCAAGCCGGTCGGAATCACGTCTTCATCGGCTTCACTCAGGGGGTCGATCTCGCGGATAACTCAGCGTCTGGCAACGACACCCTGGTCTACTCCGATGGCGAGTCATCGGTCGGGGAGACGGAATCAATCCGCCCTTTGTACGATGGCAGGCTTGGGGGCTCCTCCGATGATGAGTCGTCCCCAGTCGACCATGAGTCGCCCCGTTGGCCCGCCGTCTATATGGCTGGCACCACCCCAGCTCCTAACTCCACCACGGCAGGTGCCGTGGGAGGAGCCGGTGCCTCGGCAACTGACCCAAGCGCGGCCGGCCCTGTCTAGCCGCCAACTCAAGTTCTTTCAGAGCTGGTCGCTTCATTGACGACTCTTCTTGAGTCGCCTCTAACAGCAGAGAACCATGAAGAGTGCAATGCAGAGGTAGCCAAGATCCGTGAGCATATGACTAAAGCTCGGGAGGACATCAACGTTGAGAGTACTCGCATGGTGCAGCTACAAACCCAGATCCATAATGAAATAGAGGGCCTAAGGACAGAGGCGTGGCGCCTGAGCCTCTGTCAGCATGCTTTAGAGGAGGTTCACAGGAGACGTCATGAGACTTACTTGCCCCCTGGCTTTGAGGGAAGGCGAATGTTCAACACGCCCGCGCCAGGCACCGGTACAAGCACCCCTGCGAAACCGGTCATACCCCGTTTGAATTGGGTCACACCTCAAGACGGCAATGGCGGGCCATCTCTGGCTCAGCCTCGTCAGCCAGCACCACACCTCGGTTGACTTAAGTGGACGATTACGAACATGGGCGAGCTCATGGATGTATTGACCCGGTATGCAGAGTCAGACACCACGAAAGATCCTAACCAAGATGATGATCAGACCAACAAAGGAAAGAAGAGTGGTGGTGGCAAAGGTCAGCAGCAGGGTAACCCGGGGTTCAACGGCAACCATGGTGGTCAAGGCAACGGTGGCAATCACAAAAACCCAGAGGGCGGCTCAGATTTTGCTGCTAACACCAACACTGGTTTCAAGGGCCAGAGGCGGTATAATTCTAGGAGGCCGTTCAATGCTAATAAGGCTCGCAATTTTGAGGAGGCCCTCAAAGGGCCTTGTCCTAAGCATAGTACTCCAGATAAGCCGGCAAGCCACTCTTGGGAGAATTGTTATATCATGCAGTAGTTCAAAAATCAAGCTTATCAACATCACCAAGGTGGTGGTGGCGGAAACCCAGGACAACCCGGTGCTGGCGGACCAGGACCCGGTTTCACTGGGGCCGGCTCATCTGGTGGGTATAACAGTCATGGCGGGTCTGGAGCTGGATATCAAGGGTCTGGAAATCATGGAGGTAGCAATCAGCATTCTGGCCAAGGTGGCAATCAACATCAGGGCAACCAGACAGGTTTCAGAGCAATCCTAAGCAGTTAAACAGTGGCCACTATCACGTCTTTACCACTAATACCTGCAAGTGGGACAACAAGGTTTAGAAACGTGTTGTTAATCTGGTTGAGCCGGCGGTCCCTCAGTATTTGAATTGGTCAGAGCAACCAGTCACCTGGAGTAGGGCTGATCACCCGCCACGGGTTGATAACCCAGGTGGCCTGGCTTTCATGGTGGCGAATCAAGTTGATGGATATAAGCTCACAAAGGTACTGATGGATGGAGGAAGTAGCATCAACATCCTATATTATGACACCTTCAGGCGTATGAATTTATCAGAGAAGCAACTCTCACCATCTTCAATTGTTTTCCATGGGATCGTCCCTGGAAAATCTGCATACCCCATCGGGCGGATCAAGCTAGAGGTTGTGTTTGGCGATGAGTACAACTACAGAACAAAGTTTCTGGCATTTGAGGTGGTCAAGATCAAGAGTCGTTATCACGCCTTGTTCGGGTGGCTGGCTTATGCTTGTTTCATGGCTTGGCCTTGTTATGTGTATCCCAAGCTGAAGATGCCTGGGCCAAAGGGTACTATCACAATTAATGGGGACAAAAAAATTGCTCGTGAGTGTGAAGAAGGGAACGCAGCTTATGCTGAGTCGGCTTGCCCAGCGGAGGAGTTGAAATTCTATACATCCAATGTTGGCTTGGCTGATATGACGTCTCTGAAGAAACCCACCAGAGAAACTGACCCGCCCCTCAAGTTCAAGTCGGCCAAAGACACAAAACAGGTTGAGTTCACCCCGAGTGACTCATCTCAGCAGTTCACTATTGGGACCGGCATGGATCCCAAATAGGAAAGCGCGCTCATCGAGTTCATCCATGAGAACTGGGACATCTTTGCATGGAAACCTTCTGACATGCCTGGTGTACCGAGAGAATTCTCTAAGCATCACCTTAATGTTGATCCTAAGATGAAACCAGTTCGGCAATACCTCCGTCGTTTTAATGAGGAGAGACGCAAGGCTATTGGGGAAGAAGTGGCCCTGCTCCTAGCTGCTGGGTTCATTGTAGAAGTATTCCATCCTGAGTGGTTGGCCAATCCAGTACTTGTTCTAAAGAAGAACGGTACTTGGCGTATGTGTGTTGATTACACAGATCTCAACAAGGCTTGTCCCAAAGACCCGTTCAGCCTCCCCCGCATTGATCAGATTATTGATTCCACTGCTGGGTGTGAGAGTTTATGTTTCCTGGATGCTTACTCCGGCTATCATCAAATTAAGATGGCTGTTGAGGACCAGGAGAAGACGGCCTTCATCACACCTTTGGGGCTTTCTGCTATGTCTCGATGCCTTTCGGGCTTAAGAGTGCCGGGGTGACTTATCAGCATTGCGTGCAGAGTTGTTTTCACAATCAGATTGGGCGCAATGTTCATGCTTATGTTGACGATATTGTCGTCAAGTCGCAGAAGAAGGAGACTTTGCTAGATGATCTCAAGGAGACCTTTGACAACCTTCGGCGGTACAAGATGATGCTTAACCCGACCAAGTGTATCTTTGGAGTTCCAGCAGGCAAATTGTTGGGTTTTCTGGTGTCTGAACGAGGAATCTAAGCTAATCCAGAGAAAATCAAGGCGGTGACCTCCCTTGCCAAGCCGGCCAACATCAATGACGTTCATCGTATGGCGGGTCGTATAACTGCATTGAGCCGGTTCATAAGTTGCCTTGACAAGAAGGCAATCCCTCTGTATTAGATGCTAAAAAAGACTGACAACTTTGTCTGGAGTGATGCTGTGGATAAAGCTTTCGAAGCCCTCAAGAAGCAGTTGGCTGAGCCACCTGTCTTGGCCGCACCTGTCGACAAAGAGCCTATGCTCCTGTAAATTGCTGCTAATAACAAAGTGGTAAGTGTTGCAGTTGTCGTGGAACGCAAGGAGGCTGGAAAAGAATATCCTGTTCAACGACCAGTCCACTATGTTAGTGAAGTTTTAACAGTATCCAAGCAGAGATATCCACATTGGCAGAAGATGGTTTTCGGGGTCTTCATGGTGAGTCGGAAGCTGAAGCATTATTTTCTGGAACAACCAATAACTATGATTAGCTCTACCCCATTGGGAGACATCATCCAAAACAGGGAAGCCACATGAAGGATTGCTAAGTGGGCAATTGAGCTGGGACCACATCATCTGAAGTACGTACTCCGAACAACCATCAAATCTCAAGCACTAGTGGATTTCATCAACGATTGGACTGGACATCAAGTTCCTCAAGAGAAGCCAGACAAAACTTATTGGACGATTCACTTTGATGGTTCCAGATAGTTGGAGGGCTCGGCGGCTGGAGTTATCATATCTTCCCCAGGAGGTGATAAATTTTGTTATGTTTTGAGGATAATGTTTCCCTATACTAACAATGCAGCTGAGTACGAAGCTCTCCTCCATGGTCTTCGGATGGCTAAGGAAATGAATCTTAGGCGGGTCAGATACCTGGGCGGCTCTGATTTGGTCGCTCAGCAAGTTTCTGGAAAGTGGGATTCCAAGGACCCCCTCATGGTGGCTTATCGGCAGCCGATGACTAACATTGCAGGTCATTTCAAGGGTTATCAAGTGGATCACATTGACATGCGGCTTAACGAGGCAGCTAATGCATTGTCATGACTTGGCTCTCAACATAAGCCGGTGCCCCCCAATGTTTTCCTTGATGTCTTTCATAATCCCTCTATCAAGTTGCCATCTGAGGAAGATCTGGCTATACCTGACCCGGAGGCACAATTGGTTGCGGCTCTTCGTGCCACCCCGGACTGGACGGCTTCTTATCTGTACTATCTGACTCGAGGTGAGCTCCCTGAGGATGAACTTATTGCTCGTCAGATCATCCACTGCTCCAAGTCGATGACTATTGTACATGGCGAGTTGCACAGAAGAAGCATCACCGGTGTTTTCTAACGTTGCCTCTCCCCTGATGAGGGTCGTGAGATCCTCAATGAGATCCACTCTGGTGACTGTGGTCATCATGCCGGCTCAAGATCCTTGGTTGTGAAGGCATTTCGACACGGTTTTTATTGGCTCACGGCTCATGATGTCGCTTAAACTATGTCGGTATTTCCCCAAAGAGGAAGGGATGATGCAGCACAGCTACGGTAGGTATTCCCATAGTTATGAAACCAAGGTATCAATCCAGTAGGAGAACCAAGCAACGCTATGTAAACGGTACCTGCACACAAACAACAAATACTTGCAACCCGATGATTAGGAGGGGTTGTCAATCCCTCTACGGGTAACGGTGCCAGAAATTGTCAAGTTGACGGGATAAAAATTGTGTAGATTGGATAAATAGATCTCGATAAAGCGCGAAATGAAATAAATAGCAAAAAAGTGCAGTAAGGTATTTTTGGGTTTTTGGAATAATAGATATGAAAACAAAAGCAAATAAAAACATATCTCAACACAAATATGATAAAGAATAGACCCGGGGGCCGTAGATTTCACTAGTGGCTTCTCTCGAGAAAATAGCACACGGTGGGTAAACAAATTACTGTTGGGCAATTGATAGAACATCAAATAATTATGACGATATCCAGGCAATGATCATTATATAGGCATCATGTCCAAGATTAGGAGACCGACTCCTGCCTACGTCTACTACTATTATTCCACACATCGACCGCTATCCAGCATGCATCTAGTGTATTAAGTTCATGGAAAAATGGAGTAATGCAATAAGAACGATGACATGATGTAGACGAGATCTATTCATGTAGGAATAGCCCCCATCTTGTTATCCTTAATAGCAATGATACATGCGTGTCCTGCTGTCCCTTCTGTCACTGGGAAAGAACACCGCACGATCGAACCCATCACAAAGCACCTCTTCCCATGGCAGGAAAAATCGATCTAGTTGGCCTAACTAAACCAAAGATTCGAAGAAGAAATACGAGGCTATAAGTAATCATGCATATAAGAGATCAAAGAAGACTCAAATAATATTCATGGATATAGATCTGATCATAAACTTAAAGTTCATCGGATCCCAACAAACACACCGCAAAAAGAGTTACATCAAATAGATCTCCAAGAGACCATTGTATTGTGAGTCGAAAAGAGAGAAGAAGCCATCTAGCTACCGCCTACGGACCCGTAGGTCTACAATGAACTACTCACGCATCATCGGAGAGGCACCAATGAGGATGATGAACCCCCTCCGTGATGGTGTCTAGATTGGATCTCGTGGTTCTGGAACTTGCGGCGGCTGAAATTGTGTTTCGTCGACTCCCCTAGGGTTTTTGGAATATTAGTGTATTTATCGGGCGAAGAGGCAGTGTGGGAGGCCACCGAGGAGGGCACAACCCACCAGGGAGCGCCTGGGCCCCCAGGCGCGCCCAGGTGGGTTGTGCCCCCCTCGAGGCACCCATCTGGTACTTCTTTGGCCCAAGTTGTTCCTTCTGGTCCATAAAAATTCTCCAAAAAATTTCGCTGCATTTGGACTCCGTTTGGTACTGATATTCTGCGAAGTAAAAAAAAGAGCAAAAAACAGCAACTGGCACTGGGCACTATGTCAATAGGTTAGTCCCAAAAAATGATATAAAGTCGCTATAAAATTATTGTAAAACATCCAAGAATGATAATATAACAACATGGAACAAGCAAAAATTATAGATACGTTGGAGACATATCAGCATCCCCAAGCTTAATTCCTATTCGTCCTCGAGTAGGTAAATGATAAAAATAGAATTTTTGATGTGGAATGCTGCCTAACATGTTCATCACATATTCTTTTCTTTTGTAGCATGGACATATGGAGTTTTATATGCTTCAAAGCAATAGTCTAGTTTTGACATGAAGATTTCAATACTTAAGCATATCAACAAGCAACCATGTCTTTCAAAATATCAACACTAAAGAAAGTTATCCCTAGCCCATCATGCTCAATCATTGATCCATTCATGAAACACACTCGCCTATTAGCTACATCCAATAATCAAGTACGATCATAGTGCCCCTTAGTTGGTGCTTTATAAGAGAAGATGGAGGCTCAAATAAAAATAAAAATTGCATAAAGTAAATAGATAGGCCCTTCGCACAGGGAAGTAGGGATTTTTAGAGGTGCCAGAGCTCAAAGCTTAAATTGAGAGATAGAGAGGCATACTTTTCCTGTCAACGAAAACGACCGAGTAATTTCCAACACTTTCCATGCTAGATATATCATAGGCGGTTCCCAAACAAAAAATAAAGTTTATTCCTTTTTCCACCATTCTTTCACAATCCATGGCTAGCCGTATCCACGGGTGCCCTCCATACCAACACTTTCCAAGGAATTTATTATTTGACAACATAAAGTAAATTTCTTTTTCATTTCGGGACTGGGCATCCCTATTACCGCCGCACTCTTGTGCAATAACAAGTGAATAAACACTCATCTTGAGAATAACACATCTAGCATGGAAAATATTGGCCACCCCCTGCCGCTTCATGAGCGGTACAAGCACACAAAAAGGAAATTTATTATGAAAATTAGAGATGGCACATTGCTTAGAACGGCACGGGAATACCGCATATAGCTAGGTATGGTGGACTCATATGGCAAAACTAGGTTTAAGGATTTTGGATGCACAAGTAGTATCGCTACTTAGTACAAGGGGAGGCTAGCAAAAAGATTGAGAAGCAACCAACCAAGAAACGAAAAATCACATAAGAGAGCATTAAGCATAACTAACACCGAATAATGCAACACAAGTAGGATGTAATTACATTTCATAACTATTGACGTTCGTGCTTGCATAGGGAATCACAAACCTTAACACCAATATTCTTACTAAAGCATAAATACTCACCAACATGACTCACATATCACTATCATCATATCTCAAAACTATTACAAAGAATCAAGTTTATTTTATCCATTGATCTTCATGAAAGTTTTTATTATATTCCTCTTGAATATCTATCACTTTGGGGCTAGTTTCATATATTGCAATTGCTTTTGACAAGCTCAAACAAATCTAAGTGAAGAACATGAGCATAAAATTTTCCGTCTCTCAAAATAATATAAGTGAAGCATGAGAGAATTTCTTCAAAAGTTTATTAACTCTCAAATAAATCTAAGTGAAGCATGAGAGCATTTCTTCAAAAATATTAAAGCACACCATGCTCAAAAAGATATAAGTGAAGTACTAGATAAATTCCATAGCTCAAAAAAGTTAAGTGAAGCATATAGAGCAATTCTAACAAATTATAGCATAATTTTGGCTCTCTCAAATAGGTGTGTCCAGAATGGATACTTGTGACAAATTAAAAAGAAAAACAAGCAAAGACTCATATAATACAAGACGCTCCAAGCAAAACTCATGATATGTGACGAATAAAAATATAGCTCCTAGTAAAATACTGATGGCCGTTAGAAGAAAGAGGGGATGCCTTCCGGGGCATCCGCAAGCTTAGTTTCCTGGTTTTCCTTGAATATTAACTTGGGTTACCATGGGGCATCCCCAAGCTTAGGATTTTCTTACTCCTTGTTCCTTCATCCATCGTGATCTCACCCAAAACTTGAAAACTTCAATCACACAAAACTTAACAAAACCTTTGTGAGATCAGTTAGTATAAGAAAATCAATCTTTACTTTAAGTACTGTAGAAAACCCATTCAAAATTTTTTATTGCATTATATCTACTGTATTCTAACTTTACCATGGCTTATACCCACCGATCCAATCCATAGATTCATCAAAATAAGCACACAATGCAAAGAAAACAGAATCTGTCAAAACAGAACAGCCTGTAAAGATGTGAATTGTTCTCATACTTCTGTAACTCCAAAATTTCTGAAAACTAAGGAAAATATAGGAAATTTGTATATCAATCTTGTGTAAAACATTCATAATTTTGCATCGCTTCTGTGAATTTATAAAATTCTGTTACTGGAAGCACAAGTTTCTGTTTTTCAACAGGATCAAATCAACTATCACCAAAGCTATCCCAAAGGCTTTACTTGGCACAAACACTAATTAAAACATAAAAAACACTATCATAACAGAGGCATAATTGTGCAAACACTCAAGAACAGAAAGAAAAAGACAAAAATAAATTTTATTCATTGGGTTGCCTCCGAACAAGCGCTTTTCTATAAAGCCTCTTAGCTAGGCATTGGTAATTTTCATGATGCTCGCATGAAAGACAAGAATTGAAACACAACGAGAGCATCATAATACATGTGACAAACACATTTAAGTCTAACATACTTCTGATGCATAGGGATTTTATAAGCAAACAAATTATCAAGACAAGAAATATATAGCATATACAAGGAAGAAGAAAGACACAATAGCAATCTCAACATAACGAGAGGTAAATTAGTAACATGAAAATTTCTATAACCATATTTTCCTCTCTCATAATAATTACATGTAGGATCATAATCAAATTCAACAATATATCTATCATATAAAATTTTCTCTTCATGATCCACGTGCATAAAAGTTTTATAATCTTCCAAGATAGTGGGATTAACATCAACCAAAGTCATGACCTCTCCAAACCCACTTTCATCAAAAATTTCGTAAGATTGAACACTCTCCAAATATGTGGGATTATTTTTACCTAAAGTTGACGCTCTTCCAAACCCACTTTCAATATTATTGCAAACATTATTATCAATATCATATTCATCATGAGGCTTAAATAAATTTTCAAGATCATAAGAAGAATCATCCCAATCATGATCATTGCAATAAGTTGTGGACATAGAAAAATTAGAATCCCCAAGCTTGGGGTTTTGCATATTATTAGCACAATTAACATTAATAGAATTTATAGTAAAATCATTGCAATCATGCTTTTCATTCAAGGAGCTATCAGGAATCACTTCATAAATTTCTTCATCACAACTTTCAGATTCACGAATCTCAAGCAAAACTTCATAAAGATAATCTATTGCACTCAACTCACTAGCAATTGGTTCATCATGATTGGATCTTTTAAAAAGATTAGCAAGTGGATGGGGATCCAAATCTGCAAGCATAAAGAAGGCACATGGCAACACAAGCAAGGATAGCAAACAAGAGATCTGACGGGAAAAAGGCAAACGAAAAAGAGGGCAAATAAAATGGCAAATTTTTGTGAAGTGCGGGAGATGAAAACAAGACACAAATGGCAAATAATGTAAATTGCAAGGAGATGAGATTTGTGATTGGGAACCTGACAGATGTTAATGATGTCTCCCCGGCAACGGCGCCAGAAATTACTTTTGATGTCGCTTGAACTACGTCAATATTTCCCCAAAGAGGAAGGAATGATGCAGCACAGCTACGGTAGGTATTTCCCTCAGTTATGAAACCAAGGTATCAATCCAGTAGGAGAACCAAGAAACACTATGTACATGGTACCTGCACACAAAGAACAAATACTTGCAACCCGACGATTAGGAGGGGTTGTCAATCCCTCTACGGGTAACGGTGCCAGAAATTGTCAAGTTGACGGGATAAAAATTGTGTAGATTGGATAAATAGATCTCGATAAAACGGGAAATAAAATAAATAGCAAAAAGTGCAGCAAGGTATTTTTGGGTTTTTGGAATAATAGATCTGAAAACAAAAGAAAATAAAAACATATCTCAAAGCAAATATGATAAAGAATAGACCCGGGGGCCGTAGATTTCACTAGTGGCTTCTCTCGAGAAAATAGCATACGGTGGGTAAACAAATTACTGTTGGGCAATTGATAGAACATCAAATAATTATGACGATATCCAGGCAATGATCATTATATAGGCATCACGTCCAAGATTAGTAAACCGACTCTTGCCTGCATCTACTACTATTACTCCACACATCGACCGCTATCCAGCATGCATCTAGTGTATTAAGTTCATGGAAAAACGGAGTAATGCAATAAGAACGATGACATGATGTAGACGAGATCTATTCATGTAGGAATAGCCCCCATCTTGTTATCCTTAATAGCAACGATACAAGCATGTCTTGCTGCCCCTTCTGTCACTGGGAAAGAACACGACACGATCGAATCCATCACAAAGCACCTCTTCGCATGGCAAAAAAAATTGATCTAGTTGGCCTAACTAAACCAAAGATTCGAAGAAGAAATACGAAGCTATAAGTAATCATGCATATAAGAGATCAAAGAAGACTCAAATAATATTCATGGATATAGATCTGATCATAAACTCAAAGTTCATCGGATCCCAACAAACACACCGCAAAAAGAGTTACATCAAATAGATCTCCAAGAGACCATTGTATTGAGAATCAAAAAGAGAGAAGGAGCCATCTAGCTACTGCCTATGAACCTGTAGGTCTACAATGAACTACTCACGCATCATCGGAGAGGCACCAATGAGGATGATGAACCCCTCTGTGATGGTGTCTAGATTGGATCTCGTGGTTCCGAAACTTGCGGTGGCTGGAATTGTGTTTCGTCGACTCCTCTATGAATTTTGGAATATTTGGGTATTTATAGGGCGAAGAGGCGGTGCAGGAGGCCACCGAGGTGGGCACAACCCACCAGGGCGCGCCTGGGGGTGCGGGAGGCCACCGAGGTGGGCACAACCCACCAGGGCGCGCCTGGGCCCCCAGGTGCGCCCAAGTGGATTGTGCCCCCCTCGGGGCACCCTTCTGGTACTTCTTTGGCCCAAGTTGTTCCTTCTGGTCCATAAAAATTCTCCAAAAAGTTTCGCTGCGTTTGGACTCCGTTTGGTACTGATATTCTACGAAGTAAAAAAAGCTAAAACAGCAACTGGCTCTGGGCACTATGTCAATAGGTTAGTCCCAAAAAATGATATAAAGTTGCTATAAAATGATTGTAAAACATCCAAGAATGATAATATAACAGCATGGAACAAGCAAAAATTATAGATATGTTGGAGACGTATCAGCTCGTGCAGATGTTGAGGATATCGTATGAAGATGTGATGGATGTCAGAAGTTTGCACGTCATGCTCATGTACTAGCACAGGAACTTCGGATGATTCCCATCACTTGGCCTTTTGATATGGTTGGTCCGTTCAAACGGTCCAAGGACAAGGAAACTCATCTTCTTGTGTATGTTGATAAATTCACCAAGTGGGTTGAAGCAAAGCCTATCAGTAATTGTGATGCAGAAACAACATTCAAGTTTGTGAAGAAGTTGACCTTTCATTTTGGTTATCAGCACAACATCAGCACTGATAATGGGACTAACTTGCCCAAAGGAGCCATGAAGAAGTTTTGTCAGCAAGAGCACATCCGGCTTGACATGGCCTCTGTGGCATATCCCTAGTCCAATGGGCAGGCAGAACGTGCTAATCAAGAAATTTTACGAGGCATCAAGCCCAGACTTATGGTTCCTCTTGAGCGTACTCTGGGTTGTTAGGTTGGGGAGCTTCCTTCTGTCCTTTGGAGCATACGGACTACCCCCAACAAGTCAACTGGTTATACGCCTTTCTTCATGGTTTATGGTGCTGAAGCAGTGCTACCAAGCGATATTCGTCATGATTCCCCCAGAGTGGCGGCTTATGTTGAAGAAGACAATGAGCAGGCTCGACAGGACTCCCTCGATGCTCTGGAGGAGGAACGTGACTTTGCAGTATCAAGATCAGCCATATATCAGCAAGACCTACGTCGCTATCATAGCCGTAGAGTCCGTAGCCATACTTTCCAGGAGGGCCACTTAGTGCTCCGATTGATTCAAGATCAAAAGGGTATGCATAAGCTTTCACCGCCTTGGGAAGGGCCTTTTGTCATCAGCAAAAACCTCAACAATGGGTCATATTATCTGATTGACATACGTGAACACAAGAAGTCACGTACATCTAAGGAGGAGACCAACATGCCTTGGAACATCGCTCATCTTCGTCCTTACTACACTTAGAGCCACTGGCTCCAACTTTTGTACATACCTATGTGTATAAATCTTTTATGATCAATGTTAATGAAGCCGGCATCCCCGAAACTCGGCGCCTCTGTCATTTCATTCCATATATTGTGTATGAGTCTTTATTTCTTGATCATAGGTCACTTGGGGGCTTCCAACTCACCGAGTTTAGCTATTAACATCCCTCTTAACCTGGCATATGCCACCATATCATGGTTAAACCTGCCTGTTTGCTTGATGCTCATCCGCTAAGATGACCCGGCATACTCTTGATAGTCAATCTATTATGACCCTGAACTTGTCAAGGTTAAAACGCCGGCTTAAGTCATGTGAGATCTGGCCTATAGAAAGCTAGGACAAACCATAGGCTATCAAGCCAGCTTCATTGAAGCAAGACTCGAGCCTCGAAAGCCGGTCTATTCATCGAGCCTCGAAAGCTGACTTAATATTTTGTACTTATATGTTTATTTAACCTATTTTGTTTTACAAAAACTATCTGTTTTACAGGACTATCTCTTTTTAATCACCAATTGATATTGGCCATGAGCCGTTGGGTCATTAATACACCGGTTCATTTTGATCAGTTTGATTACGACCATGAGTCACACGGTCAAAAACACATTGGGTTATGATGATCATTACTTATGGGTCAGTTAACAGACAAGGATCATCTTTTTGACGGCTCATATAGATATGACTCGCCACACCATTACTTAAAAGAAGCAGATATTTCAAAGGATACTGGGCGGGTCAACATAACACCACACTAGTTCAAAGTTTTTCTGCAAAAGTACCCTTCAAGTATCAAGATGCACGAAGGCACCACAGATGATGCACAAATTTTTACTAGGCTATTACATAGCCACAGTTGGGCTCAAATATCACCAAGTTTTTCGGAGTCATCTACTCCTGTAAGCCGGCCCCTGTGCCATCCGGGTTGTGGCCCTCTAGGATAGCACCTTGGCGATCTCCAGCAGTTGACGACTCTGGGTTATCCCGCGCCGGCACGTCTTCGTTTCTGATCTGAAGGTTGTCCAGATTCCATTCGATGGTTGTTAATTCTTGGAAGACAGCATCATCTTCCATGAGAGTTGATGGGTCAACATCAGGAGCAAAGATGTTCTTACACCATGTTGGGGTCAAGTCGAAAGGTTCAAAGGTTGGTGGGTCAACTCGCGTGTTTTCTTCATCATAAACCACCTGATATTTCTTCAGATCAAGATCATCAACCAGTTGACTCACCAAAACATGAGTTTCCTTCACACAATGGGCATAGTCTTTTGAAGTAAAAGGACTACCATCCATGTTGAACTCGGGAAACCCGCCGGCCATCTTAGAAGGATCCATCTCTGGCACATAAGCTTTGGCCCGGCTTAAAGACATCATTGCGGTTGTCCAGGCGGCTGATTTCTTCCACTCCTCTATCTGCTTGGGGATGGTGGAGAGTTGTTTCAAGACATCTCTCATGAAGCGTGGCGGGTCTCTTCCACCCGTCACAACCATAATGCTAAACAAGCTCCCTGCATACAACTGCTCCAGGAAGCTATAGACGGCCTTTAGCTTCACAAGGGATTCTTGCCTGAGATTGTGACTTCTGCTACCTACAAAATTTGGACAAGTTTGATTGCAACATTTCCATATTACTACATGAGTCGCCAGGCGAGTTAGTCAAACATGTTTAAAGAGCCACTTACCAAAAATAGCCTGAGTCATCTGGCTGATATGGCGTTTTAACCCATCCAGTTCTTCAGTCACTGACTTGAGCTGGTTTTCTGCTTCTTTGGCACATTTCAATAATGCTACCTTTTCTTCTTCATGAGAGGCCTTCAAAGAGCTCAGGTTTTCTAAGGCAACCAGCACAGATTTTTGCAAGGACGATGCTGATGATTCGGCCTTCTCATGAAGTCTCTTTTCACTTTTAACCCGCTCTTGCAAGCCGGCAGCCTTCGACTCAGCATCTTTGATCATATCCTGTTATAACCAGCAAAAGTCATTAGACATATTATAGAGTCACCGGCGAAATTGCATGACTCGACACTTGGGGGCTACAAGAGGCAACTTTATTCTTTATTTTAAAAGTCCCACGTAGCTGCAAGCAACTACATGACACTTGCGGGCTAATGCAAGTCATTTTTCTTATGGAGACTATTAAGGAAAGACCCGACTCATTTTATAAAAATGAGTCGGCCCTTGGCGGCTCTAAAGTGATTTTTCCTTTACATTATCCACGATCCAAACTTATGAAGACCCGGCTGTTTCATGGAAACAAGCCGGCCCTTGGGGGCTACAGTGTTCAACATTTTTAAACTTATCATCACTGGAAGACCCGACTCATTCGTAGAGATGAGTCGGCACTTGGGGGCTACATGCTATTTTTCAAGTCATCTCTTCAGAAGACCCGTCTTGTTATTGTCATAACAAGATGGCCCTTGGGGGCTACATGAGTATCTACAGTATTTAAAGGAGGGGAATTTTTTATACCTCATACCTCCTTTTCAGCATATTCACCATGCTGGCTTCCATGTCCTGGCTTGTTGATAGGCAGGTCAAGTAACCTTCATGAAGCTCGTCCACACTGAGGTCCTCAAAATTGGGCAGTTCAAGTTTTGATTTCCCTTTCTCAGACACGACTAGCTCTTCTTTGGCTGTAAACTTGGTCAGCACGTTCAACACTTCTGGATTTTTATGTGCCTCTCCAGTAATAATGACCTCATCACTGTTCTTTGCATGAGAGGGAACATCTTCAGCCGCTTTTGCTGGGCTAGAGGCATGAGTTGGACTTGGCGGGTCAATATTACCAGTTGCATCACCCAAATCGATTTGGCTGTCTATCTGGTTCACCTCCAATGTTGGTTCTTCAATAATAGGCGACTCATTTTGTTGTGGTGGCTCAACCCTTTGATCAAGATGATCTTCAACTGTCTCATGTTGGGTCTCAGGGGCCACCAACAGTGGATCCTTTGAATCAGGAACATCAGGAGTCGAAGATGACTCGCCAATTTTTCTCTTCTTGGCCTTGGCCCTACAATCACAAGAGCATATTCAAATATACAACATAATGATCATAGTGAAGCATGACTCATTTAAAAACACTTACCCTTGGTTGATGATCAAGGGCAGCAATTGAGTAGTGGTTGAACCTCCAGAGGATGGTGGAGACTCCTAATAATTTGAATCAGACGGGTTAAGAGGTTGCCTAATAAGGCCGGCTTGTGGAAGAGATGAAGTTGGACTATGAGGCACCTCTGTACGTCGCTTACGGGCGACTGGTGCATCAGATAAGCTGGCAACCACTTCTCCAGAGCCGCTCCGGGTCTGGCGTCTTGATGTACACTCATGTTGTGTTTTCTTCAAAAGAAATTTTGGATCCAAATGAGCATCTGGGTGAGAAAATTTTACTTTTCGGACGACTCGTCTTATTTTCTTTGGAGATAAGGGTTCCGGGCTGGATGAAATTGAAATTACCTCAACATCACTGGCTCGACTTGCTTCGGAGTTATCCTGAGAATAAGAGGCGTCAGCAAGTTCAATAAAAAGACGGCCGAGAGAGTCAAGTTCTACCTCCGACTCATCATCAACCGCCGGCGACTCGTCTCCAGCTACCGGCTCATTTGCAACAGCCGACTTATTTCTTCTTGGAGCCAGGGCAGCTTTAGACTTGCACGACTCTTTCCTCCTCCAGAATATGTCAGTCGCCTGCGTTTGTGATAAGACAGAAATCAGTGTTATGATGAACAAGTCAAAATGCAGAATAAATAAGAACAATGCAAAGATACTTACTGGAGGTGCATGGTTCTTCAAGCAAAATGGAGCAAGCCCAGTTTTGGTGCATTTTTTCCTGGGGCTCCCCCAGTAGCTTCTTGACGGCTTTGTTAACTTCAGTTTTGGTCGAATCGACTTGACTGACGCGTTGAACGTCATTTTACTTGCCAGAATAATTACACATTAAGTCGGTCCTGCGACTTAATGGTTCAACTCGCCAGCTGATCCAGCACCGGGTCAAGTCAACTCCGGTGAGGCCGTTTGCATTCAGGGCCCTTATCTTGGAATAGAGGGGGGCAATTTGTTGACGTTCTTCATCAGTACCCCAACCTGGATAGACAAGGGGGTTCTCGTCGGCAGAGACGGCGTTCTTACAGTAGAACCACATCGCAGTCCATCCTTTTGGATGACTCGCCAATTTGACCTCTGGAAAAGGAAAAAAAAATATGTCTCTGGAGCGACACACCACCAAGTTCGACACTGGGCCGTCTACGCACTCTGTTTGATGGTTTATGTAGAAAAACTCTCGAAAGAGAGCAACAGTTGCCTCTGTCTAAAGATAGACTTCGCAAAAAACTTGAAGTTGACATAAGTTGTCATTGAGTTTGGACCGATGTCTTGGGGTGGAGGTCAAAGAAGTGAAGGAAATCCCTGAGGAATTTTGAGTCGGGTGGTGTAAAGCCCCTCTAGACATGATCCACAAAGACAACAACCTCTCCTTGATCAGGCTGGGGGGGTTCTCTCCTTCTGGTACTCGCCAGCTAATAACATTTTGAGCTGGTAGAAGACCTTGAGTCACAAGATTATCGAGTACCATCTTGGTTACTCGAGACTTTGCTCAGTTGCAAGTCATAGTTTTTGACATGATGAGTCTGCCAAAGATTAAATAATTGCGGACAAAATATAAACGGCGGGTCATTTATGGACGACAAGTCACCTGGCGGTTTATGTGACAAGTTGACGGCTCAGTAAAATGGCAATGAACAAGGGGCGAATCGACATGCTAATGAGTCACCAAAGTTACAAGCCGGTCTAATGGAGGAATAACTATGTCTACTACGCAACCTTCTTCTTGTAGACTCGTTTGGGCCAACAAGCGCAGAGTTTTGTAGGACAGTAGCAAATTTCCCTCAAGTGGATGACCTAAGGTTTATCAATCCGTGGGAGGCGTAGGATAAATATGTCCTCTCTCAAACAACCCTGCAACCAAATAACAAAGAGTCTCTTGTGTCCCCAACACACCCAATACAATGGTAAATTGTATAGGTGCACTAGTTCGGCGAAGAGATGGTGATACAAGTGTAATATGGATAGTAGATATAAGTTTTTGTAATCTGAAAATATAAAAACAGCAAGGTAGCAAGTAACAAAAGTGAGCAAAAATGGTATTGCAATGCTTGGAAACAAGGCCTAGGGTTCATACTTTCACTAGTGCAAAGTCTCTCAACAATGATAACATAATTGGATCACATAACAATCCCTCAACGTGCAACAAAGAATCACTCCAAAGTTTCTATCAGAGAACATAGGACGAAAATGTACATCAAGCCCTATGCATAGATTACCCCAATGTCACCTCGGGAATCCATGAGTTGAGTGCCAAAACATACATCAAGTGAATCAATAGAACATCCCATTGTCACCACAGATATCCCATCGCAAGACATACATCAAGTGTTCTCAAATCCAATACTCAATCCAACATAACGAAACCTCAAAGAGCAAGACTCAATTCATCACAAGAAGGTAGAGGGGAAGAAACACCATATGATCCGACTATAATAACAAAGCTCCTGATACATCAAGATCGTGCCAAATCAAGAACACGAGAGAGAGAGAGATCAAACACATAGCTACTAGTACATACCCTCAGCCCCGAGGGTGAACTACACCCTCCTCGTCATGGAGACTGCCAGGATGATGAAGATGGCCACCGGTGATGGTTTCCCCCTCCGGCAGGGTGCCGGAACGGGCTCCCGATTGGTTTTTCGCGGCTACAGAGGCTTGTGGCGGCGGTACTCCCGATCTAGGTTTCTTTTCAGGGATTTCTGTATTTATAGGAGTTTTTTGCGTCAGTCTCACGTCAGGGGGGTCCACGAGGTGGCGGCAAGGCAGGGGGCACGCCCTAGGGGGGGCGCGCCCCCCACCCTTGTGGTTGCCTCGGGACTCTTCTCCGGTATCTTTTCACACCAGTATTTTTTTATATTTTCCAAAAATATTCTCCGTAAATTTTCAGCTCATTCCGAGAACTTTTATTTCTGCACAAAAAATGACACCACGGTAGTTCTGCTGAAAACAGCGCCAGTCCGGGTTAGTTCTAATAAAATCATACCAAAACCATATAAAATTGTTGTAAACATGGCATGAATACTTCATAAATTATAGATACGTTGGAGACGCATCAGCATCCCCAAGCTTAATTCCTGCTCGTCCTCGAGTAGGTAAATGATAAAAGAAATAATTTATGAAGTGTGAAAGCTAGCAAGTGCACAAGTTTGATCAATAATAATTTCAAGCACTTTTTCTAGCATCATTATATATCATAAATAGTAGCTCATCTCATAAAACTTCTCATGATCAATTAGCAAGCTATTCACATGTTAAAGCATAGATCATAAACTTTCTTGAAAACTAACAAACTATGTTCTCAGTCATCAAACAATTGCAATTCATCTTATTTTCAGGAAGGGTCTATGTAAGAGCTTTGATTTAGCAAATTCCACGTACTCAACTATCCTATAGTCTTCCATGATTGCTACCACTCAAAGCATATTTTTAGAACAAATAAGATCCATCGAACATAGAGAAAGATAGGGGCTTAGTGTTTCGCCTTCCAACTTATTTATCATATAGATAATTGTCAACAATAATAATTCATGATCAAATATATTTGAATGGCCATATATTCTTAGATCTTTCCCCACCACATGATGCTTGCCAACTAAAGAATAGGTTGGAATAAGAAATTGACTCAACAAAAGTAAAAGATAGGCCCTTCACAGAGGGAAGCAGGGATTTGCAGAGGTGCCAGAGCTCGAAGCTTTTAAAACAAAGATGAACATAATTTTGAGAGGTATGCTTTCATTGTCAACATAACAACCAAGAGTTTTCACTATCTTCCATGCTAGACACATTATAGGCGGTTCCCAAACAGAATGGTAAAGATTTTACTCCCCCTCCACCAACAATCACACTCCACGGCTAGCCGAATTCACGGGTGCCGTCCATACCAACAACTTTCCTGGGGGAGTTTTGTTTAATTATTTGCAATTTTGTTTTTGATCTTTTGATCATAGGACTGGGCATCCCAATTACCAGCCACTCTCTCGTGAATGAAAAGTGAATAAACACTCATCGTGAGAATAACCCACCTAGCATGGAAGATACTGACAGCCCCTAGTTGCTACATGAGCGATTCGGGCATACAAAACAGATTATTATTTGAAGGCTTAGAGTTTGGCACATGCAAATTTACTTGGAACGGCAGGTAAATAGCGCATATAGGTATATATGGTGGACACTTAGGGAAGAAACTTGGTTCAAGGATTTTGGATGCACAAGCAGTATTCCCGCTTAGTACAGAAATTTTGGCTAGCAAAAGATTCTAAAAAGCAAGCACCACATGTTGGAGGATCCATAACAATATAACTTATATACAAATATACCCAAGCATAACTCATTACGTTGTCTTCCTTGTCGAACTTCAACTAATTTGCTCAAGTTTGAAAATAATTAATGGGGCTCACAATCATAGAAGATGTCCAAGATAGTATATTTATATGTGAAATCTCTCTTCCTTCAATATTCTTTCATAAATTGTTCAAGTGACCAATACTATGTTTGCTAACTTTCAATAAATTTACCACCTATACTTCTTATATGTGAAGTCATTACTCCCCATGGGATAAGCATATGAAACATATATAATTTCAGATTCATGATATTCAATTCATTCAACCATTTACTCATAGGATATAAGTGAAGCACACGAGTAAATGAGAAACTACTCCAAAAAGATATAAGTGAAGATCAATGAGTACTCGAATAATTAAGTAGCTATGTGAAGACTCTCTCTCATTTAAGAATTTCAGATCTTGGGATATTATTAAAATATAAAGAAAAACAAAATAAAATGGCATTCCAAGGATAGTACATATCATGTGAAGAAGCAAAAACTTAGGCTCAACCGATACTAACCGATAATTCTTGATGAAAAAAGGTGGGATGCCAACCGGGGCATCCCCAAGCTTAGATGCTTAAGACTTCTTGAAATATTAACTAGGGATGCCTTGGGCATCCCCAAGCTTGAGCTTTTGTGTCTCCTTAATTCCTTTTATATCATGGCTTCCCTAAATCTTAAAAACTTCATCCACACAAAACTCAACAAGAACTCGTGAGAAAAGTTAGTATAAATCAAAAGCAAAACCTTATCATTCTCTACTATAGAAAATCACTAAATTATAATTTGACATTTCATACTAAATGCCTCTGCATATTTAATACTCCTATCCTCAAATAGAATCATTAAACAAGAAAACATATGCAAACAATGCAAACATAACAGCAATCTGTCAAAACAGGACAGTCTGTAAAGAGTGCAATTGTACTCATACTTACCTAACTCCAAAAATTCTGAAAAATTACCACATTGTAGAAAAAAAATTTAGCTCAATGTGTAAAAATTTCAAGATTTTATCACATTCTGACTTTCCAGAAGAATTCAGACAATAATAGAAAACTTTCTGTTTTCAAACAGCAACATATAGACTTGCAAAATAAGCATGGTAAAGGCTATCCTTGACACTTTTATTGAAATAAATGTCGGATTTTGGGTTCCGCAAACCCTTGAGAGGTTCGAACTCTGGGGTGCGTGCAAAGAACTCGTCCTCCCCAGTCTGCCTACTCGCTAATCTCACAGCCTAGCTCGATGAACTGTAAGGAAAAGAGACACAGCAGTTTACCCAGGTTCGGGCCACCTTGAGGTGTAAAACCCTACTCCTGCTGTGTGGTGGATTGGCCTCAAGGGGCTGAGGATGAACTAGTACAGTGGCGAACAGCCTCACGAGGAGAGGTGTTCTTGAGCTCGAATGAGCTGGTGGAGTGAGGGTGATCTGAATGATCAGTCCCGGGGGTCCGATGTGAACTCCCTCTCTACGGTGGTGGCTAGGTCCTATTTATAGCGGCCTTGGTCCTCTTCCCAAATGAAAGGCGGGAAGGTATCCCACAACGGCCAAATTCAAAGGGGGACAACTAGTACATGCTATCCTGACAAAAGTAGTCTTCGCCTGCAAAAGCCTCTGGTTGTGACGCCGTGGTGGGCTCGGTGATGACCTCCGTCCTACCATCCTGGCGGTCTTGGTATTGTTGCACGAGAATGGAAACCTTTGGCTGATTCCTCGGGACTCCGCGCCTGCGCTTGCCTCTTTAGCACCGAAGAGGAAACTAGTACACTGCGCCCGCTGGCGCCCGCCTGGCCTTGGTCGTCATGGCTCACGTCATCCGGACCTCACGAGGTGAGGCTTGCATAGAGATCTCCGCTCCTCAGGAGCCAGCCTGAGGAGGCCGCTCCTCGTGGAGGTCTTGGTGTCGTCCGCCTCGCGAGCCTTGGCCCCTCGCGAGGGTCTTGAGTTGTCGTCGCTGAAGCTGGGCCGTACCAGGCCGTTGATGGAGCCACGCGATGGGCCGCAGGCAGGCAAGTCTGGGTACCCTGGTTCCCAGAACGCCGACAGTAGCCCCCGGGCCCAAGGCGCGCTCGCACTTGGCTTCGAGGCGAAGCCAAGAGGCAAGTGCAGAGCGCCGCGGGCCCCCACCGCCTACGGGCCCGGTCGACGTGTGGCGCTTGATGGGACGTGGGCGCCTCCACTTCACCGCGTGGCCTCGATAACTGCCAGACTTGACGGCTGCCTGTTGCACGCGCAGTTTCGCCATTGCTGCCCACCGTGCTCACCCTTGATTCCCCCTCCTTTCTTTGAACTTGCGGCTCTTCTCCTGGATCGAGCGCCGCGCCAATCCTCCCTTGACGCCATGGCCCCGAGGTCGAAGAAGAAGAGCAAGGCCTGCGCTCCTGCCGAATCCCGGCCGGGCCTAGAGCCTGCTCTCGATCGGTCGACGGTGGTCAATCAGGAGGGGTTGGAAAAGGCCCGGCCGGCCCTTGCCACCAATTTCAATGAGTGGAAGGTGACGACGGTCTGGCCTGCTTCTCGAGCTTTGATTGACATGGAGGCCACCAAGATCCCCATCTATCTTCACGCTCTCTCGGCCGGCTTGGTCCCCCCCTTTCTCCAATTTCTTCAATGCCATACTCTCGCATTACCAGATACAAGCGTTGCATCTGGACCCCCGGTCCATCATACTCCTTGCTGTCTTCGCCTTCCTGTGCGAAGCCATGGTGGGCATTGCCCCATCTGTCACCTTGTTCCGCCATTTCTTCTCGCTCCAGATGGTCGATGACCGCCAGTGCTCGGGGTGCGTGGCCTTCCAGGTCGTGGCGGCGGCAGCTGGGTCGGGCATCGACTTCACACTCTGCCCGGACGCGAGGGGATTCCGGAAGCAGTGGGTGTTCGTGGATGTCGGCGTGTGAAACTCCTTGCTTCTGCTCCCGCGAGCATCGGCGGTGCCCAGCTCCGGCTAGGGGCATGTGAGGCTCACCGACGGTCGGCTCGCCCATGTTTGGTCCAGGCTGACCAGGTTGAAGAAGGTCGGGGTGACGGCGCCGATGGTGGTGAGGGAGTTCATTCGGTGGCGCATTGCCCCGCTCCAGCGCCATTCTCGCCCAATGTGGGCCTTCACCGGCAGCAAGGACCGCAGGAGGCTCCAGGTGCCTTCGCTTCCTTCCAAGACACTGCGCACGATGCTTGAGCTCCTGACGGGTGACTCGGCGCTGGCCGCGCTTCCGGAGGAGGGCTGCCTCTTGTACCAATGCTCGAACAAGGAGGACTTCGTGAGGCAGATGCCCCCCTTCAACGAGTGGGGGCTGCGCCCGAGGGGCCTTGAAGGGCCCCGCGAGAATCCCATCTTGGTGGCTCCCTTGCTCATCGACCCTATGGCGCGCACCCCGGACGTGGATGTAGGGGGGCGAGCGCCACCGGGTACTGCTGGGGCGACTGCTGGGTAGCGGGTGTCGCCAGGCGCTCCCGAGGTGTTGGCTCCCGAGGTTCTGGCGAGCGCTCCTGAGGAGGTCACCAGAGAGCTGGTGCGACCCGGCGCTCCTGAGGCAGCTACCCCCGCAGCTTGGGCGAGCGGTTCTAAGGTAGCGGCTGGTGGGCAGGCGCGGCCTGGTGCCCCCGAGGCCACTGCCCCAGAAGCCCCGCCGAGCCCCTCGGCTGCTGAGAGTTGCGCCTTGGACCTCGGCCAGCTTCTCCTGAACCTTGAAGCGCTCCGCAAGAGGAAAGGGCCTCCGAGCTGCAGTGGTGACGCCTACCGGCCGCTGAAGCAGAGGAAGTACATAGCTATAGACGAGTAAGTACCTTATCTTCGTGATTTCCCGCGAATCGCGTTCTTTCCTGACAATGGCTCCTCAGGATCCCTTCGGCTAAGGCGACGAAACCTCTTGAGAAGCGACCTCCAGAAGTCCTTGGCCCGCCCTCGACTCCGAGCCCCCGGCACCAGACCCCCGCGCGAGGTACGGGGCTGGTCTGAGAGGTGGATGCACCGCTGAGGGGCCGTGAGCCTGTGCTTCCAGCATCCTTCCTTCGCGGTCTTGCCTGGGGTGCAGGAGGCATGCTGAGGGCTCCTCCATTGGTCATCACCGGCGGCTGGGCGATCTCGGCATCGACTTCGTCTTCGAGCAGCAAGACTGCTCCACCCAACACCTTCGCCGAGGCCGGGAGAGCGGTCGGGAAGGCACCGGCCTCCAGCCCCCCGCCAGAGGCAGGCGAGCCGCTCCAAGCCCCTCCGACAACCCCCGGCGTGAAGGATGGGCTTGGCCGCGTGTCGGTGTCAAAACCGGCAGACCTCGGGGTAGGGGGTCCCGAGCTGTGGATTCTCAGATCAGTGGTAACAGGGACGACGGACACGATGTTTTACCCAGGTTCGGGCCCTCTTAATGGAGGTAAAACCCTACGTCCTGCTCTTGTTTATATTGATGGAGTATCAAGTACAGAGTTGATCTACCTCGAGATCATACATTGTGGTCTAAACCCTAGAGATATGATGAGTAATGTCATAATGATCTAGCATATGAGATGCCATGATCCCTCTATCGACTAGCCCGGCCTCGGTTTATATAATGTACCGGAGGCCTAGGTTAACAAGAGTCCTAGTCGAATACATCGGTGGAGAGGAGTCCTTGTCTCGATCACCAAGTCTTGTGGAATCTTCCTCGTATATGTCATCGGCTGTCCGAACTGGCCCATTAGTGAACCGCCATGGGGGTCCTCGGCCCGACCCACTGGTCGGGAGACGACATGGTGAGTACCCCCTAGTCCAGGACACCGTCACCGCGCGTTGGAGCTTGCGCGCGGGCGCGGCGTCGTCCGTCATGAGCTCTTCCAGGAGGTGATGGGCGCACTGAGCTGGCTTGGAGAAGAGCTTGCCGACGTCGATGCCAGCCTCGAGACGGAGGACCTTCGCTTGGCGCACGAGTGGCACCAGTTGAAGGTTTCCATCAACCTCAGGCACCTTCAGCATGAGCGCGCCAGCGCGAGCGCCGCGGTGTCCCTTGCAACTTCTCGCGAGGCTTGCACCCATGCCCTGGAGGAGGCCAGAGCCGCCGACCGCCATCGTGACGTGGCCAAGGAGCGGGAACGGGAGGTCCAAGCTTCGAACGCCGCCCTTGAGCAGCAAATCGAAGCATGCAGGGCCGCCCTGGCAGCATCACCAAGCGAGGCCCCTTTCGATGAGAAAGAGGTCCAGGAACGCAAGGAGACGCTGGCGCTGGAGGTCTTGGAGCGCAGTCTGGAGCTTGAGCGGTTGGAGGTGAGGGAGCGCCAGGTAGCCACAGCTGAGGACGTCGTCGTCGCACAGGAGGCCCAGATTCAGGAGGAGGTTGACCAGAGGGTGGAAAAGGCCCGCGCGGCTCTCGCCGACAAGTACCGCCTGAAGTTGGAGCTCCTAGAGGCCGAGGTCGAAGGCAGGACCGCTACCCTCAGGACAAAGCTGGACGAGGCGGAGCAGCGTGAGAGGGCCGCCAAGGAAGCTCAGGCCTCTGCTCAAGCTGACCTGGCCTCCACCCGCGCCGAGCTGTCCTCACTGCAGCAGCAAGTCGAGGCCGTCACGTCGCTCGTGGAGAAGACCGCGGACAAAGAAAACCGCCGCCGAATGATGCAGCGTGAGCGCTCCTCGATGCTCCAGGACCTCAGGGTGAGGGCCAACCAGGCTTTGGGCATGATCTGCGAGGAGAGCGTCGCACAGCCGCACGAGGACGATGAAGCCAGCCACCTCCACTTCTTCACCCTGATCATGACCCACCTGGAGGACCGGGTAGCGAGGGCTCGCGAGCTCGTTGCAGAGAGAAGCCGGGGCCTCCAGGGGCGCGCGTTCTCACGCGTCTTTAGTCACCTCCAGAACCTTGATCCCCATTTTGATTTCGACACCGCAATAGCCCCCGTGCCCCGGGTCATCCAGGGCGATCTGGTGGAATGGGTGGACGACCATGTCAACGACCTGGTCGCAGAGTTTGCTCCTGAGGATGACGCGGCCGTGATCGCGGCCGAAGAAGGCGATGTGGATGACGATGATGAAGACGACGCCAGTGACAGCGCAGGTGGCGCAGATGAAGGTGGTGAGGACAGCGCTGAAGGCAGCGCCTCTGGATACACCCGCCTTTCCCCTTGCCTTAATCAGCATGCAAAAAACTTTCGGGCACAGCCCTGCGGGGCGTAAAAGCAGTTTTGAAGGGGGGCCCCTTATGATGTATGAAATGATGATATGCCTTTTGAAAATAGGATTTGGAATATGCCGTCGCGAGCCCGCAGGCTCCCGAGCGGGGTAGTTGTTGCAACTTATCTTGGCTCCGTAGATCTTGAGCGAGTCCTGAGGTCGCAGACGCGCCTTCCTCCTGAGGCGAGCCCGCCGGGGCTCGCGAGGTTTTAAGTCTCCCGGGGAGCCTGCTGGCCCACCCAAGAGGGCCTCGCGAGGAGCCGCTTGTCGGATCACGGCAAGGTGTGCGCGCGACGATCCTGCGGTGATCGCGCTCCAGCCCCCTGGGGGGGCCTTGGCATCTCTGGAGCCAGCCCAGGCGTGCTTGGACGCGCGCATACCACGCCCAGCCCCCGCTCACGGGGCGCTCGCGGGGGGGGGGGAGGGTAGCAGGCGCGAGCCTTACTCTCAAAACACAAAGCCAGAAAGCAAGAAATTGCCACGAGACAAGAGAAAATTCCCCCCGTTTTTCTTTTAATGAACACACGAAATTCGAAATCTCATTCCAAAAGGGCGGCAAGATGAGTTACAGAAAGAAAGGCGGAATCAAATGGCCATGTCTGGCACCTAGCTAGTCTTCTTGCCTTCTCACCAGCGCGGAGCTAAGTGCTTCCAATGGGCGTGGGTGGGAGCCCCCGTGAGGCCCGAGGGCGGCACTCAGGAGACTCCAGGGCGTGTACAGCCCCACTCATTATTACGTGAGAGTGTCACGAGCGGAATCCTTCACAGGCACGGGGCCTTGCGTCATGTCGCCTGACGAGGGCCCCGCCCTATGCCTCCCCCGACCACCGTTGGGGCGTCCGAAAACCAGGACGAGACCAAGGGGCAAGGGGGACGCTAGCGGTGCCCTCGACAACCACAGGCCCTCCGCCGGGGGGAAGGGCTCGCCGGCCCCTTCCCCGGCAGAGGACCTACCTCCATGTAGCGCCTTGCTCCATGCTGTGCGGGGGAGGCCCTGACCCTGGGCTCCCCCCGCGCAGCCCCCAGTGTACTTCGCCCGCCGGCACCGGGGCCATCGCCCTGGGGTCCCTGGCCGCTGCTGTGGCTTGGTTCACCTGTGGTCCACGGTTAGCGTAATCGTGCTCCTGAGATATCGGCTGTACCCAGCAGCTGTTGTCGTTGAAGGTGTCGGTGAAGTTCCGGGGCGGCTCGCGGAGAGCCTCAGCTTCATGTGCCCCCGACACCCAGCCTGATGAGGAGAACCCGTGGGGGCATTCTCTTGATGCATACTGTAGATCCATCATGGGGGGTACGTAGGCGTCTGGGACTGCCACGCCAGGGTCGTCGTCTGGGTGCCCCGCGTTGCTGGCCACCAGGCTCGGTGACAGGCTCTGATGGCCGTAGGGTGGCACCCCAGCGCGGCCCCAGGAGGGACCGCCCGAGCTCGCCCCGCCCGAGGGTAGCACGGTCGGGAAAGGACGATCAGCGTTGCGGGCCGGGTTGGCGCCGCTAGGTCCCTCAGGTGCTCCAGGGAGGGGTGCGCGGGCGTGGCTGGGGCCCCCGCGTGCCCCTGTCACAGCTTGCGACGTAGGCAGGGTGCAAAAAGGTGCCGCGCCCCTACAGGCGGCGTCAAGCAGCTCGGCGACCCGCTCCAGCAAGCCATCGCGGCCGCCTTTCGCCAACCGGCACCGTAGCAGCTCCCGTGCCACGATGAGTGCGGCTCGCATGTTCGCCTGCTCCCGGCGAGAGTGTGGCACCGTCACCGCGGCGTAGCTCGAAGATCGCGTGGTGGCAGGGTTGCGGCGTGGCGCGAGGGCAGGCGATGACGGCCCCCGCCGCCCATGACCGATAGCACCGAGCGGCAAGCGGGCTGCGAGGAGCGTGGAGTGGAGATCCTCTTGGGCCGACGGAACTGCTCGGGCAGGCCAAACAACCCAGTGCTCAACATGCGCCCTCGGGGCATCAGCCATGAGAACTGCTGGGTGGCGGCGAATCTGCTGGCAGAAGAGAGTCTCCGACGCACCCCTACCTGGCGCGCCAAATGTCAGATTTCGGGTTCCGCAAACCCTTGAGAGGTTCGAACTCTGGGGTGCGTGCGAAGAACTCGTCCTCCCCAGTCTGCCTACTCGCTAATCTCACAGCCTAGCTCGACGAACTGTAAGGAAAAGAGACACAACAGTTTACCCAGGTTCGGGCCTCCTTGCGGTGTAAAACCCTACTCCTGCTTTGTGGTGGATTGGCCTCGAGGGGTTGAGGATGAACTAGTACAGTGGCGAACAGCCTCAGGAGGAGAGGTGTTCTTGAGCTCGAGTGAGCTGGTGGAGTGAGGGTGATCTGAATGATCCGTCCCGGGGGTCCGATGTGAACTCCCTCTCTACAGTGGTGGCTAGGTCCTATTTATAGCGGCCTTGGTCCTCTTCCCAAATGAAAGGCGGGAAGGGATCCCACAACGGCCAAATTCAAAGGGCACCTAGTACATGCTATCCTGACAAAAGTAGTCTTCGCCTGCGAAAGCCTCTGGTTGTGACGCCGTGGTAGGCTCGGTGATGACATCCGTCCTGCCATCCTGGCGGTCTTGGTCTTGTTGCACGGGAATGGAAACCTTTGGCTGATTCCTCTGGACTCCGCGCCTGCGCTTGCCTCTTTAGCACCAAAGAGGAAACTGGTACACTGTGCCCGCTGGCGATCGCCTGGCCTTGATCGTCATGGCTCACGTCATCCGGACCTCACGAGGTGAGGCTTGCATAGAGATCTCCGCTCCTCGGGAGCCAGCCTGAGGAGGCCGCTCCTCGTGGAGGTCTTGGTGTCGTCCGCCTCGCGAGGCTTGGCCCCTCGCGAGGGTCTTGAGTTATCGTCGCTGAAGCTGGGCCGTACCAGGCCGTTGATCGAGCCATGCGATGGGCCGCAGGCAGGCAAGTCTGGGTACCCTGGTTCCCAGAACGCCGACAATAAAAGATACAAAAACTTATTAAAAATAACAGCAAGCAAATCTAAACAAAAGAAAATGACGCTCCAAGCAAAACACATATCATGTGACGAATAACAATATAGCTCCAAGTAAGGGTACCGATAATGTTGGAGATGAAAGAGGGGATGCCTTCCGGGGCATCCCCAAGCTTAGTTGCTTGGGTATTCCTTGAATTTTACCTTGGGGTGCCTTGGGCATCCCCAAGCTTAGTGACTTGCCACTCCTTATTCTCCTCATATCGATATCTCACGCAAAACTTGAAAACTTCAATCACACAAAACTTAACAAAACCTTCGTGAGATCTGTTAGTATAATAAAACAAATCATTCACTTGGGTACTGTCAAGACAAGATTCAAATTTTTTTCTCACATGATTCCTACTGTATCCTATCATTTCTACAATTTATATTGAGCAATATAAGCCATAGAAACTAGAAAACAAGAAAACTATGCATCAAAAATAGAATCTGTCAAAAACAGAACAGTCTGTAAAATATGAATTGAGGTCATACTTCTGTAACTCCAAATATTCTTAAATATTAGCACAACGTAGAAAATTTGTATACCAAGCAACTGTAAAAAATTTATAAGTTTTCCACGTTCCATTAAAAGATAGGAATTTCTGTACTGGACGCAAAAGTTTCTGTTTTTGCACAGAATCAAGTCAACTATCAACCACACTATCCCAAAGGCTTTACTTGGCACTTTATTGAAACAAAAGCTATAAAACATGATTACTACAGTAGCATAATCATGTTAACACACAAAAACAGTAGGGGTAAATGTTGGGTTGTCTCCCAACAAGCGCTTTTCTTTAATGCCTTTTAGCTAGGCATGATGATTTTAATGATGCTCGCCTAAAAGATAAGAATTGAAACATAATGGGAGCATCATGAAGCATATGACTAGCACATTTAAGTCTAACCAACTTCCTATTCATAGGGATTTTTTGAGCAAACAATTTATGGGAACAAGAATCAACTGTCATAGGAAGGCAAAACAAGCATGACATCAAAACTTTCAACATAAAGAGAGGAAACTTGATATTATTGCAATATGTAAAAGCATATGTTCCTCTCTCATTGTAATTTTCAGTGGCATAATGAATGAATTCAACAATATAACTATCACATAAAGCACTCTTTTCATGATCCACAGGCATAGAAATTTTATTACTCTCCACACAAGCAAATTTCTTCTCATTCGGAACAGTGAGAGTATCATATGAAACTTGAATACTATAAATTGTTTCCACATTAAAAGAGTAATGTTCAGTAAAAGGATATTCAAAATTATGACAATAATTATCACCACTTTTATAACATAAGTATCATCACAATAATCATCATAAGTAGCAACTTTGTTCTCATCATAGTCAATTGAAACCTCTTCCGAAATAGTGGAATCATTACTAAATAAAGTCATGACCTCTCCAAATCCACTTTTATAATTATAATAAGATTCAACACCCTCCAAAATAGTGGGATAATTATCTAAAGTTGACACTCTTCCAAACCCACTTTCATAAATATTGCAATCATCATAAATAGGAGGCATGCAATCATCATAGCAAATTTGCTCATCCAAAGTAGAGGGACTAAAAATATCATCTTCATCAAACATAGCATCCCCAAGCTTGGGACAAACATTAATTGCAGTAAATAAATTCTCAAACATGTCATTCTCATCAAACATAGCATCCCCAAGCTTGTGCCTTTGCATATCATAAGCATAATCACTCTCATCATTAATAGTATGAATAGCACCAATAGTATAGCAATTATTATCATCACAACTTTCTAAGTTGGTGCCAAAAAGATTTTCAAGATTATAAATAGCATCATTCTTTTCCCAATCATGATCATCACAATGAGTAATAGGCATAACAGTAATAGGAGCAACATCATTTGGAAGGGATACCTTTTTACCTTTGCTTCTCCGTCTTTTCTTTTTCTTATCCACTTCATGTGTGGGTTTAATCACCTTTTTGGAGCTCCTTACTGATGAGATTGGTTGAACAAAAAGCTCCTCCTCATTACCTGATTCATCATAAGAAAAAATAGCAGGATATTGGGAAACCTCTTCCCCTTCATTAGTATTCTCTTCATCTTCTATTTGTTTTCTTGTCTTTAAGTAATTGGCAATGTAAGGATTCTCAATGCAATTTACCGCACAATACATATAAATTTCCTCTAGATCAAAATCAAGAAATCTCTTAAGGTTATATTCTGGAATATCCTTAGTTATACGTTTCCTTTCTTCATATCCCAGAAGCAAACTAAGTTCATTATGATGTGCAAGGGAAATCAAGTCATCACAATTTTTGGACACGATTCGATCATGAAACAATTTGCATTGGAGTTTTAAATGACCACGTTCATTGCAAAGTTCACAAGGACGGCGAGAAAAATTAAATCTTTCAGCACAAACATCTAGCCTCTCTTGCAACCATTTAGTTTCTAAATACTTATGCCTCTTGCAAAATCTATCTTCCCTTTTTGGTATGTAATTGCAAACTCTATGCACTCCACAAAAATTGACATGCTTATAAGAAACATTTTTATCATGACTAGTGCAATCATCATTAGTACTATGGATATTCAAAGAATTCATACTAACAACATTGCAATCATGCTCATCATTCAAATATTTTATGCCAAACATTTTATTGACTTCTTCTTCTAACACTTGAGCACAATTTTCCTTTCCATCATTTTCACGAAAGACATTAAAAAGATGAAGCATATGAGGCAACCTCAATTACATTTTTTTTGTAGTTTTCTTTTATAAACTAAACTAGTGATAAACAAGAAACTAAAAGATTCAATTGCAAGATCTAAAGATATATCTTCAAGCACTCACCTCCCCGGCAATGGCGCCAGAAAAGAGCTTGATGTCTACAGCGCAACCTTCTTCTTGTAGACTCGTGTTGGGCCTCCAAGCGCAGAGTTTTGTAGGACAGTAGCAAATTTCACTCAAGTGGATGACCTAAGTTTATCAATCCATGGGAGGCGTAGGATGAATATGCTCTCTCTCAAACAACCCTGCAACCAAATAACAAAGAGTCTCTTGTGTCCCCAACACACCCAAGACAATGGTAAATTTATAGGTGCACTAGTTCGGCGAAGAGATGGTGATACAAGTGTAATATGGATAGTAGATATAGATTTTTGTAATCTGAAAATATAAAAACAGCAAGGTAGCAAGTAACAAAAGTGAGCAAAAACGGTATTGCAATGCTTGGAAACAAGGCCTAGGGTTCATACTTTCACTAGTGCAAAGTCTCTCAACAATGATAACATAATTGGATCACATAACAATCCCTCAACGTGCAACAAAGAATCACTCCAAAGTTTCTATCGGAGAACATAGGATGAAAATGTGCATCAACCCCTATGCATAGATTACCCCAATGTCACCTCGGGAATCCGTGAGTTGAGTGCCAAAACATACATCAAGTGAATCAATAGAATATCCCATTGTCACCACAGATATCCATTCGCAAGACATACATCAAGTGTTCTCAAATCCAATACTCAATCCAACATAACGAAACCTCAAAGAGCAAGACTCAATTCATCACAAGAAGGTAGAGGGGAAGAAACACCATATGATCCGACTATAATAACAAAGCTCGCGATACATCAAGATCGTGCCAAATCAAGAACACGAGAGAGAGAGAGATCAAACACATAGCTACTGGTACATACCCTCAGCCCTGAGGGTGAACTACTCCCTCCTCGTCATGGAGACCGCCGGGATGATGAAGATGGCCACCGGTGATGGTTTCCCCCTCCGGCAGGGTGCCGGAACGGGCTCCCGATTAGTTTTTCGTGGCTACAGAGGCTTGCGGCGGTGGAACTCCCGATCTAGGTTTCTTTTCGGGGGTTTCTGTATTTATAGGACTTTTTGGCGTCGGCCCCACGTCAGGGGGGGGGGTCCATGAGGCGGCGGCAAGGCAGGGGGCGCGCCCCCCACCCTTGTGGTTGCCTCGGGACTCTTCTCCGGTATCTTTTTGCTGCAGTATTTTTTATATTTTCCAAAAATATTCTCCGTAAATTTTCAGCTCATTCCGAGAACTTTTATTTCTGCACAAAAAACGACACCACGGTAGTTCTGCTGAAAACAGCGTCAGTCCGGGTTAGTTCTAATAAAATCATACCAAAACCATATAAAATTGTTGTAAACATAGCATGAATACTTCATAAATTATAGATACGTTGGAGACGTATCAATGAACTACGGTTTGAGATGAGATGCTGCTGATGAAGATTGGTCCTCCCGCGATGAGAGGATCGTTGGCGATGACGATGGCTTCGATTTCCCCCACCCGGAGGGAAGTTTCCCCGACGGAATCGCTCCATCGGCGTCCTAGATTGCTTCAACCCATGTTCTGCCTCGAGACGGTGGCGCTTTGTCCTGAAAGCCTTCTTTTGATTTTTTTTCTAGGTCAAAACGCTTCATATAGCAGAAGATGGACACCGAAGGCTGGCCAGGGGGCCCACAAGCTCAGGGGGCACACCCTGGGGGTAGGGCGCGTCCCCAGGCTTGTGGCCACCTGGTGGGTCCCCTCCTGGTATTTCTTCGCCAATATTTTTTATATATTCCAAAATAATTCTCCGTAAAGTTTCAGGACATTTGGAGTTGTGCAGAATAGGGATCTTGGATTTGCTCCTTTCTGGTCCAGAATTCCAACTGCCGGCATTCTCCCTCTTTATGTGAATCTTGTAAAATAACAGAGAAAAGGTATGAGAATTGAACCATAAAGTGTAATAACAACCCATAATGCAATAAATATCTACATCAAAACATGGTGCAAAATGGACGTATCAATGCCCCCAAGCTTTGACCTCGCTTGTCCTTAAGCGAAAGCCGAAATCGATAATCATGACCACATGTTTAGAGATAGAGGTGTCGGTAAAAAAAATGGACATGAAGGCATCATGATTATCATTAGAACAGCAATATATTTTGTCATATAATTTCTCATGCTAAAGTGATAGTTCGTTCACAAGGTAAAGTATGAACCATAAACTTCATTGAAGACTAACAAACTATGATCTTAGTCATTGATGCGATTGCAATTTGTCATAATGTCAGAAATAGTCAATGTAAGAGCTTTTATTTAGCAAGTTCACATACTCATCCATCATTTAGTCTTTCATAATTGCTAACACTCACGCGATACTTATGAGATCAAAGCTTCAGTCAGGCACATAGAAAGATAGGGGCTTATAATTTCGCCTCCCAACCATTTACCTCAAGGGTAATGTCAATAATAATAACTCATGATCACCTACATCCGAGTGGATATGTGTGTCTAGATCTTTCCCCAACACATAGTGCTTGCCAAAAAACAGAAAAATAAAAGGAAGGGTGAAGATCACCATGACTCTTGCATAAAGGTAGGTATTAAAAATAAAAGATAGGCCCTTCGTAGAGGGAAGCAGAGGTTGTCATGCGCTTTTTATTTGGATGCACAAAATCTTAATGCAAAGGAACGTCACTTTATATTGCCACTTGTGATAGAGAACTTTATTATGCAGTCCATCGCTTTTATTTCTTCCCCATCACAAGTTCGTACAAAGCTTATTTTCCTCACACTAAAAGATCATACATATTTAGAGAGCAATTTTTTATTGCTTGCACCGATGACAACTTACTTGAAGGATCCTACTCATCCATAGGTAGATATAGTGGACTCTCATGACATGAAACTGGGTTAACGGTTTTTGGATGCACAAGTAGTATTTCCACTTGGTGCGGAATTTTGGCTAGCATGGGATGAAAAACAAGCTCAACATGTTGGATGATCCATGACAATATAACTTCTATTCAGATATAAGAAAACATAACCCATTACGTTGTCTTCCTTGTCTAACATCAACTTATTAGCATATAATATTTTAATGAGTGCTCACAATCATAAAAAATGTCCAAGATAGTGTCTTTATATGTGAAACCTCTCTTTCCTTATTACTTCTCATTAATTGAAACAATGACCAATACTATGTTTGTCAACCTTCAACAAATTTCATGCATTATACTTCTTATATGTGAAGTCATCACTCTCCCTAAGATTATTATATAATCTTTTATTTCCTTTATACTTTTTCATCTCTAAGATCAAAGCAAGAAAGTAAAACACTCAACTCAAAACTAATCTTTATTATATAACTCTCATACTCGATTACATAGATAGATCACGAAGCAAAAAACTTAAAGACTAGATCATACTAAAACTTTTATTCTACTAGATCATGATTTAACCAAAAGGATCAAACTAAGATAAACGATAATGATAAAGATGTGAAGGTGATACGATACCGGGGCACCTCCCCCAAGCTTGGCACAAGCCAAGGGGAGTGCCCATACCCGTGTACTCAAGTCTCCTTCTTCGGAGGTGGTGGTGATGAAGTTGATGATGTAGCAGAAAGCTTCTCCAGCTTACGTTTGAGGATGAAATTTTCCTCCCTCAAATCATCATTTTCTTGCTCAAGCTTTAATATCTTTTTACATAATGCCTCTTTGCTTTCCTGCAGAGAATGGGACGGGATAAATTCGATCTTAGATTTGTTTACTGTGTTTGGAAGGCTCGACTTCTTGAACTCCACATGTATATCCCCTGGTTGAGGTAGGGGGACATCGTCTTCATCTGAGCTCGCATATTTCACATCCTCCGAGGTGGCATCTTGCTCCTCATCCGTGGACCATAGATACGGATAAATGTCCCCAAAGATCCTTGGATCTGCAACATAGTGGGAAACATAGCTCTCTCCATCTGAATCTTGTGACGACATACTTTCAGATCTGTCAGAAAAATAGGTCGAAACAAGAACAGAGGATATTGTCGCAATACGGTGGTCAAAACCTTTGGGAGTTTATATGATGAATTTTTATCGTGCAAAACAAGTAAGCTAGGAAAAAAACAGAGTCCGGACGGAGCACAAGGGCACCACAAGCTCGGGGGGGACGCCGCCCAGGCTTGTCGCCTGCTCGTGGGCTTCCCGGACTGCTTATTATTTTCCTAATTTTTTAAATATTCAAAAACAGAGTAAAATTGCTTTTATGGAACTTTTGGAGTCTGTTTACTTGCCGTATCACATACCTATTCCTTTTCAGGGCTCTGGAGCGTTCTGAAAAGTTTCCTTTATGTACTCCTCCGGTGTTATGGTATGAATAATGTTAGTCTCAAAATTTATAGGTGTACGTGAGATATAATGCTTAATTCTTTGCCCATTCACCACCTTCGGGTTGGTCCCTTTGGCGTTGTTTATCTTGCTAGCACCGGAACGATAAACTTCTTCGATAATGTAAGGTCCTTCCCATTTGGAGAGAAGTTTCCCTGCAAAAAATCTTAAACGAGAATTGTATAGCAATACTTGGTCACCTACATTAAATTCCCTATTTTGTATTCTTTTATCGTGCCGTCTTTTAACCTTTTCTTTAAATAATTCAGCATTTTCATAGGCTTGGGTTCTCCATTCATCAAGTGAGCTAATGTCAAATAATCTCTTTTCACCGGCAAGTTTAAAATCATAGTTGAGCTCTTTAATTGCCCAATAAGCTTTATGTTCTAATTTAAGAGGTTGGTGACATGCTTTTCCATAAACCATTTTATATGGAGACATACCCATAGGATTTTTCTAAGCAGTTCTATAAACCCATAGTGCATCATCAAGTTTTTTAGGCCAATTCTTCCTAGATGTATTGACAGTCTTTTGCAAGATCAACTTTATTTCTCGATTACTTAATTCTACTTGACCGCTAGACCGAGGATGATAAGGAGATGCAATTCTAAGGTTAACATCATATTTAGCAAGAAGTTTACGGAAAGCACCATGAATGAAGTGTGAACCATCGTCTGTCATTAAATATATAGGGACTCAAAACCTAGGGAAATAACTTCTTTAAGCATTTTAATAGAAGTATTGTGATCAACACTACTAGTTGGAATAGCTTCTACCCACTTAGTAACATAATCAACAGCAACTAAAATATGAGTATATCCATTGGAGGAAGGAAAAGGTCCCATATAATCAAATCCCCAAACATCAAATGGTTCAATAACAAGTGAATAGTTCATAGGCATTTCCTGATGTCTACCAATATTACCAATTCTTTGACATTCATCGCAAGATAGAACAAACTTACGTGCATCTTTGAAAAGAGTAGGCCAATAAAAACTAGATTGTAATACCTTGTGTGCAGTTTTGTCTCCCGCATGGTGTCCTCCGTAAGCCTCGGAGTGACACTTCCGTAGGATTTGTTCCTGTTCATGCTTAGTTATACAACGTCTAATAATACCATCTACTCCTTTATATAGATGCGGGTCATCCCAAAAGTAATGTCTTGAATCAAAGAAAAACTTTTTTGTTTGTTGGTATGTGAAACTAGGTGGTATAAATTTAGCAACAATATAATTAGCATAGTCCGCATACCAAGGAGTATTATGAGAAGCATTTATGACAGCTAGTTGTTCATCGGGAAAGCTATCATCAATAGGTAGTGGGTCATCAAGAATATTTTTTAACCGAGACAAGTTGTCAGCTACTGGGTTCTCAGCTCCCTTCCTATCAGTAATATGTAAATCAAATTATTGTAGCAAAAGAACCCACCTAATGAGTCTAGGTTTAGCACCTTTCTTTTCCATAAGGTATTTAATAGCAGCATGATCGGTGTGAATAATTACTTTAGAATCAACTATATAAGACCTGAACTTATCACAAGCAAACACAACTGCAAAAATTCCTTTTCAGTGGTAGCATAATTTCTTTGAGCACTGTCCAGAGTTTTGCTAGTATAATGGATGACATTTAATTTCTTATCAACTCTTTGTCCTAGAACAGTGCCAACATCATAATCACTAGCATCACACATAATTTCAAAGGGTAGGTTCCAATCAAGTGGTTGAACAATAGGTGCAGAGATTAAGGATTTCTTAAGGATTTCAATTGCTTCTACACAATCATCATAAAAAACGAATGTAACATCTTTTTGCAAGAGATTAGTAAGAGGCCTAGAAATTTTAGAGAAGTCTTTACTAAATCTCCAATAGAAACTAGCATGACCAAGGAAACTTCATATACCTTTGATATCTTTAGGACATGCCATTTTCTCAATTGCATCAACTTTAGCTTTATCAACTTCAATACCTCTTTCGGAAATTTTATGCCCCAAGACAATACCTTCATTTAGCATAAAGTGGCACCTCTCCCAATTCAAGACAAGATTAGTTTCTTCACATCTCTGCAAAACTCGATAAGGGTTGCTTAATCAATCATCAAAAGAAGTTTTGTAAATGGAAAAGTCGTCCATGCAAATCTCAACAATCTTTTCACAAAAATCAGAGAATATAGCATTCATACATCTTTGAAAAGTAGCAGGTGCATTACATAAACCAAAAGGCATACGTCTATAAACAAAAGTACCAAAAGGGCATCTAAAAGTAGTTTTTTCTTGATCCTCTTGTGACACAGGTATTTGAGAAAAACCAGAGTATCCATCTAGAAAATAGAATGTGTATGTTTTGATAATCTTTCTAGCATTTGATCAACAAATGGTAGAGGGTAATTATCTTTCCTAGTAGCTTTGTTTAGTTTTCCAAAATCAATTACCATCCTATAACCTGTTATAATTCTTTGTGGGATAAGTTCATTTTTATCATTAGGGACAACAGAAATACCTCCCTTCTTAGGGACACAATGAATAGGACTTACCCATCTACTATCAGCTATAGGATAGATTATACCTGCTTTCAGAAGCTTTAATATTTCATTTCTTACCACTTCCTTCATCTTAGGATTTAATCGTTGCTGGTGATCAACAACTGGCTTAGCATCAGTCTCCATATTAATCTTGTGCTGACATAGAGTGGGACTAATGCCCTTAAGATCATCAAGAGTATATCCAATAGCGGCACGGTGCTTCCTCGGAGTTTTCAATAATCTCTTTTCTTCATGCTTTGAAAGGTTAGCACTAATAATAACAGGATATATTTTCTTTTCATCAATGTATCGGCCAATTGCTTAAGCTCAAACACGGGATCACTCTTGTGTGGAAGAGGATCTCCAAGAGTCTCAACAGGCAGAATAGGCATTTGTTTAAATAATATTTCATCTATTTTGTTTCTTTCATTCATATGCATGTCATTTTCGTGGTCTAGCAAATATTGTTCTAATGGATCAGTAGGAGGCACGACAATAGAAACAGACCAGTAATTTCATCCTTAGTAGGTAATTCTTTATCACGAGGTTATCTAAGGAATTTGGAGAAATTAAACTCATGAGACACATCACCAAAATTAAGACTAACGGTTTCCTTAGTGCAATCAATCTTAGCATTAACCGTATTCAGGAAAGGTCTACCAAATATAATGGGACAAAAATCATCTTGTGGGGAACCAAGAACTAGAAAGTCAGTAGGGTATTTTATTTTCCCACACAAGACTTCAACATCTCTAACAATCCCAAGTGGTGTGATAGTATCTCTATTAGCAAGCTTAATAGTAACATTAATGTCTTCTATCTCAGCAGGTGCAATATCATTCGTAATTTCTTGATATAAGGTAAACGGGACAGCACTCACACTAGCACCCAAATCACATAAGCCATGATGACAATGATCTCCTATTTTAACAGAGACAATATGCATGCCAACAACAGGTCTATTTTTATATTTATCATCAGGTTTAGAAATTCTAGCAGCTTCACCACAGAAATAAATAATATGACCATCGATATTATCAACCAAGAGATCTTTAACCATAGCAACATTAGGTTCAACTTTAATTTGTTCAGAGGGTGTAGGTGTTCTTATATAACTTTTGTGGACCACAGTTGAAACCTTAGCATGTTCTTTTATCCTTACAGGAAAAGGGGGTTTCTCAATATAAGCAGTAGGAATAACTGGGTTAACACTATAAGTAATAATTTCCTCTTCAGCTTTAGTAGGTTCTTCTACTTCTACTTCAATAGGTGGATGATATTTAAACCACTTCTCCTTGGGGAGATCAACATGAGTAGAAAATGATTCACAGAAATAAGCTACTATCTTAGAGTCAAGTCCATACTTGGTGCTAAAATTAGGAAAGGCATTGGTATCCATAAAAGTTTTAACACAATCAAACTCAAGCTTTGTACCTGACTCTTTACCTTCATCGAGTTCCCAATCTTTAGACTTGCATTTAATTCTTTCCAAAAGATCCCATCTGAATTCAATAGTCTTCTTCATAAAAGAACCAGTACAAGAAGTATCGAGCATGGATTGATCATCATGAGAAAGACGAGCATAAAAATTTTGTATAATAATTTCTCTTGAGAGCTCATGATTGGAGCATGAATACAACATTGACTTAAGCCTCCCCCAATCTTGAGCGATACTTTCTCCTTCACGAGGCCAAAAATTATATATATAATTTCGATCAACACAAACTAGATGCATAGGGTAAAACTTCTGATGAAATTCCAATTTCAATCAGTTCCAGTCCCATGTTCCAATATCATCACATAACGTATAACATGTCAATGCTTTTCCCCCAAAAAATAAAGGGAAAAACTTCTCCTTAACTTCATCTCTGCCGGGGCCGGATTTCGGGGACACAAAATATCCCAGAAATTAACCCCTCGTATCATCACCAGCCCAGGATTACTGTTACTGGTGGACACGTCCTTGTTACAGAACTACCAAGCTATTACAAGAATTGGATACAAGACCATAAAGGTCTAATAATACAACAGGGATTCCGGTGGTGGATAACGGAAATGACTCGTGGTTCTCCAGCATCGATGGGGCTCCATTCCCACAGGAACAGCTGACCCGGATAATTCCTATCCGCGTGGCTGCTATGCTAGGCTCCGCACGGTTGTTGTTGTGGTACTCCACGTAGAACTTCTGACCTGGCCACGTAAATAGCCAGGGACAAGCCTGTGAGTACGTTGGAATGTACTCGCAAACATCATGAACAAAAGATATACCGAATGCAGCAGTTAATATATGATCATGATGAACTAAACTATATGCATATGCTCATGATGGGCTCATATTTAATGCATGCTGTCAGGAATTAAATCATGGCATGATAACGTATTAGCATGTACAAATAAATGAATATATAAAAATATTAATGATAAACAAGGAAAGTTAAAGGAAAATAAAATAAAAGAAATGCCGGTCGGATGTCAAGTGACACCACGGTAGGTCTTGAAGAGAAATGCCAATCGGGTGTCTACAAGAGTAGTGGCGGGACCGCCTGTAAACTCGAGAGATGCCACGAGAGGTCTTGAAGAGAAATGCCAGTCGGGTGTCAAGTGATGCCATGGTCGGACTTGAAGAGAAATGCCAATCGGGTGTCCACAAGAGTAGTGGAGTGATAAACCGCCTGTTAACTCGAGGGACGCCATGAGAGGTCTTGAAAATAAAATTGAGTGCACGGTGTAGTCTAGCCAGCCCCTGAGACACTTAGGAAATTAAAATAATAGAAACAGGTTAGTCCACAGTAATATGCATGACCACAGCAATGTTAATATGCATGACCATATCATTCATGATAACCAAAAATATTCATGATAGCATCAGTGGTGACAATAATTATCCAGCAAAGTAATTCAGGCTCAATTTAATTATTTCCTCCGGAGGCCGACACTAAGACCGATACTTGACCAACCCAGACTGTAGCCCTTAACCGCGGACACGGCTATTCGAATAGGTTTTAAAACTCTGCAGAGGGTGTACTCTTTACCCACAAGTAAAGGATTTCCTTAGTCAGCACCGAGACACTGACTAATTCCTATTACGGTCTTTGGGTTAAAAACACACCTAACCCGCACATATCAGCTTTAACTTACCAAAGCCAGGAATCACCCAAGGCAATGATGGAGTAAAACTCTAAGTGGGAAGGCTACAACCTCCAATAGCATGGGATCACAATATTTATATCGGCGCGCAAATAGGGGTGCGACCCCTCTCCGACTACAATCGGAGACACCCATGCCCCTGGACCAAGTGGCATGCCTACTAGTGATCAATGGTATCTTCCACTATGGCCTCTCTGTACGGTGTGTGCAGGAAAGGGGTTAACAACTTACTGAACCATACCCTACCTGTGGTAGGGACATGTGGTAGCACGGATCAAGTTTGGGGGTTACCGGAACAAGACTCGATCTACGGTCGACTCAGGAGGCTCAATTATTTCCTGCAGTGGTTAGCACAACAAGTATTTTCTCAACAGTAATAACAAACAGGGTCACAACCCTTGCATGCTCCACATATATCACGTGACACCATCGTGTCAAAAATCGCCCGTGCCCACCGGCACGTCCAAGGCAGGAGCACGCTCCTAGATTCTCACAATTTCTGCAGGTCAGAACTTGAGTAGAGTGCATGCAAGAGAAAATATATACATGATCATGCATGCATGCAAAAATTGCCATATGACAAATTTTATTAGAATTCAAATTATTCATAATTCCACTATTCATGCAAATAACCAACCATGCATTCACCATATCAAGTGTTCAAGATGCTTGCCTTAAGTGTGCAGAAGGATTTGGGGCACTCCAAAAGTTTTGAGAATTCTATCTTCCCTCCATTTTCTATTTTCAAAAATGTTTAAATTACCACATATAGCAATAACAGTGCCAAAAATTGTTTCAAATATTTTTGAAATAAGCACTAAAATAAACTAGATGAAAAATGAAAAATAACAGAAAAGAAATCAATTTATTTGGAGTTCATATGAATTACTTGTGAAATTTTCAGTCTGTAATAAGTCATTAAATGGACTTTTTAATAAATCCAGTGGAGACAGTGTTTAGGAAAAATGTTCACCTAGGTTGGAATAATAGATAATGATTTTAGGAACCTACAGAAATTTGAATCATCAAATTTGGACTTGTAATAGTGGCTGTGGAATTATTTTAGTTTGCTGGAAAAGAAAAAAAAGAGAAGGCACAGGTGTGCCCTGGGCGTAATATGGCCATGAGGTGCTATTGGGCCGAGCCCAGTCGCGCGGCTGCGCGGGAGGATGCCGACGTCGAAGGCGGGTTTCCGGAAGTACACCTTCCCTGCGTGGTGATGGCTTCGGGGAAAAACCCGTCTCCACTTACACACGCGCTGGCGTCGTTTCGGTCGCTGACAGTGGGACCCATGGGTCCACCTGTCATGTTTGACTAGTCACCCTCGAGCCTTCTTCTTCCTCTGTTCGAGAGGAGGCGGAACTCCGGCGGCTCGCACCGGCGAACAACGGCAGCTCTCGGGGATCCGAGGCCTCCAACGTCACCAGGGGATCACGGCGGTCCTCCCGGTACTCGCCACGGTCGAAGGGAGGGACAGTGTTGCCGGCGGCGAGGTCCTCCCGAAGACTCCGGCGGAACCAAAATGGGGATTTCGCCTATAGGCCATCTCCGGCCAAATTGAGGAGGGGAACGGATCCGTGAGATCATTGGGAAGCTGTTGGTGAAGAAAGTGGAGAGGGGGAGGCCCTGGTGGTGTTGGAACCAACCGAACCGCGGCGGTGGCAGTAGCTACCAGGGACGAAGCAAACGGCCATCTCTGGTCGTGTAGCTGCTCGGGGAGGTAGTGAGGGAAGATGGAGATGATCCTGTGAAGCGAGACAAGCTCGGGGATGGATTTTATAGGAGGGGTGAGGCGGTTCCGTGGCTTACCGAAGAAGCCACGACGGCGGCGGCCATTACTGTGCCGTGGAGGTAGGTATGGCCGGTGAGGGGCGGTGGCGAGGTCAGCGTGGACAGCGGGGTCAGTGCAGTCGGTGGCCGCCCGCGGATGAGCTCGGGTGGTTAGCCATTAAGAGGGCAGAGACGTGGCGGAGGGAAATTCGTCGGGCGGCGACTGCGGCGGCGGCTGGCCGGTGGAGGACGGTGCTAGAGGACAAGGAGAGATGTCGGCGAGGCTCAGGGGTGACGTGGTGATCCAGGGAAAGGCTCGGGCAAGCAGGGGAGGCAGCAGGGGCACGGCAGTAGTTCGATGCCACAGGCTGCAGTACGGGCGCTCTGGCCACTCTCTGGACATGCCCCTGGTGTGCTCGACGAAATGCCAATGGCATCAAAAGTGACCAAATTGAGGTGAAAATTGGTAGGGTGATGCTTACAGGGATGATGGGGATGTGAAACATGATGTGTTGTCCATAAGAGCAAGTTCCCAATGCAGGCTTAAGACCTTGCCAAAATCTGTCATGCACACAGTGTGCTTGATGAAATGCTAGGACCACCTAGGTGCTCTTTCTGGAGTTGAAATTTGGCAGAGTGTTGTCTCCTTAGATGATAGAGATGGTGGTGGTGTTAGTTTTGCAAAATGAAAAACTTGCTAATGCAAGTTTGGGGGAAAATCAATTCTGGACAGAAACTTGGGGGGGTTATTTGAAGGTCTTCCAAGATGCAATTAGAATTGATATCCTGGAATTAAGGGTTTTGTTGGAATTACTATGAGTGGGAAAAATTTCAGGATTTTTGGGGCAAGGAAAATTGGGGTTGTAGTAGAAACTCAAATACTGGACAGAATTGAAAAGAGGTTGTTTCACTCAAAATTTTCGAAACACCATGTAGGGTTTTTGCATAAAAGTGATATGTGGGCATCACATGACCCCTCATAATTTTTCTGTAATTTTGAAATAATTATTTGAAATGGTTGTAGTGCAATAGAGGCATTTAAAATATAGAAATAGCTATTAAAAGAATTGTTTTGGGGCAAATTTTTATTATGAAAATAATTCTTACTATAATTAAAAAGTTTTAAGAAAACTACCAAAGCCAAAATATTAAGTCCAAAAATTTCTATGTGGAGGGAAGAGTTTTGGAAAATAGAAACAGAAAATACTCTGAAATTAATAAAACACCCAATATAATTCAAAATTTTATTTCTGGCCAGATTTTACTTAATAAAAAAACATAATTAAATTTTTGGGGTGTTACAATCTCTGGGTAAACCTGCAAGCTTAAACAATCCACAGATTTCATCCACATATATCAGGTGCATATCAGGATGCAATGTTCCATCTCCTACATAAGGATTAGCTAGCAGTTTCTCTATCATACCCGAAGGAATTTCATAATAAATATTTTCAGTAGGTGCAGTAGGTTGAGGAGCAACTCTTTCTGCTTCCGGTCGAGGTGAAGATACTCCAAACAAACCCCTCAAAGGATGGTTTTCCATAGTGACAAGTAATAGTAAATTTCAGCACGTAATATAAATGTTTCCTTACCAAATTCCACTCACCAAAGGCACTTCACTCCCCGGCAACGGCGCCAGAAAAGAGTCTTGATGACCCACAAGTATAGGGGATCAATCGTAGACCTTTCTATAAGTAAGAGTGTCAAACCCAACGAGGAGCAGAAGGAAATGACAAGCGGTTTTCAGCAAGGTATTCTCTACAAGCACTGAAATTATCTGTAACAAATAGTTTGCTGGCAAGGTAATTTGTAACGAGTAACAAGTAACAAGTGTAACAAAGTTGTAGCAAGGTGGCCCAATACTTTTTATAGCAAAGGACAGGCCTGGACGAACTCTTATATAAAGCAAAGCGCTCCCGAGGACACATGGGAATTATTGCCAAGTTAGTTTTCATCATGCTCATATGATTCGCGTTCGCTACTTTGATAATTTGATATGTGGGTGGACCAGTGCTTGGGTGCTGTCCTTACTTGGACAAGCCTCCCACTTATGATTAACCCCTCCCGCAAGCATCTGCAACTGCGAAAGAAGAATTAAGATAAATCTACCCATAGCATTTAACATGTGGATCCAAATTAGCCCCTTACGAAGCAACGCATAAACTAGGGTTTTAGCTTCTGTCACTCTAGCAACCCATCATCTACTTGTTACTTCCCAATGCCTTCCCCTAGGCCCAAATCATGGTGAAGTGTCATGTAGTCGACGTTCACATAACACCACTAGAGGAAAGACAACATACATCTCATCAAAATATCGAACGAATACCAAATTCACATGATTACTTATAACAAGACTTCTCCCATGTCCTCAGCAATGAAAGTAACTACTCACAAAGCATGTTCATGTTCAAGATCAGAGGGGTATTGAATATCATTAAGGATCTATACATATAGTTGATGCTAGTTGGTTTCAGTGCTATCTTGTAAAATAAGAGAGCATAGGCATAAGTATTGCACCATAATGTATAATAATAGCCCATAATGCAATAAATATCAATATAAAAGCATGATGCAAAATGGATGTATTAACTCCCCCAAGCTTAGACCTCGCTTGTCCTCAAGCGAAAGCCGAAATCGATAATCATGACCACATGTTTAGAGATAGAGCTGTCGATAAAATAAAATACGGACATGAGGGCATCATGATCATCTTTAGAACAGCAACATGTATTGTCATATAATTTCTTATGCTAAAGTAACAATTCGTTCACAAGGTAAAGTATGAATCAAAAACTTTATTGAAAACTAACAAACTATGATCTTGGTCATTGAAACAATTGCAATTTATCATAACATCAGAAAGAGTCAATGTAAGAGCTTTTGTTTAGCAAGTTCACATACTCAACCATCATTTAATCTTTCGTAATTGCTAACACTCACACGATACTTATGAGATCAAAGTTTCAATCAAACACATAGGAAGATAGGGGCTTATAGTTTCGCCTCGCAACCATTTACCTCAAGGGTAACATCAACGATAATAGTTTATGAACACCTACATCCGAGTGGATATATATATCTAGATCTTCCCCAACATATAGTGCTTGCTAAAAAGAAAAAGTATAAAAAGGAGAAGTGATGATCACCATGACTCTTGTATAAAGGTAGAAGGTAAAAGTAAAAGATAGGCCCTTCACAGAGGGAAGCAGAGGTTGTCATGCGCTTTTATGGTTGGATGCACAAAATCTTAATGCAAAAGAACGTCACTTTATATTGCCGCTTGTGATAAAGAACTTTATTATGCAGTCTGTCGCTTTTATTTCTTCCATATCACAAGTTCGTATAAAGCTTATTTTCCTCACACTAAAAGATCATACATATTTAGAAAGCAATTTTTATTGCTTGCACCGATGACAACTTACTTGAAGGATCTTACTCAATCCATAGGTAGGTATGGTGGACTCTCATGGCAAAACTGGGTTAAGGGATTTTGGATGCACAAGTAGTATCTCTACTTGGTGCAGAAGATTTGTCTAGCATAGGATGAGAAGCAAGCTCAACATATTGGAGGATCCATGACAATATAACTTCTATTCGGATATAAGGAAACATAACCTATTATGTCGTCTTCCTTGTCCAACATCAACCTTTTAGCATATAATATTTTAATGAGTGCTCACAATCACAAAGGATGTCCAAGATAGTATATTTATATGTGAGACCTCTCTTTCTTTATTACTTCCTATTAATTGCAACAATGACCAAAACTATGTTTGTCAACTCCCAACAAATTTTATACGACATACTTCTTATATGTGAAGTCATCACTTCCCATAAGATTATTATATAATCTTTTATTTATTTCATCTCTATTTTTTTCTTTTAAGAACATAGCAAGAAAGCAAAGCCCTCAACTCAAAACTAATCTTTATTAGATAACTCTCAGACTCGATTACATAGAGGGAACACAAAGTAAAACTCAAAGCTAGATCATACTAAAACTTTATTCTACTAAACCAAGATATAACCAAAAGGATCAAACTAAGAAAAACGATAAAGGTAAAGATGTGATGATGATACGATACCGGGGCACCTCCCCCAAGCTTGGCACAAGCCAAGGGGAGTGCCCATACCCATGTACTCAAGTCTCTTTCTTCGGAGGTGGTGGTGATGGACTTGATGATGTTGTGGGCTTGTCCTCCATCTTCCAGGGCATAGGTTCACCATCATAGAAAGATGAACGAGTCTCCGGAATCCTCAAATCTGCAGCAAAACTCATCCTCTTAAATCTATATTCATACTCACAGTTCTGGTTCTGCAAGTCATAGATCTGGGCTTGGAGATGCTTGATTTTCTCATGAAGCTTGAAGATGGCCTTCCCAATCTCACTAGCGTCCAGCTTGTGGTCACGGGTAAAATCCGTGATCATGGAGTGATTGGCGTTGAGTCCACGCTCCACCATCCCTTTGCACTTGAACACCTCTTGCTCCACCGCTTCAAGCCTGGACTCCACGCTTCCGGTCCGCCTTAGCCCTTGAACATCACGGATGTGAAGCACCCCCTCGTGCATCTCAATTGTTTGAGGGTGTTGCAGCACCTCTACAAGGTACGGGTTGATGACCTTCTTGAAGAACTTGTCCTTGGGGGCGCTTGGAGACATCATGGTGATCTAGATCTGTCAGGAAAAATAGCTCGAAACAAGAATAGGGGATACTGACGTGATACGGTGGTCAAAACCTTCGGGAGATTATATAATGAATTTTTACCGACCAAAAGAAGTATACTGCAAGAAAACGGAGTCCAGGAGGCACACGAGGTGGCCACAAGCCAGGGAGGCGCACCCAGGGGGTAGGGAGCGCGCCCAAGGCTTGTCGCCTCCTCTTGCACTTTTCAGACTACTTTTTGTTTTCCTATTTTTTTAAATATTCCAAAACGGAGTAAAATTGCCTTTGGAAAAGTTTTGGAGTCGGTTTACTTACCGTATCACATACCTATTCCTTTTCGGTGGTCTGGAGCGTTCTGGTAGGTCTCCCTTATGTACTCCTCCGGTGTTATGGTATTAATAATATTGGTTTCTACATTTATGGGAGTACCTGAGATATAATGTTTGATTCTTTGCCCGTTTACCACCTTCGGGTTATTGCCCTTGGCGTTGTTGATCTTGATGGCACCGGAATGATAAAGTTCCCCAATAATGTAAGGCCCTTCTCATTTAGAGAGAAGTTTTCCTGCAAAAAATCTTAAACAAGAATTGTATAGCAAGACATGGTCACCTACACTAAACTCGCGCTTTTGTATCCTTTTGTCATGCCCTTCTTTAAACAGTTTGGCATTCTCATAGGTTTGGGTTCTCCATTCATCAAGTGAGCTAATGTCAAATAACCTCTTCTCACCGGCAAGTTTGAAATTATAGTTGAGCTCTTTAATTGCCCAATAAGCTTTATGTTCTAGTTCAAGAGGTAAGTGACATGCTTTTCCGTAAACCATTTTATATGGAGACATACCCATAGGATTCTTATAAGCAGTTCTATAAGCCCATAATGCATCATCAAGTTTCTTAGACCAGTTCTTTCTAGATCTATTAACAGTCTTTTGCAAGATCAATTTTATTTCTCTATTACTCAATTCTACTTGACCACTAGACTGAGGATGATAAGGAGATGCAATTCTATGGTTAACATCATACTTAGCAAGCAATTTATAGAAGGCTCCATGAATAAAGTGTGAACCACCATCAGTCATTAAATATCTAGGAACTCCAAACCTCGGGAAAATAACTTCTTTAAGAATTTTAATGGAGGTGTTATGATCAGCACTACTAGTTGGAATAGCTTCTACCCACTTATTAACATAATCAACAGCAACCAAAATATGTATATACCCATTGGAGGAAGGAAAAGGTCCCATATAATCAAATCCCCAAACATCAAATGGTTCAATAACAAGGGAATAATTCATAGGCATTTAATGTCGTCTACTAATATTACCAATCCTTTGACATTCATCACAAGACGAGACAAACTTACAAGCATCCTTGAAAAGAGTAGGCCAATAAAAACCAGATTGTAATACCTTATGTGCAGTTCTATCTCCAGCATGGTGTCCTCCGTAGGCCTCGGAGTGACACTTGCATAGGATCTGTTCCTGTTCATGCTCACGTACACAACGTCTAATAACACCATCTACTCCTTGTTTCTAAAGGTGTGGGTCATCCCAAAAGTAATGTCTTAAATCATAGAAAAACTTTTTCTTTTGTTGGTATATGAAACTAGGTGGTATAAATTTAGCAACAATATAATTAGCATAGTCTGCATACCATGGAGTACTATGAGAAGCATTTATAACAGCTAACTGTTCATCAGGAAAGCTATCATCAATAGGTAGTGGGTCATCAAGAATATTTTCTAACCTAGACAAGTTGTCTACTACGGGGTTCTCAGCTCTTTTTCTATCAATAATATGTAAATCAAATTCTTGTAGCAGGAGAACCCACCTAATAAGTCTAGGTTTAGCATCTTTATTTTCCATAAGATATTTAATAGCAGCATGATCAATGTGAACAGTTACCTTAGAATCAACAATATAAGATCTGAACTTGTCACAAGCAAATACAACTGCTAAAAATTCTTTTTCAGTAGTAGCATAATTTCTTTGAGCGCTGTCTAGAGTTTTACTAGCATAATGGATAACATTTAATTTCTTATCAACTCTTTGTCCTAGAATAGCACCAACAGCATAATCACTAGCATCACACATAATTTCAAAGGGTAGGTTCCAATCAGGTGGTTGAACAATAGGTGCAGAAATTAAGGCTTTCTTAAGTATTTCAAATGCTTCTACATAATCATCATCAAAAATAAATGGAACATCTTTTTGCAAGAGATTAGTAAGAGGCCTAGAAATTTTAGAGAAGTCTTTAATAAATCTCCTATAGAAACTGGCATGTCTAAGGAAACTTCTTATACCTTTGATATCTTTAGGACACGACATTTTTCCAATAGCATCAACTTTAGCTTTATCAACTTCAATGCCTCTTTCGGAGATTTTATGCCCCAAGACAATACCTTCATTAACCATAAAGTGGCACTTCTCCCAATTCAAGACAAGATTAGTTTCTTCACATCTCTGCAAAACTCGATCAAGGTTGCTTAAGCAATCATCAAAAGAAGTTCCATATACGGAGAAATCATCCATGAAAACCTCAACAATCTTTTCACAAAAGTCAGAGAATATAGCAGTCATACATCTTTGAAAAGTAGCAGGAGCATTGCATAAACCAAAAGGCATACGTCTATAAGCAAAGGTACCAAAAGGGCATGTAAAAGTAGTTTTTTCTTGATCCTCTTGTGACTTTGAGAAAAACCAGAATAACCATCTAGAAAGCAGAAATGTGTATGTTTTGAAAGTATTTCTAGCATTTGATCAATGAATGGGAGAGGATAATGGTCTTTCCAAGTAGCTTTATTTAATTTTCTAAAATCAATTACCATTCTATAACTTGTAACAATTCTTTGCGGAATTAATTCATTCTTATCATTAGGAACAACAGTAATACCTCCTTTCTTAGGGACACAATGAACAGGACTTACCCATCTACTATCAGCGATAGGATATATTATACCTACTTCCAGAAGCTTTAATATTTCATTTCTTACCACTTCTTTCATTTTAGGATTCAACCGTCGCTGGTGATCAACGACAGGTTTAGCATCAGGTTCCATATTAATTTTGTGCTGACATAGGGTGGGACTAATGCCCTTAAGATCATCAAGAGTACATCCAATAGCAGCACGGTGCTTTAGAGTTTTCAATAATTTCTTTTCTTCATGCTCTGAAAGGTTAGCACTAATAATAACAGGATATATCTTTTTCTCATCGAGATAAGCATATTTCAAAGTATCGGGTAATTGTTTAAGCTCGAACACAGGAACACTCTTGGGTGGTAGAGGATCTCCAAGAGTCTCAACAGGTAAATTGTGTTTCAAAACAGGCATTTGTTTAAAGAATATCTCATCTATTTCCTTTCTTTCAGTCATGAACATGTCATTTTCATGGTCTAGCAAATACTGTTCTAAAGGATCAGTAGGAGGCACGGAAATAAAAGCAAGACCAATAATTTCATCTTTGCTAGGCAATTCTTTATCATGGGGTTGTCTACGAAATTTGGAGAAATTAAACTCATGAGACACATCCCCGAAACTTACACTAATAGGTTCTTTCTCACAATCTATTTTAGCATTAACAGTGTTCAAGAAAGGTCTACCAAATATAATGGGACAAAAATCATCTTGTGGGGAACCAAGAACTAGAAAATCAGTAGGGTATTTTATCTTCCCACACAAGACTTCAACATCTCTAACAATCCCAATTGGTGAGATAGTATCTCTATTGGAAAGCTTAATAGTAACATCAATATCTTCTATTTCAGCAGGTGCAATATCATTCATAATTTCTTGATATAAAGTAAAGGGAATTGCACTCACACTAGCACCCAATTCACATAAGCCATGATAACAATGATCTCCTATTTTAACGGAGACAACGGGCATGCCAACAATAGGTCTATGTTTATCTTTATCATCGGGTTTAGCAATTCTAGCAGCTTCATCACAGAAATAAATAACATGCCCATCAATATTATCGACCAAGAGATCTTTAACCATAGCGATACTAGGTTCAACTTTAGTTTGTTCAGGGGGTGTAGGTGTTCTAGTATAACTCTTACGAACTACAGCTGAAGTTTTAGCATGTTCTTTTATCCTTACAGGAAAAGGTGGTTTCTCAATATAAGCAGTAGGAATAACAGGATCAACATTATAAGTAATGGTTTCTTCTTCAGCTTTAATGGGTTCTACTATTTTTACTTCAATGGGAGGATGATATTTAAACCACTTCTCCTTAGGGAGATCAACATGAGTAGCAAACGATTCACAGAAAGAAGCTACTATCTCAAAGTCAAGTCCATATTTAGTGCTAAATTCACGAAAAGCATCGGTATCCATAAAAGATTTAACACAATCAAACTTAAGGTTTATACCTGACTACTTAATTTTGTTGAGCTCCCAATCTTCAGAGTTGCGTTTAATTCTTTCCAAGAGATCTCATTTGAATTCAATAGTCTTCTTCATAAAAGAACCAGTACAAGAAGTATCGAGCATGGATTGATCATTACGAGAAAGCCGAGCATAAAAATTCTGAATAATAATTTCTCTTGAGAGCTCATGATTGGGGCATGAATATAACATTGACTTAAGCCTCCCCCAAGCTTGAGCGATACTTTCTCCTTCACGAGGCCAAAAATTATATATATAATTCTGATCACAATGAACCAGATGCATAGGATAAAACTTCTGATGAAATTCCAATTTCAATCAGTTGTAATTCCAAGCTCCAATATCATCACATAGCCTATACCATGTCAATGCCTTTCCCTTCAAAGATAAAGGGAAGACATTCTTCTTGACTTCATCCTCGGGCAAACCTGCAAGCTTAAATAATCCACAAACTTCATCCACATAGATTAGATGCAAATCAGGATGCAGTGTTCCATCTCCTGCATAAGGATTAGCTAGCAGTTTCTCTATCATACCCAAAGGAATTTCATAATAAATATTTTCAGTAGGTGAAGTAGGTTGAGGGGCAACTCTTTGCACTTCCGGTCAAGGTGAAGATACCCCGAACAAACCCCTCAAAGGATGATTTTCCATAGTGACAAGTGACAGTAAATTTCAGCACGTAATATAAATGTTTCCTTACCAAAGGCGCTTCACTCCCCGGAAATGGTGCCAGAAAAGAGTCTTGATGACCCACAAGTATAGGGGATCTATCGTAGTCCTTTAGATAAGTAAGAGTGTCGAACCCAACGAGGAGCAGAAGGAAATGACAAGCGGTTTTCAGAAAGGTATTTTCTGCAAGCACTGAAATTATCGATAATAGATAGTTTTGTGATAAGATAATTCATAACGGGTAACAAGTAACAAGTGTAACAAAGGTGCAACAAGGTAGACCAATCCTTTTTGTAGCAAATGATAAGCCTGGGTGAACTCTTATATAAAGCAAAGCGCTCCCGAGGACACATGGGAATTATTGTCAAGTTAGTTTTCATCATGCTCATATGATTCGCGTTCGTTACTTTGATAATTTGATATGTGGGTGGACCGGTGCTTGGGTGCTGTCCTTACTTGGACAAGCCTCCCACTTATGATTAACCCCTCTTAAAGCATTTGCAACTACAAAATAAGAATTAAGATAAATCTAACCATAGTATGAAACATGTGGATCCAAATTAGCCCCTTACGAAGCAACGCATAAACTAGGGTTTAAGCTTCTGTCACTCTAGCAACCCATCATCTACTTATTACTTCCCAATGCCTTCCCCTAGGCCCAAATAATGGTGAAGTGTCATGTAGTCGACGTTCACATAACACCACTAGAGGAAAGACAACATACATCTCATCAAAACATCGAACGAATACCAAATTCACATGATTACTTATAACAAGACTTCTCCCATGTCCTCGGGACCAAACGTAACTACTCACAAAGCATGTTCATGTTCAAGATCAGAGGGGTATTGAATATCATTAAGGATCTGAACATATGATCTTCCACCAAATAAACCAACTAGCATCAACTACAAGGAGTAATCAACACTACTAGCAACCCACAGGTACCAATCTGAGGTTTTGGGACAAAGATTGAATACAAGAGATGAATGAGGGTTTGAGAGGAGATGGTGCTGGTGAAGATGTTGATGGAGATTGACCCTTCCTCGATGAGAGGATCGTTGGTGATGATGATGGCTTTGATTTCCCCCTCCGGGACGGAAGTTTCCCTGGCAGAATAGCTCCGCCGGAGCCCTAGATTGCTTCTGCCCAGGTTCCACCTCGAGACGGCGGTGCTTCGTCCCGAAAGCTTCCTTATGATTTTTTCCAGGTAAAAACCTTTCATATAGCAAAAGATGGGCACCGGAGACCTGCCAGGGGGCCCACAAGCCCTAGGGGCACGCCCTGGGGGGTAGGGCGCGCCCCCCAGGCTTGTGGCCACCTGGTGGGTTCCCTTTGGTATTTTCTTCGCCCAACAATTCTTATATATTCCAAAATAATTTGCCATAAATTTTTAGGACTTTTGGAGTTGTGCAGAATAGGTCTCTCAAATTTGCTCCATTCCGGTCCAGAATTCCAGCTGCCGGCATTCTCCCTCTTCATGTAAATCTTGTAAAATAAGATAGAAAAGGCATAAGTATTGTACCATAATGTATAATAACAGCCCATAATGCAATAAATATCAATATAAAAGCATGATGCAAAAAGGACGTATCAAGCACATCAATCAAGAAACCTGCACCTTGCTCGATCAGCCGAACGGACGAGGTGTAATCGAGCCTCGTACACTGGAGGCTTCAAGGGGCGGAGGCACAAGGGGCAGTGGAGCAAGGTGAGGTCCATAGACACCTCCATCGTCGGGTCCTGTTCCGTCGGCATGATCTCGCCCTCCTCGTGCACCACCATCTCTCGCTTTAGGGCCGGGGCATTAGAAAGTTTTACCATCACATATTCATACTACTTCAAGGTGCATTGAATCAACACATGCAAGTATCAAAAGGAAAGTCACGGCATGCATGCATGCGTTGTAATTAATGCATCGGTAAATGCAAATTATTGAAATATATCGAGTGCACTGCTTTGATATGTCGCGTCAACTCGTACAACAAGGAGAAGCTTGATTACAATGCCCTCTCCCTCGCCCATGAGCATGATGGCTCGCAGGACTAGGAGAAGCTTTTGCTACACGCTCTCCCTCCCGCACGCGGTGGACATGCGGCAGTTCATTCGGTGTTAGATGGCCAGAAGCATGGAGTAGTACTCCACTATAGTAGTACCATCATTGTTAGACTTCCCGAAGAGGCGAAGAGCCAAGCGCAACCCGAACACTCGCGTGGCAGTTTCATGTGTCGGGGAGGTAGTAGTAACATAGTCTAGGATACCGTGTACCTTGCCTCTAAGCTTAAAATCGTTGGAGTCGCCCTCATCGTAAGAGGCCGTCTCGAAGCATTTTTTCATTAAAATAATCTTCTAGCCCTATCTGTCATCCTGGTGATTGTAGTTTGCACGCTGATCTGGTCAAGAGAGGAATATATATTTTAATCTGTGGTGGGGTAAATGTTAGAGGTTGCAACAAAGATTGTACACTGCGGGTCTTTTAGCCCAGTTTAGAGGCAATCATGTGGGGCCCGTGTTAGAGGCAGTGCTACCTCCAAACACTCGAGGTGCTCTCCACCGTGACAAGTTTACCATCACATGTTCATACTACAAGGTGCATTAAATCAACATATGCAAGGATCAACAGGAAACTCACGGCATGCATGCATTGTAATTAATGCATAGGTAAACACAACTTTTTGAGAAAATCGTGCTATGATGTGTCGCGTCAACTCGTACAACAAGGAGAAGCTTGATTACTAGTACGCCCTCTCCCTCGCCCATGCACGCAGTGGCTCACAGACGAGGAGAAGCTTTTTCTTACAACAAGCTCTCCCTCCCCCACGCGGTGGACATGCAGCAGTTGATTTGACACTGTAGAAGTAGTAACATCATTGTTCGACTTCTCGAAGAGGCGAAGAGCCAAGCGCAACCCGAACATATGTGGCAGTTGCGAACGCTTGTGTGGCAGTCTTGTCGGAGTAAATGACCACGGGTAGCCTCATCAGCTCCCCTGGGTATTTCAAGACATCGGGGCAGGCTGCGCCCCTCGACACCAAAGACAAAGGACCGCCTTCTTGGGGCCGGCTGGTCCAAGCGGCCGGTTGCCAGGAGGCGGCGGAATCCAGAAGATGGCCATGAAGTGGGCCGACTCCTAGCAGGCGGCTTCCTGGGAGGCCGGATCCTAGTAGGCGGCCCCTCGCGCCCTCAAAGTTAGCACCCACATAAACACGACGAGATGGGGCGTGGCTACAGTACAAGCCTGCCACCCCCGAATCCAGGGGAGAGCGTGGCCACAGTGCAGCGCACCAAGCGGACATCCCACGCCCGGCGCGGCACTGTTGCCATGCTGCTCATGACATCACCCATGGCAGAGGAAGCCATGCTCCCACGACGGGCTGTCAGTACGGCCCGCAGGCGGCGGGCCCTACCTGTCCGTGAAGAGGCCAGAAGGCGACGAGCCCTGACCAGTCGGCTCAGGGGGAGGCCGGCTCCTAGCAGGCGGCCCTCCCCCTTCCTTGAAGTTTGTGCGCCATTAACTAGAAGAGACGGGGAGTGGCTACAGTGAAACGCCCGCCAGGCGGTGGGACTGTAGCCACGCTCTCCCCGACCAAGCATGCATCATCAGTGGCATGGCTACAGTGCTACGCAGCCGACAGGACCCACAAGCGGCGGGCCCGGCTTGTCGGCCGAGTACAAGACAGCCGAGGGGACCCACCAGGCGGCGGGCCCCTGCAGTCGACGGAGAGGCCGGCGACCAGAGACACTGACGGCCGGGTCCTACGCCTGGCCGGATTACCATTGTACCCCTGGGGGGTAGGCCTATATAAACCCCCCAGGTCACCCCATGCAAGGGGTTGGGACCTTGGTAGAGAGGAGAGAGCCTTCTTCAACACACACACACACACACACACACACACACACACACACACACACACACATAGAGAGTGGAGTAGAGCTAACCTTGCCCTCCTTCCTCCTCTAGCAGAACAGCTCAAGGAGCAAGCTTGTAGCTACTTGTTGAGGTAGTGATCATGTAGAGACCCCACAGAGCAGGATTAGGGGTGTTATCTCCTAGGAGAGCCCCGAACCTGGGTAAGATTCGCAGGCGTACGCGGTCTCGCTCACTCCCGCTTCTAGAGCCCGGCGACGTACTTTTGTCCCCATCCATGCTAAGCCACCCCCTGGCATATGTCGCACGATATCCCCGACATTTGGCGCCCACCGTGGGGCTAGGTGCACCGTCGTCCGGAAACACGTTCTGGACGGGAACCCTCTTCCTTCCTGGCGAGCGCAGCCAGCCCGGCACGCCTGACAGCGTTTGTGCTAACACGCTGCGTGGCATGGAAGTTGCTTGCGCCGCAAGCAGCTTCGCTGATCTCATCGGCGGGATCCGCCTCTCCGACGAGCCCGCACTCGCCACGGGCGCGGCCAGCCCCGAGAGCTGCCTCGTCGACTCCCTCGGCAAGCTTCACATCGCCAACAAGCCGGTCTCCGACCTGGAGTCCGTTGGCTCCACCGACCCGTCCGTCGACATGGTCATTGACGCAGACATCGCGCTTTCTGATGCCTTCCCTGGTAACGTGGTGATCTTCAACGACCCGCTCCCTGCTGCAGACAGCAGTGCCAGCACCAGCACAGCCACCGGGGTGCTGGTCATCAGCCACGACGGAGCATCCGACCAGGCCGGCCGGGACCCGTTGTAGGCGGCAATGCGGGACCTGTCCGCACCCGTAACGCCTGGTGCGAACGGCGAAACGCTGGAAACGTGCCGTATCGCAGTCCTCGACAGCGCCAACAAGTTGGCAGCCATGAGACGCTTCACCGAGGCCTACCACCGCGAGATCGACCGTGCCGTCTGCGGCACACCGGCTGCTGGCGAACCCAGCCGCGCGGGCACGGTCTGGCAGCACGGCGCGGCCATCGCCAGCATTTTGGGGGCCGACCACCCAGTCTATGCTACGCCAATGGAGAACTTACACGCCGCCCAGGCGGCGGCGGACGAGCTGGACCGCCTGGAGGGCGACGAGCGTCTCTGCATGACGGAGCGCGTCCAGCAGCTCATCGACGCGGCCGCCGTGCAGCAAGAAGCTGGTCGCCGCGTGGTGGAATCCGGCTTACAGGCCGGGAACCTTCCCCCTCGCCGAGAGCACGGCACGACCTCCCGGACGCCGACAGGCGGCGCCCGCGACCGAGGAGACCAAGAACCGGTTGTTAGCCGCAGCCGCACCCGCATCTCCATCGAGTGCGACCAAGACGGCCGCCCACGAGCAGTGGAACGGCGGGACGGTCGTCCGCCTCCCCCGCGCAGGGAGAGGCGCGCCTCCCCGCCACCTGTTGAGCATCTGACTCTCGGAGGCCGGCTGGGCCCCCGTGAAGGAGTCGGAGAGAACGACACCCGCCACCGGATCGACCGCTCGGCTCGATCCCTGGTGTTAGAAGAAGAAGATGCGATCGGCCTGCCTTGTTTCGGCCCCCGCATTCGCGACGAGCCCTTCCCCAAAGGGTTCTCGCTCCCTCGGGACACACCCAAGTACAACGGCTCTGTGAAGCCGGAGGACTGGCTGGTGGACTACTCCACGGCCGTCAGCATAGCGAACGGCAACAAGCGCGTTGCCGTAAAGTACGTTCTGCTCATGCTCCAGGGCATGGCCCGGACATGGCTGCACAGTCTCAAGCCCTACAGCGTCAACAGCTGGCTAGACTTCACCGAAGTTTTCATCCGCAACTTCACCAGCACCTACAAGCGGCCGCCCAAACCTCGCCAGCTCTCTCTATGCGTCCAAGGCCCGACTGAGTCTACCCGCGACTACTTAACGCGGTGGGCTGAACTGCGCAACTCCTGCGAAGGGGTGCATGAGGTGCAAGCCATAGAATACTTCACTGCCGGGTGCCGAGAGGGCACCCTACTCAAGCACCGACTCCTCTGCGACGAGCCGGCCACCCTCGATGAGCTGCTAATATTAGCGGACAAGTACGCCACTGCCGACTCCTCCATGAAGTCGGAGCTCCGAGTGGACGCGTCAGGAAAGATGCTCCCTCTGGCCCCTCAGACGCCGGCTGGTGATTCCAGTCGGCGCCAACAGTCAAACGACAACAAGCGCAAGGCCCAGCAGCCGGCTACCACCAGCCGGCAGGTGGCGACAGTCGAAGACCAGCAGCCAGAAGAGCAACCCGGCCCCAAGCGCCAGAAGGGCGGCAAGCCTGCCTGGCTGCCCGCCTTCTCGTTTGAGCAAACCCTTGACGCTCCCTGCAAGTTCCACAGCGGCGCGAAGCCATCCAACCACACCACCCGGAAGTGCCACTGGCTTGCCCGCATCGCCAAGGGCGAAGGACTGCCTCCCCCGCCGGCTGGCCCGCCGCCTCCACCTCCCCAGCAGCCGGCGGTTCGGCCAGTAGGCGCGATCCAAGATGAGTTTCCTGAAGAGCATGGAGCTTACGTCGTCTTCACCAGCGTGGCTGACGACAGGCACAGCCGGCGTCAGCAGCAACGGGAGGTGAATGCTGTCGCCTCTGAAGCCCCAGAGTTCATGCACTGGTCCGAGAAGCCGATCAGCTGGAGCCGAGCTGACCACCCGGAGGTGATGCCTTCTCCGGGTTCCTATGCCCTGGTGTTGGATGCCACCTTTGCAACAGAGAGGCGAGCTGCTCGTTTCTCCCGGATTCTGATAGATGGCGGTAGCAGCATCAAAATCCTCTACCGCGACACCATGGAGAAGTTGTGCATCAAAGAGAAACGGCTGCAGCCCAGCCGGACTGTCTTCCATGGCATCGTGCCTGGCCTTTCCTGCTCACCAATCGACAAGATCAAGATAGACATCCTCTTCGGAGACAAGAATCACTTCCGCCGAGAGCCAATCTGGTTTGAGGTGGTTGACCTTGAGAGCCCCTACCACGCGTTGCTTGGCCGGCCTGCCCTGGCCAAGTTCATGGCGGTTCCCCACTACGCCTACCTCAAGATGAAGATGCCGGGAACCAAGGGCATTATCACTGTAGCCGGCGACTACCAGAAGTCTGCCGAGTGTGCCGCAGCCAGCAGTCGGCTGGCCGAGTCCCTTGTGATTGCTGCCGAGAAGCGGCTCCTTGACCGGGTTGTGGCCATGGCCGGCAAGCAGCCGGACCTGTCGCCAGATCCCAAGGAGTCAGAAGCTCAGGGCTCTTTCCAGCCGACCAAAGAAACCAAGAAGATACCCTTGGACCCGGAGCACCCGGAGAAGTTCGCTGTCATAGGAGCTCACCTTGACAGCAAATAGGAAAGCGAGCTCGTCAATTTCCTCCGTGAGAATCGGGACATCTTCGCATGGTCTCCAAAGGACATGCCGGGTGTTCCGACGGATTTCGCCGAGCACAAGCTACATGTCCGAGCAGATGCAAAACCAGTCAAGCAACCCCTCCGCCGCCTGTCGGAGGAGAAGAGAAGAATTTTTGGTAAAGAGATAGCCCGGCTTCTAGCAGCCGGCTTCATTATGGAAGTGTTCTTTCCAGAGTGGCTTGCCAACCCAGTCCTTATACTGAAGAAGAACAACAAATGGCGCATGTGTATTGACTATACCAGCCTCAACAAAACTTGCCCCAAAGATCCGTTTGCCTTGCCTCGGATTGACCAAGTGATAGACTCCACAGCCGGATGCGAGCTGCTGAGTTTTTTGGATGCCTACTCAGGGTACCACCAGATCAAGTTGAGCCTGGCCGACCGCCTGAAAACTGCCTTCATCACACCATTCGGAGCCTTCTGCTACCTGACCATGACATTCGGCTTGAGAAATGCCGGTGCCACGTTCCAGCGTTGCATGCAGAAGTGCCTCCTCAAGCAACTCGGCAGAAATGCCCACGTCTATGTAGACGATATTGTGGTGAAGACGGAGAAGTGCAGTACCCTCCTGGAAGATCTCAAGGAAACTTTTGATAATCTGCGCCGTTTTCAAATCAAGCTCAACCCAGAGGAGTGTGTCTTTGGAGTACCAGCCGGCCAGCTCCTCGGTTTCCTTGTCTCGGAGCGCGGCATATAGTGCAACCCTGTCAAGATCAAGGCCATCGAGAGGATGGAGAGGCCCACCCGACTGCGAGACATTCAGAAGTTCACCGGCTGCTTGGCATCCATCAGCCGCTTCATCAGTCGGCTGGGCGAGAAGGCTCTTCCCCTGTACCAGTTGATGAAGAAAACCACTCATTTCGAGTGGAACAACAAGGCGGACGAGGCTTTCCTCCAGCTCAAGAAGATGTTGACCACGCCGCCCGTTCTGGCCGCTCCGGCTGCCAAAGAGCCCATGCTTCTTTACATCGCCGCCACCAGCCGGGTGGTCAGCACAGTCATGGTGGTAGAGCGCCAAGAAGACGGCAACGCACAGCCAGTCCAGAGGCCCGTGTACTACTTGAGTGAGGTGCTGTCAGCCTTCAAGCAGAACTACCCCCACTACCAAAAGATGTGCTACGGCATGCACTTTGCCGCCAAAAAGCTCAAGCCATACTTTCAAGAGCACCCCATCACGGTTGTCTGCACCGCCCCGCTTGCAGAGATCATAGGCAGCAGAGACGCGTCGGGCCGGGTGGCCAAGTGGGCCATCGAGCTGGCCCCCTACACCATCTTCTACCAGCCTCGCACCGCCATCAAGACCCAAGCACTGGCCGACTTCCTCGTCGACTGGGCCGAGACCCAGTACCTGCCGCCAGCTCCAGACTCCACTCATTGGCGGATGCACTTTGATGGCTCGAAGATGCGCACCGGTTTGGGAGCCGGCATCGTCCTCACCTCTCCCAAAGGCGACAAGCTCAGATACATGTTGCAAATCCATTTTGCCGCCTCCAACAACATGGCCGAGTATGAGGCACTAGTACACGGACTCCGGCTGGCCAAGGAGATTGGCATCCGCCGGATTCTGTGCTACGGCGACTCGGACTTGGTGGTCCAACAGTCGTCTGGCGACTGGGACGCCAAGGATGCAAACATGGTGAGCTACCGCTCCCTCGTCCAGCAGATCAGCGGATATTTTAACGGGTGCGAGTTCCTTCACGTGCCACGGGCCGACAACGAGCAAGCAGATGCCCTAGCGCGGATCAGCTCCACCCGGCAAGTCATACCAGCCGGCGTGTCCCTTCAGTGCCTCCGCAAACCGTCTATCAAGCCTTCCCCGGAATCAGAATCCATCTTCGTGTCGGCTGCCCCCGAAGCAGTCGGATCCGACTCGGGGGCTGCAGCAGCCGGCCCGGGGACTTCGGCAGGCGGCACGGGGACTGCAGCAGTCGCACCCAGCCCGGGGACTTCGCAGCCCGGCCCGGGGGCTGCAGCAGCCGGCCCAGGGACTTCGGCAGGCGGCACGGGGACTGCAGCAGTCGCACCCGGCCCGGGGGCTGCAGCAGCCGTCCCGAGGACTTCACCAAGCGGCTCGGGGACTACGGCAGTCGCGCCCGGCCCGGGGACTCCACAACCCGGCCCGGTGGCTGCAGCAGTCGGCCCAGGGACTTCAACAACGCAACAAGACGCGGCCAACTCCACCCCGCCACCTCCCAACCCAACCGCCCTAGTTTCAGTGGCCGTAATGACAGTGGATGAAGTCGAAGCACCATCATGGGCGCAGCCCATCCTCAACTTTCTGGTGAGCGGAGAGCTGCCAGCTGATGAGATCTCAGCCCGGCACGTGCAACGCCGGGCAGGAGCTTACACGATAGTAAACAGAGAGCTTGTCAGGCGCAGCGTGACCGATGTCTTCCAACGCTGCGTCGAACCAGAGAAAGGCACGGCAATCCTCAGAGACATACACCAAGGCGAGTGCGGCCACCACGCGGCCTCCAGATCCCTTGTCGCCAAAGCTTTCCGCCATGGTTTCTTCTGGCCAACTGCTTTGGAGGACGCCAAGGATCTGGTCAAGAAATGCAAGGGGTGCCAGAAATTCGGCTCCAAGCAACATCTGCCGGCTTCTGCACTCAAGACCATCCCCCTTACCTGGCCTTTTGCCGTCTGGGGGCTGGACATGGTGGGCCCATTCAAGACAGCACGTGGCGGCATGACCCATCTGCTCGTTGCCATCGACAAATTTACCAAGTGGATTGAAGCAAAGCCAATCAAGAAACTGAATGGTCCGACTGCTGTGACCTTCATCGTAGATATCACCGTCCGGTACGGTGTACCACACAGCATCATCACCGACAATGGCACTAACTTTGCCAAAGGCAACTTGGCCCGTTTCTGTGCGACGCAGGGCATCCAACTGGACTTAGCGTCCGTTGCCCATCCATAGTCAAACGGCCAAGTCGAGCGAGCAAACGGCCTCATCTTATCCGGCATCAAGCCCCGACTGGTCGAGCCACTGGAGCGCTCGACCGGCTGCTGGATCGACGAGCTGCCGGCCGTCATCTGGAGCCTCCGCACCACCCCGAACAAATCAACCGGCTTCACTCCCTTCTTCCTCGTGTACGGGGCCGAGGCCGTCATCCCAACTGACATCGAGTTCGACTCACCTCGCGTCACCATGTACACGGAGGCGGAGGCGAAAGAAGCACATGAAGACGGCGTCGATCTGCTGGAAGAGGGCCGGCTATTAGCACTCAGCCGGTCCGCCATCTACCAGCAGAGCCTGCGCCGCTACCACAGTCGGAAGGTCAAGCCACGATCCTTCGAAGAGGGAGACCTTGTGCTCCGGCTGATCCAGCGAACAGCCGGCCAGCACAAGCTCTCGGCCCCTTGGGAAGGCCCCTTCATCATCAGCAAAGCCTTGCGCAACGACTCCTATTACTTGATCGACGCGCAGAAGCCCAGGGCGCGCAAGAGGGACGATTCCGGCAAGGAAACAGAGCGCCCGTGGAACGTAAATCTCCTCCAAAGATTTTACAGTTAATGCAGTATGTACCATGCTACCTTTTGTATTAAGCACAAAGACACCAGGTCCCTCGAGGAGCACTCGGGGGCTACCTTTCTTATCTATATGATAAGTTTCATGCCTGTGAATGAGTTATTTCATTCCTCCGCCCGGCACCGGGTCCGACCAGTCGGCCCGGGGGCTTGTCGCCTTGTACTATGTCAGCGCTACCTGCAGTCGGACAAGTAGTGTGCCGGCAGCTAAGCCCTCTCTTGCCATAAGCCGCAGCTCACAGAGCGACTGTCTGGCTAGCAAGAGTCAAAGGCAGGAAATGGTGCCCACATGAAAAATGGCTAAGGACGAAAGCACTCACATAGGCCAAGTCGGCTCCTCGCCTCGCCGTCCGGTTGCTGAGCAGCCGGCCGGCCGGCTTCTCACTTAACTTGCTACGTTCTAAGCGGCCAAAGTACTTGCCTTCCCAAAATGGCCAAGTACCTGACCCAGCCAACAGACCGAAGAGCGGCTGTCTGGCCGGCAAGGTAGCAGCCAAGGGAAGGCGGCAAAGGAAAAAGCCAAAAGAATAGAAAGCAAGACAAGTCGGAGCTTGGCAAAGCACAACTTGTGCGAAAATTAAATTACATAGCAAGAGGCCCTCGGCCAGCATTCAACAAAGTTTGAATACACCCCCAGTGGGTGGAACTGCACAAATTTAACAAGTTCGTTCTAGAGACCACAAAAGCAGGAAAAGATAAGATGAAGTTGGCAGCCTAGGCCAGAGGAGCAGCAGGCGGGTCCGGCAGGTTGGTGGAGTCGGTGGCGCCGGCTAGTGGAGTGGCCGTCTGGCGAGTCTCGGCTTGGTCGCCATCAGCAGCAGTCGGTGCACTCGCACACGGCTCGTTGCTCGAGGCCCGATCGAGCTGAGGCTGGCCGTCCGCTCCGCCCTCCGGTGCATCGTCTTCACTGTGGCACCCCGGCTCAGAGGAAACCGGAGCGCCCCGTATTCCAGTCCCAGGGACAAGTCCACTGGAATACGGCACTGTTGGCATAGAACAAATCAGCTCTTTATTGCTATAAATATGGTTACAAAGATTACATCAACACGGCGACACTACGCCTGCTCAAAATAGCTCTATGCTAACAGCGGATCGACCTGAGGAGGCGGAGTATCTCTCGGCAGCGGAACAGCGTCGGCGGTGATGGACTCCACTCCGCAGGGACTCTGGCTAGAACGCGTATCCTAGCTCGCGCAATCAACATCTTCGACAAACAAGCAGTCATGGCATGACCTGCAAACTGGCATGACACGCCAGGTGAGTACTTTGAATGTACTCGCAAGCTCACAACAAACATCAGCATTAAGGCAAAACAACATCACAACAATCAAGATTAAGTTAAGATTTATTGTTACCGAAGGAATGGTTGAAATGAGCAATAACAAGCTACTCTTCCTGCATTCTGGTGACCAACTCATGATCACTCCAAGAACATCCAACGATCATCCTCGAGATCGTTACCAATACTTGCCCATGGCATGATATCCGACTGTTACCATACTCAGATGAGTTCCTTCCTTATCACTGTCATTATAACGGTTGATCTCCTATAGAGGTCTGGACGGGCTGTCCAATACCGTGGACACGGCTATTCGAATAGATTTAACACTCTACAGAGGTTGTACACTTTACCCACACCACGGAACTCATGGCCTCGTGCTCCCATTCGGGTGGACCAACGACGTTCCGACGAAACCCGCCTGACCCGTGACTCTTCCATCGTACGACCGGCAATCATACTCCCTCTTGGAGTCAGGCCCTGGGTGGCCCCGTGTCCTCAAGACACCTGCCAACGTCCTGGCCAAACAAACTGTCCCAAACGGGGACCTGGATCCAATAACTCAACTGGGCTCACAGGGTTATCGCCGCCTACCGGGCCAGGGTAGCGCGCGCGCATAACCCTCCCTCTTTGGAGGTACCGGTGGAAGAGCACGCGATCAGACCAAGTCAAGGCCGTCCCATACCGGCAAATGTGGCTGCACGAATAAGCCCGGACAGGTGACTCTCGATCAACCAACTAAGTTCACTTATTACCAGGTTGTTTCATCAAGTTAACTTAGTTGGTCAAATTAGGCATCTTATCCTCGAACAATCTTTCTGTCACAGCTGACACTCCGGTATCATAGTAATCCAATAACCGGCATGCTTAGGCTACTGCTACTAGTTCATATCCACAAATGCCGGATGGAATCCCAAAATAATCATAGACGGTAATCTCAACATCATAACCTCAACGAGTGGGTAAACTACTAGTCATTAACAATCCGGTATTCAACATCTACTCATGCATGTCATAATCCAATCCATGCTACAGATAACATTCTTGCTATTAAAGTAATTAATTAAACTATGATATTGCATTGCAATTATGCAGATGAGGGTTGTGGCTTGCCTGGAGATGAAGGAGTCATCGGAATGAAGTGCGGAAATGTCGCGGGGACGAATGCCGGAAACAGTTCTCTCTCGGAGGGGCTGTTTACGGCAAGGGCAAAATGGTCATTTCTGCTGTGTCAACACAGCATGAGAATGACACCATCGGAACGGGCTCGGTGAGATGAAGACGTGGGCGTTGGATTCACCTCGATCGGAGTTTCGAGGAAAAAGTTGTGAAGGTTTTTCTCCCAAGGACCTATCTGCAAATAAAGTCTTTACAAACGGGTCCTCAGCAGTTTTTTTTTTCTGGAAAAAGATTAAGATGCACTGTGCTGGCTGGGCTATACGGGCCGAAAGCGGCTGGGGCGCGCGCGCCAGCCGGGTTGCGAGGCTGCTGTCGCCACTGGGCCGGCCCACCCGTGCCCAGCCTCACTTAAACGACGTGACGGGGCGGGGCCGAGCCACTGGTCGCTGACCAGTGGGGCCGTAGGGCCCGCAAGCGGCCAGGGGAGGAGGCGCCGTCTTCTTCCTCCTTCTCGCCCGCGCGTGGCAGAGGCAGGGCGATTCTGGCGACGGCCGCCGGCGGCTCCAGCGCAGTTCCGGCACGGGGCTGCGGTGGCGGAGAGGTGAGGAGGAGTTCGGGAAGAGCTTCGCCGTGGTTGAGGTGGTCCTCGGGTGGATAGAGAAGGGAAGGGGGAGCTCCGGTTGGCTCGAATTGGAGCCGAGGAGGGCGGCGGTAATGGCGGCCGTGGTGGAGCAGGAGGGCTCCTCAAGCTCCATGGGTTGGTCGGGGAGAAGTCTGGGAGGGCGGAGAGGGGGCTGTGGTGCTGGAAGGGGCTTGGGGCGGCCTATTTATAGGCGGGCGGCGAGGGTGGCCGAGCCTTGGCCGCGGCGACGCGTGCCCCGGGGTCTCGGCTCTTCCAGAGCTCGCCGGGAGAAGGGAGAGGATTCCAGGAGGGTTGAGGGGCATCGGAGAGGGCTCGGGAGCGCTCAGGAGGGCTCAGGCGAGCTCGGGAAGGCTCGAGATGGAGAAAACGCCAACGGCGGCTACGGGCAGAATAGGGCGGAGCTCGTCGCGGAGCGGCGAGGATGGGACTGGAGGGGGAGAGAGGTCTGGGGAGAAGAAGATAGCGAGGGAAAGCTGTGGGACAAGACTAATCGCGCGAAACCGACAAGGAGAGGAGGGGCCCCGAGCAAACGGCGTTCGGCACGCGTCCACTGCGTGCCAAAATGGTGGTCACCGCGTGCACAGTGGCATGCGGTGCTTTCTGGCACCCAAAATGTTGTCTAGCTAAGGGACCTTGCTCTGCAAGGCACCGTGAAGGTGATAGATCAACGAGAAAGTCCAAGGGTTTATGGGAATTCTCACTGAAAGGTTGCTGTAGCAAACTGTTTGATGAATGCTGTGATCAACAGAAGAGGTATAAGGTCCAACTGAGATGTCTGTGAGGTTTGGGATAGGAAGGACTACTATTCTGTGAAATTTTAAGGGAAATGGACCAGGGTTTAACATAGTTGCTTAACAACTGCATAACCTGGTCCAGAATGCCAATCTTGAAGTGCCACTCACATGGAGTGTCCAATTGGTCTGAAATTTGGCAAGGCTTGATTATTTGGACATGTAATGATGCTGTGGAAATTTCATACCAAATGGACAAGCCATAATGGTACTTGCTTCACAAGCATCCTCTCTGTCCAGAAACTTGCAAAATTTGCACAGGGCAATTGGATTACTGAATTGGGCCAAAACTTGGTGGAGAAGTTAGATATGGGTAGAAGCATGTTCTGGAAATTATTCATGAATTATGGAGCAATAAAAATTATAGTTGCTTCACAACCCATAATAATTACCAGAAACAAAGATTTGATGCTGTGATCACATAGATGATTGCATAGGGTTGAAACTTGTGTAAGAGTCATTATTTGGGCAATTGGAGGTGCTTGCAAAATTTCAACTCATTTGGATACTCCTAACTAGCACTTGCTTCACAAAGATTCTAGTTGCCCAGAAACTTTGGAAATTAGCCAAGAGAGATTTAATATCCAAATAAAGTTTAATTTTGGCATGTGGCAATGATATGGATAGGAAAGGATGCCCAAAAAGTTTGAGAGCAAGTAGGCCAATATAAAGGGTACTTGCTTCACAAACTGACAACTAGGGCAGAATCAGAAAAGGAATTTTGGTGGATTATTTTTGAACATGGCAATTAATATTTTGACATATCTGGATAAGATATGTCCCAAAGGATTTATGAGAATTATTTGGGAATTTTGGGAATGATAGAAATATGAGTTGCTTCACAACTCAGAGCTGACAGGGTTATTCCTTTAATAGAAAAAGGAATATTCCCAAGAAAAGAATATTGGGATTGGTCCAAGATGGAAATGACAAGGTCTTGGGATGATTTTGAGGTTGGCAAGCCACTTGGGAGAGGAATCAAGGGTGATCTCTCCAGGTTTCAGGACTACTAAGCCACAGAAAAGCAAATCCAGACCAAAATAAAAAGAAAAAAAAGAAATGGGCAAAATCCAGGGTGTCACAAACCTACCCCCCTTAAAGAAATCTCGTCCTCGAGATTTGGTTGCTCAGGGGTTAAACCTGAATATTCCCCTTTGAGGAAACCGTTTCCCACTCGGGTTTCCTTTATACCTTTGTATTCTGCTCCCGCTGGTTACTCGGACTGACTGCCTGGCCCTGATGTGATTCGTTTCACTGGATCCTTATTCTGACAGGTCTTTCCTCATATATTATTCTGACTTTAATCCTTTTATGTCCAATGGCCTGCCTAGGTGCAATGAATTATCCTGACTACAATACCCGTCCTTCTCGCAAGCCCGAGAGTTATTCCTTATGGACGTGTTGTGATGAAGTCCAATACGGATGATCGTCCATTGACTCGTGAACAGATCCTCTCGAGGGACATGAAATCTTTTACTCATCGTGCTTGGGTGTCCTCAAAGGGCTGTATGTCCTCCAAGTTTGAAACAGTACTGTGATTCATATCGTTCTCCTTCTCGCATGGTTTACTGAATCATCTTTGGTATCTGTACTATCTCAGGTATCACATTCGTACCAAAGATTTAATTGTCACATGTCATGACCAGCATAAAGGTGTACGGTGATATTATCCATAGACTGGACTGACAGTGGTCCTGGCAGCAGAATCTTGTTCACGGCAGGTTATTCTTTATCTGCTTCCCATATGTGAGGACATGTGCTGCGAGACTGTTGCTCATCCTTCTGAGTGCTCAGTCTGACAGGCTTGACTATTCTCTTCTGATGATTCTGGGAATATTTAGTTGGCTGAGCGGGTTGACTCGATATGGGGTCCTTGCAAATAGATTAGACCCCGTGGTGTGTATCCCCATGGTGACCGGTATCGAACCAGTCTATTCTGGCATTTGTACCAAGTTGATCATGTAACCATTATCATATCTGTATGGCCAATCTTGCTCCTTCATTATGGTTTTCTTTACCTGGATCCTTAGCTGAAAGAGCTTGGCCTTATGTATTCTCGATTCTTCGGGTGACCATGGGTACTGCCAGATGCAACGTTCCGGCAGGCATATTACTTTACAAGTTGTAGCTGTAGGGTAACGAATGTCTGAACCCTTGGATGAAATCGGCAAATAAACCAGTAGCCACCAGAACGGTCTTTACAACTCAGATCTGGGACATTACTAGAGTAACTCAACCCCGACTCAAGACGGCTGAAAAGCAGCTCAGAGCATGAGACGGTGTCGATAAGAAGAAAGTAGCAGCTCCCTAAGACAGCCGACAAACAGCTCAGAGCATAGGGTCACCGCTATGGAAAGAAATTCAACAACTGTCCGAGACGGCCGAAAAGCAGCTCAGAACACGGGCCAGTTATTGACAAAAGAAATAAAAATCGGCATCCACCCCGGACGGCCGTAAACAGCTCAGTACACAGGCGTGGTGCCGTTACTAAAGAAAGGCAGGCAGGGGTTCAGTAGCGTCCCATACAGCTTGCTACTACGCAGACAAGCATAGGTATCTTAATTGAAACCGGGCTGACATCCTGGTCTGAGTAACTCATGTAACCTTGGCAGCATGTTCATCATTTCCATAAAAACATGTGTAGCTGGCACTTGATTTCTGAGGCAGGCTTGTGTCCTGACTGGTTCTTGCATTCCGACCAACAGTTGCGGACCTGACTCTTGGGATGCATTGTCATATGCTGCCAACTGTCTGGGGAGTATCTTGTACTCTGAGGCTTCCTTTTTGCCACATACGGACTGAGTGCATATATCTATTCCTTAATGTTTCTGCTGTGAAGGTTGCAATGATGCATACTGGATGCTAATAATCAATCCAAAATACCATTGGTAGTCAGGCTAGGTATTTCCCGATATCAGGCAGTCAGCGGAAAATTCCATATTGTTGAGCTGAGCCTCCAACTAACTGTCTCTTCACTGATTTCTTTGAGTCCGGTGTCGGGGAGCAATTTCCATAAGGGGAAATAAGGTAACGCCAAGGGCCCAACGATAGAAATAAAAGCACACAAAGCACTAAGATCACACACCAGCAATATCATATATTACAGCTATCCACAACAATGATATGCATGCCTACCTAAGCACACAAATCTCGCGGAGACTCTGGTACTACGGTCTAACATGCTGTGGCGATGTGCACAAAAGGAAGTCAAGGTGTGGAAGGAGTTGGTGTAAACAAAGGTACACCAAACACGGCTTAACACTGGTTGCAGCTGGAAGGATACTGAGGCGAGGACGGACTTGATGATCGTGGATCGGGACACAGAGGTCACGACCACAACGTCATCAAGCGTACGAAAGAAACCGTACTTGTTCAGGGAGTGGATGGCTGGGTGGGATAGCGATGAAAAGACAGGCTTGCGGGCATTGCCCTTTTCTGATAGCCAAGATCAGTAAGGGTTGCCAACGCGGCTAGAGGGATGGCACGATCCGGGATAGAAACATCTCTATCACCGAACCATAGGGATAGCTGAAAAGGATAAATCGGTGTGGTACCTGTGCATCAATCCTGCAAAGGATCGATACACCAAGCACCTAGGCATCACTCCGCTGGGACGAAGATGACACCAACCACCAAGAAAAGATATGCAACTAGAGGGTACAGGTAGTGGATTGCCACCTATACTCACCAGATCAATCGTTAGTGATAACTAGTCTATATGCATGCTATGCAGCAAACAAATGCAACAAACAAGTGCAGCAAACCAACTAGACTCTATACTACCGGTTCTAACGCTCGCACCTAGACTGCGCGTCCTATAGCCAGACCTGCTCTGATACCAACTCCTGTGGCACCCCGGCTCAGAGGAAACCGGAGCGCCCCATATTCCAGTCCCAGGGACAAGTCCACTGGAATACGGCACTGTTGGCATAGAACAAATCAGCTCTTTATTGCTATAAATATGGTTACAAAGATTACATCAACACGGCGACACTACGCCTGCTCAAAATAGCTCTATGCTAACAGCGGATCGACCTGAGGAGGCGGAGTATCTCTCGGCAGCGGAACAGCGTCGGCGGTGATGGACTCCACTCCGCAGGGACTCTGGCTAGAACGCGTATCCTAGCTCGCGCAATCAACATCTTCGACAAACAAGCAGTCATGGCATGACCTGCAAACTGGCATGACACGCCAGGTGAGTACTTTGAATGTACTCGCAAGCTCACAACAAACATCAGCATTAAGGCAAAACAACATCACAACAATCAAGATTAAGTTAAGATTTATTGTTACCGAAGGAATGGTTGAAATGAGCAATAACAAGCTACTCTTCCTGCATTCTGGTGACCAACTCATGATCACTCCAAGAACATCCAACGATCATCCTCGAGATCGTTACCAATACTTGCCCATGGCATGATATCCGACTGTTACCATACTCAGATGAGTTCCTTCCTTATCACTGTCATTATAACGGTTGATCTCCTATAGAGGTCCGGACGGGCTGTCCAATACCGTGGACACGGCTATTCGAATAGATTTAACACTCTACAGAGGTTGTACACTTTACCCACACCACGGAACTCATGGCCTCGTGCTCCCATTCGGGTGGACCAACGACGTTCCGACGAAACCCGCCTGACCCGTGACTCTTCCATCGTACGACCGGCAATCATACTCCCTCTTGGAGTCAGGCCCTGGGTGGCCCCGTGTCCTCAAGACACCTGCCAGCGTCCTGGCCAAACAAACTGTCCCAAACGGGGACCTGGATCCAATAACTCAACTGGGCTCACAGGGTTATCGCCGCCTACCGGGCCAGGGTAGCGCGCGCGCATAACCCTCCCTCTTTGGAGGTACCGGTGGAAGAGCACGCGATCAGACCAAGTCAAGGCCGTCCCATACCGGCAAATGTGGCTGCACGAATAAGCCCGGACAGGTGACTCTCGATCAACCAACTAAGTTCACTTATTACCAGGTTGTTTCATCAAGTTAACTTAGTTGGTCAAATTAGGCATCTTATCTCCGAACAATCTTTCTGTCACAGCTGACACTCCGGTATCATAGTAATCCAATAACCGGCATGCTTAGGCTACTGCTACTAGTTCATATCCACAAATGCCGGATGGAATCCCAAAATAATCATAGACGGTAATCTCAACATCATAACCTCAACGAGTGGGTAAACTACTAGTCATTAACAATCCGGTATTCAACATCTACTCATGCATGTCATAATCCAATCCATGCTACAGATAACATTCTTGCTATTAAAGTAATTAATTAAACTATGATATTGCATTGCAATTATGCAGATGAGGGTTGTGGCTTGCCTGGAGATGAAGGAGTCATCGGAATGAAGTGCGGAAATGTCGCGGGGACGAATGCCGGAAACAGTTCTCTCTCGGAGGGGCTGTTTACGGCAAGGGCAAAATGGTCATTTCTACTGTGTCAACACAGCATGAGAATGACACCATCGGAACGGGCTCGGTGAGATGAAGACGTGGGCGTTGGATTCACCTCGATCGGAGTTTCGAGGAAAAACTTGTGAAGGTTTTTCTCCCAAGGACCTATCTGCAAATAAAGTCTTTACAAACGGGTCCTCAGCAGTTTTTTTTTCTGGAAAAAGATTAAGATGCACTGTGCTGGCTGGGCTATACGGGCCGAAAGCGGCTGGAGCGCGCGCGCCAGCCGGGTTGCGAGGCTGCTGTCGCCACTGGGCCGGCCCACCCGTGCCCAGCCTCACTTAAACGACGTGGCGGGGCGGGGCCGAGCCACTGGTCGCTGACCGGTGGGGCCGTAGGGCCCGCAAGCGGCCAGGGGAGGAGGCGCCGTCTTCTTCCTCCTTCTCGCCCGCGCGTGGCAGAGGCAGGGCGATTCTGGAGACGGTCGCCGGCGGCTCCGGCGCAGTTCGGGCACGGGGCTGCGGTGGCGGAGAGGTGAGGAGGAGTTCGGGAAGAGCTTCGCCGTGGTTGAGGTGGTCCTCGGGTGGATAGAGAAGGGAAGGGGGAGCTCCGGTTGGCTCGAATTGGAGCCGAGGAGGGCGGCGGTAATGGCGGCCGTGGTGGAGCAGGAGGGCTCCTCAAGCTCCATGGGTTGGTCGGGGAGAAGTCTGGGAGGGCGGAGAGGGGGCTGTGGTGCTGGAAGGGGCTTGGGGCGGCCTATTTATAGGCGGGCGGCGAGGGTGGCCGAGCCTTGGCCGCGGCGACGCGTGCCCCGGGGTCTCGGCTCTTCCAGAGCTCGCCGGGAGAAGGGAGAGGATTCCAGGAGGGTTGTGGGGCGTCGGAGAGGGCTCGGGAGCGTTCAGGAGGGCTCAGGCGAGCTCGGGAAGGCTCGAGATGGAGAAAACGCCAACGGCGGCTACGGGCAGAATAGGGCGGAGCTCGTCGCGGAGCGGCGAGGATGGGACTGGAGGGGGAGAGAGGTCTGGGGAGAAGAAGACAGCGAGGGAAAGCTGTGGGACAAGACTAATCACGCGAAACCGACAAGGAGAGGAGGGGCCCCGAGCAAACGGCGTTCGGCACGCGTCCACTGCGTGCCAAAACGGTGGTCACCGCGTGCACAGTGGCATGCGGTGCTTTCTGGCACCCAAAATGTTGTCTAGCTAAGGGACCTTGCTCCCCAAGGCACCGTGAAGGTGATAGATCAACGAGAAAGTCCAAGGGTTTATGGGAATTCTCACTGAAAGGTTGCTGTAGCAAACTGTTTGATGAATGCTATGATCAACAGAAGAGGTATAAGGTCCAACTGAGATGTCTGTGAGGTTTGGGATAGGAAGGACTACTATTCTGTGAAATTTTAAGGGAAATGGACCAGGGTTTAACATAGTTGCTTAACAACTGCATAACCTGGTCCAGAATGCCAATCTTGAAGTGCCACTCACATGGAGTGTCCAATTGGTCTGAAATTTGGCAAGGCTTGATTATTTGGACATGTAATGATGCTGTGGAAATTTCATACCAAAAGGACAGGCCATAATGGTACTTGCTTCACAAGCATCCTCTCTGTCCAGAAACTTGCAAAATTTGCACAGGGCAATTGGATTACTGAATTGGGCCAAAACTTGGTGGAGAAGTTAGATATGGGTAGAAGCATGTTCTGGAAATTATTCATGAATTATGGAGCAATAAAAATTATAGTTGCTTCACAACCCATAATAATTACCAGAAACAAAGATTTGATGCTGTGATCACATAGATGATTGCATAGGGTTGAAACTTGTGTAAGAGTCATTATTTGGGCAATTGGAGGTGCTTGCAAAATTTCAACTCATTTGGATACTCCTAACTAGCACTTGCTTCACAAAGATTCTAGTTGCCCAGAAACTTTGGAAATTAGCCCAGAGAGATTTAATATCCAAATAAAGTTTAATTTTGGCATGTGGCAATGATATGGATAGGAAAGGATGCCCAAAAAGTTTGAGAGCAAGTAGGCCAATATAAAGGGTACTTGCTTCACAAACTGACAACTAGGGCAGAATCAGAAAAGGAATTTTGGTGGATTATTTTTGAACATGGCAAGGAATATTTTGACATATCTGGATAAGATATGTCCCAAAAGATTTATGAGAATTATTTGGGAATTTTGGGAATGATAGAAATATGAGTTGCTTCACAACTCAGAGCTGACAAGGTTATTCCTTTAATAGAAAAAGGAATATTCCCAAGAAAAGAATATTGGGATTGGTCCAAGATGGAAATGACAAGGTCTTGGGATGATTTTGAGGTTGGGAAGCCACTTGGGAGAGGAATCAAGGGTGATCTCTCCAGGTTTCAGGACTACTAAGCCACAGAAAAGCAAATCCAGACCAAAATAAAAAGAAAAAAAAAGAAATGGGCAAAATCCAGGGTGTCACATTCACCATCCTCGTCTTCCTCGTCCTCGCCTTCGTCACTGGAGGCGATTTCTTCCGCCGAGTCCTCACCGTCATCCGGGTTCAGCCCGAACAAGTCCGGCGGCACCTCGGTACCCTCCTCATCCAGCTCGGGGAGGAAGACACCGGTCTCGGTGTACTCGGCGATCACCGCCGCACGTCGAGTGAGCGCAGGCCCCACCGCCACCAACTCTTCCCTGGCCTCCTGCCGGAACGTGGCCAACTGGGCTAGGTTCATCCCAGGATACCACACCTTGACGAACTCCAAGGCCCTTCGGGCGCCTGCCCGAGCGGAGGAGCCCTTCCAAGCCTCGAAGCGGCCGATCGCCACCTCTAACCAGTCGGCGGTCCGACTGGGGTGCGTGGAGCTTGGACGCCTAGCCAGAGGGCGGAAACGAGCTGGGACCTGGCGCGCTGAAGGCGGCGGAGCAGACAGTGAATCAGCTGCAGGCACATCCTGACGGTCAGGAGCTGCTCGTTCATGTTTCGAGGCGCGTCGGGCGGGATCTCCACTCCGTCCCTCCTACGCTATTCACGCCATGCCTCGATGGCCGGGCTGACAGCGACGGCGTGTCCAGGAAAGAAGTATACGCAAATAAAAAACAAAGATCAGAAGTCGGAAGCCGACTCTCGATGCAGTTGGCAGCTATTCCAAAGAAAGAAGTTTACTATCGATCATATCCTCAATCTCGCCGTAGCCAGCGGCGAGGATCGCCTCCTTCTCGACCCACTTCGAGCGCTCGGTCTCAAACTCGGCCTGGAGGGCGCCTTCCGCCTCCTTGAGTTTCTGGAGCTCCGCCTTGTGCTGGTCCGCCTGGTCCGCCAACTTATTGGCCAGACGGTCGCGCTCCTGGGCCGCCTTGCTGTGCTCCTCCTCCTTGGCGCGCAGCTCGGTCTGGACTTCGCCCAGGCGTTGCTGCAGTGTGGCGTTGGCTCTTGCAAAATTGAGAAAGAGAAGACAATCAACAAAGTTGACCAAAAAGAAAAGTGGCTGCCGGAAGATCCGGCCCGACTGCTCAGCAGTCGGCCCGAATCTCAGGGGCTACACCCAACTGGTGCGCTGACGCGCCCCCGCGAGGAAGAAGACGGAATGCTTACTCCGGCTCTCGGTCAGGTCGGCGGTCCGCTTAGCCAGCTCCTGGACCTGGGAGTTGAAGGCGGTTGCGCGGATGTTGTGGTAGTCCTGCAACGAAGACAAAAGAAGAGAAAACAAGTTAGCACTCGAAACTTACCTTAAAGTTCCGAGCCGCCTGCTCAGCAGCCGGCCCGGAACTCGGGGGCTACACCCAGTGGGTGCGCTGGCGCGCCCCCACGGAAGATTGCAAGAATCAAAAAAACAAAGCAAAGAAGTGTACCCGGACGGCCGTTCACATCGCCAAGAATGTCTTCGTATACTGCTGGAGGGCGGTGCCTTGGGCCTGGAGTTGGGCCTGAACGTCCGGCGCGGCCTTGTTCAGCACGCCCGTCCCGCCCCCAGGCGTCCATTCTGGTGGGGCGGCACTTGTGGCCTCTGCATCTGGGGCCGACGAGCTTGCGGCCCCGATCTCCTGCGCTCGTGGCGCCGAGGCCGCCTTCGCCGCACGCTGGCGCCCCGGAGGACGGACCACAGGGGTCGCCCCCACCGCCAGCTCGCCTCTGACTGGTGGCGCCGGTGGCACATCAGACCGACTGCCTCGGGCTTCGGCAGTCGGCGCTTGCGGGGGCACCTCCGCCCCCGGGATGATGGCGTCGCCTCCTCCCCTCTCCACGACCGGCTGATCGTTGCCGGCTCCTCCAGTCGGCGCCGGGTTCTCTGGCGCTGGTGGCACTGCGCACAGCGGAATGATGATTTGCGGAGTCCGGCCGCGTGCGGCCTCTTCCGCTTGCACCTTGGCGGCCACGTCCGCCTGGGCCTTGGCTGCGGCGTCCGCCTGGGCCTGGGTTGCGGCGTCCGCCTGGACCTTGGTCGCGGTGTCGGCTTGGGCCTTGGCCGCCGCCTCCGCGTCCGCCTATGCCGCCTCGGCCGCCTTCGCCTTCTGCCGCTCCACCTCCTCCCGCTCCTCGCACGCCTCCCGCGTGTTCCTCTCCGTCGCCTCTTGGAGGTCGGCGAGCGGGTCCACGCGGCGGGTGTTGGCGGAGCCTTCCGCCGCCCCGATCACTGAAGCAGCGGTGGACCGCTCAGGAGAGAGCGGGGCCCTGTTCAAGCAAGACAAGGGGAAACTCAGAAAGAGTTTGCAAGAAAGAAGAAAAGAAAACGCAAGAGAAACCAAGCACTTACGCGGACACCATCGGGGGCTGCTTCGGGGTCTTCTGGAACTGGGCCACCTTTGCGGCGGCCTCCTGCCGCTTGGTCGCGGCGGCCGTGTTCTTGGACTTCTTCGGCCGGCTGCCGAACAGCAATGAGCCGGCTCGGCGCTTTGGTACGCCGCCTGGTGCAGTCGGCGCGGCTGAAGAACTCGCGCCCGCCTTGTCGAAGCCGTGCATGCGGCGCGGCTCGTTCTCCTCCTCGTCGTCATCCGGCCAGGCCTCGAGGCCCCCTCCTCCTCCGGAGCTGCCTGCTCCACCTATGGCGTCGTCCTCCTCCATGGCGGCCGCCCCCAAGTCGGGGTCCTCCACGTCGCTCCTCGTTCGGTCCGGCATGTACCGCTGCCCTGGATCCAGAGCGTCGGCGGCCGACTGGGCCGGGAGGACCTGCACCATGGCCGACTGGTCAGACGGCAAAACAAGAACTCGGACCAGCAAAAGAGAAAAAGAACTGCAAGACTCACCGCAGGCGGCGGATGTGCGCGGTCGTACGGCCGCTTGCCAAACTGCCAATCCGTCTCCGATAGCTTGCAGTTGGAGAAGTAGTTGACCAGCCGGGCCACCTCCATGTCCGGCAGCTCCCATGTGCACATCCAGCATGGGTCCTGATGGCCGCTCATGCAGCTGATGATGTGAGGCCGGGCTTGGAGGGGAAGAACTCGGCGCGTCACGATGGCGGCCAGCAGATCCGAGCCCTTCAGGCCCTCCGACTCCGTCATCGCCTGAAGTCGGGCGAGGGCAGTGGAGGAGGCGGCCGATAGGGAGCTTGGCTTGTACTGCCAGTTGGCGCGCGGCTTGGCTGGCGGGCCGGCCACGTAGGCCGGCAAGTTGATGTAGTCGCTCATCGGGTGGATGTTCTTGACGTAGAAATAGGATTTCTGCCACAGCTTGGCCGACTGCAGCAGGAAGATGGGCGGGAAGCGGTTCCCGGTGCCCGTACGCCGCACCGCCACACAGGCTCCGCATTGAGCCGCTTGGCCCTTGGTGGCGGTGCCAAGTTTGAGATAAAAGCACTCCCCCCAGAGCTCAAGGGTGGGGAGAGTGCCGAGGTACCCTTCGCACATGGTGACGAAGGCGGCCAGCAGCACCACCGTGTTTGGCGTGAGGTGGTGCGGCTGGACTCGGTAGAAATCAAGGAAGGAGCGGAGGAAGCCGCTCGCCGGAAGGCCGAAGCCGCGAAGAAAATGGGACCGGAAGACGACGCGTTCATCACCCTCCAGCACCGGCGAGATTTCTGCCTCGGGGGGGACACGTACCCGCACGTTCGTCTCCCGGGGCAGCCGCCGTGTTTGACGAAGGAAGGAGAGGTGATCCTCATGGACGTTGGAATCGTCCCAGTCGTCGGCCCGTGAGCGCGCCATGGGTGAAGGAGCTCGTCATAGGCGTGGCGCGGTGGCGAGCAGGCAAAGCCGCGGCGGAGCGAGGAAGCGCTTCGGCGAGAGGAAGCTCGACGACAGTGGGCTGCGGCAGCGTTTCGCCAAGAGGAAGAGGCGCTGCGGCGGCGGAGAGGAAGAAGAATGGCAAGGGGAGAGGAGGGCGTGCGTGCATCTTCCACCCCCCTCCTCCCCCTACTTATAGCCCCAGGCGGCGGAGCCGAGGGGGTGAGAGCGTGGGGGATCATGGGATTAACTGCGCCCACTCCCCCACGATCCCACGATTACGGCGCCAATAAAGGCGTGTATTAATTACCGCAGAAGCCCAACCGTCTGCCTCGGCCACAGCGGATCCGCGCGCGTGCCGAGGCACTGTAGTGGCGGGCCCCGGACTGCGGTGACGTCCCATCGCGCGCGTGGGCTGGCAGGTCGGCTTGGCCTGCTGACGCCGCGTGGCTGGCGGGCACGGGCGGCGAGCCTGACGTCTGGCTAGCATGCCACCTGGCCCCCACCGCGGCGTTTCAAAATCGCCAGGCGGCCTGCCTGGTCACGGCCGACTCCTACCAGTCGGCACTTCGAAATACGGACGAAGCAGAACGCCAGACAACCCGGAGAAGGAAGCTGCTAGGGCTTCTCGCCCCTTCAGCCGCAGCGCCCCACCAGCTTCGGGGACTACTGTCGGAGTAAATGACCACGGGTAGCCTCATCAGCTGCGCCCCTCGACACCAAAGATAAAGGACCGCCTTCTTGGGGCCGGCTGGTCCAGGCGGCCGGTTGCCAGGAGGCGGCGGAATCCAGAAGACGGCCATGAAGTGGGCCGACTCCTAGTAGGTGGCTTACTGGGAGGCCGGATCCTAGCAGGCGGCCCCTCGCGCCCTTAAAGTTAGCACCCACATAAACACGACGAGACGGGGCGTGGCTACAGTACAAGCCTGCCACCCCTAAATCCAGGGGAGAGCGTGGCCACAGTGCAGCGCACCAAGCGGACATCCCACGCCCGGCGCGGCACTGTTGCCATGCTGCTCATGACATCACCCATGGCAGAGGAAGCCATGCTCCCACGACGGGCTGTCAGTACGGCCCGCAGGCGGCGGGCCCTACCTGTCTATGAAGAGGCCAGAAGGCGGCGAGCCCTGACCAGTCGGCTCAGGGGAAGGCCGGCTCCTAGCAGGCGGCCCTCCCCCTTCCTTGAAGTTTGTGCGCCATTAACCAGAAGAGACGGGGAGTGGCTACAGTGAAACGCCCGCCAGGCGGCAGGACTGTAGCCACGCTCTCCCCGACCAAGCATGCATCATCAGTGGCACGGCTACAGTGCTACGCAGCCGACAGGACCCACAAGCGGCGGGCCCGGCTTGTCGGCCGAGTACAAGACAGCCGAGGGGACCCACCAGGCGGCGGGCCCCTGCAGTCGACGGAGAGGCCGGTGACCAGAGACACTGACGGCCGGGTCCTACACCTGGCCAGATTACCATTGTACCCCTGGGGGGTAGGCCTATATAAACCCCCCAGGTCACCCCATGCAAGGGGTTGGGACCTTGGTAGAGAGGAGAGAGCCTTCTTCAACACACACACACACACACACACACACACACACACACACATAGAGAGTGGAGTAGAGCTAGCCTTGCCCTCCTTCCTCCTCTAGCAGAACAGCTCAAGGAGCAAGCTTGTAGCTACTTGTTGAGGTAGTGATCATGCGGAGACCCCGCAGAGCAGGACTAGGGGTGTTATCTCCTAGGAGAGCCCCGAACCTGGGTAAGATTCGCTCACTCCCGCTTCTAGAGCCCGGCGACGTACTTTTGTCCCCATCCATGATAAGCCACCCCCTGGCATATGTCGCACGATATCCCCGACAAGTCTTATGTGTAGGGGAGGGGCGTGGTGTGGCAGTTTTGTGGCAATTCTTTTCTATTGCTGTTTGCGTCCAATAGGTGCCACCGTCGGATGTAGATCTTACGGTTATTGTGGTGATTGCTAGTTATAGTCATCTTACAAAAATCAAATAATCCCAAAACAAACCCGACCATGTTTCTTGTTTCTATACATGAATAGGAATCAACCAATAAGAGACATGGGCCGTGTACGTTTTTAATGCCTTGAGACGTACCTAGCATGGCATGCAGCGGTCAGTTCATTGCATGCAATGGTATTAATTAGCAAATAAATATCAAGTTCTCTCGTTTTCCTCTCCGCCTTGGTCGCGGTGCACAATGTAGTGCATGTCAACAAAAATTATATCATTGGATTCGTATTTGAACATAGTTTTCAATGATATATTTTTTGGTGACATGCATGAACATTTTGTTAGTTAAATTTATGGAAAAAGTTTGGCACAGATTACAATGGGGACCAGTAAACCAGGACAGAGGTACTACTACTGACTAGTCTCCTTTTGACATGCATTTACATTGATACAGCTTGAATGCCAACGAGGGAGAGGGTAGCGGTTCCCGAAACGTTGAACGGTCAATGATGCATCCTCATTCAATTAGCATGCAGAGGGAATTAATTAGAGAAGCAGAATGGAGCCAGCATGATGTGAATGCAACGTAGTTTGGACTCTCATATAAAGGCGCCCCACCACTCCAATCCATCTACTCCTAGTCTCCGTGCAACACTGCTCACTCTAATCCCAGACCAACACCAAGTGACCAGAAGCCACAAGCACCCATGGCGTCGATGGACGCGAGCGGCAGTCGGCTATGCCAGATCATCCAAGATGCCGACCTGCAGCCCCGCACCACGCAGCGTTTCTAGACGGTGCTGGCGACCGCCAGCGTCATAGCCCTCGTCGATGCCGGCTTCGCCTCTCGCATGAACGAGATGATGGTCCGCTCCATACGCAAGTTCACCGCCGTCAAGAAGCGCGCAGACGACCTTGCCATACTCCTGGAGCCCGCGCGCCCAGGCTCCTTGTTGCCTGCCACCCTCATCGGCCTCCATGGTGACGAACTCTTTCAAGCACTGGTGGCCCTGCAGTTGCCGGAGGTCGCGGTGAAGAATGTGCACCTCGAGGCCGTGCTCGCCGCGCAGCGCCTCGCCATGCAAGAAACCGTCGGCCTACACATCCATGTCTACGAGGAAATCATCTACATTGGCCACTACAAGGTCAGGGAGGACAGAAAGACGTTGGCCTTCTTCGACCGGCTGGAATCTTTGGACGCCATTGTTCAGAAGCATGTTGACCTGGCCATGAAAGCCGCTGCTACTTAGCCGCCGTTCGATGGGCCGGCACCCTGAGTCGAGGAGGAGGAGGTCGTCGATGGATGCATCTTTCTTTTTGCCTCCTGTAACCAGCACTGCATCGCCTCGTGGCCTTAATGTGTTAGTGTATGGCATTTTTATTCCAGTCGTAAATGACATCATTGTTCGACTTCTTGAAGAGGCGAAGAGCCAAGCGCAACCTGAACGTGAGAGTTGCGTACGCTCGCGTGCCAGTATTATGTGTAGGGGAGGCGTGTGGTGTCACAGTTTTGGGCATTTCTTTTCTATTGTTGTTTGCGTCCAATAGGTGCCACCGTCGGATGCAGATCTTACGGTTATTGTGTTGATCGCTTACGAAAACCTTATAATCCCAAAACACTTAGGCGCGGTGGATTAACTCGACCTCGTTTCTTGTTTCTTGACATGAATAAAGGAATCAACCAATAATAGATGTGGGCCATGTATATTTTTAATGCCTTGAGACTACCTAGCATGGCATGCAGCGGTAAGTTCATTGCATGCAATGGTAGTACAGTAAATATTAAGTTCTCTCATTTTCCCCTCTGCCTTGGTCGCGGTGCACAATGTAGTAATGACTAGTCTCTTTTTGACACACATTTACATTGATACGGCTTGAATGCCAACGAGGGAGAGGGTAGCGGTTCCCGAGATGTTGAACGGTTAATGATGCATCCTCAATTAGCATGCAGAGGGAATTAATTGGAGAAGCAGAATGGAGCCAGCACGATGTGAATGCAACGCAGTTTGCACTCTTATATGAAGCCGCCCCATCACTCCAATCCATCTACCAAATCGTACGCAACACTGCTCACTCCAATCCAAGACCAAGACCAAGTGACCACAAGCCACAAGCACCCATGGAGGCGATGGACGCGAGCGGCAGTCGGCTGTGCTAGATCATCCAAGAAGTCGGCTTGCTGCCCTGCACCACGCAGCATTTCCAGACAGTGCTGGTGACCGCCAGCATCATAGCCCTCGCCAACGCTGGCTTCGCCTCTCGCATGGACGAGATGATCGTCCGCTCCAGCCGCAAGTTCATCGCCGTCAAGAAGCGCGCGGACAACCTTGCCGTACTCCTGGAGCCCGCGCGTCCAGGCTCCTTGTTGCTTGCCACCCTCATCGGCCTCCATGGTGACGAACTCTTTCAAGCACTGGTGGCCCTGCAGCTGCCAGAGGTCGCGACGAAGAATGTGCACCTCGAGGCCGCGCTCGCCGCGCAGCACCTCGCCAAACCGTCGACCTACACATCCACGTCTACGAGGAAATCGTCTACATAGGCCACTACAAGGCCAGGGAGGACAGAAAGGCGTTGGCCTTCTTCGACCGGTTGGAATCTTTGGACGCCATTGTTCAGAAGCACGTTGACCTGGCCATGAAAGCCGTTGTTACTTAGTCGTCGTTCGGTGGGTCGGCGCCCTGAGTCGAGGAGGAGGAGGTCGTCGATGGATGCATCTTTCTTCTTGCCTCCCGTAACCAGCACTGCATCACCTTGTGGCCTTAATGTGTTAGTGTATGGCATTTTTATTCCAGTCGTAAATGACATGTGAGATCCCTTGCTCTTATTTGGTGTTAATTATATGTAGTATCACTATCTTCGTCCTGGTGTACTACTACCTAGGTCCTGGTTTATTAGTCCCTTTTGTAATTTGTGCTAAATTTTTACCAAAGATTTAACTGACAAAATGTTAGTGCATGTCAACAAAAATTATATCATTTGATTCGTATTTGAACATAGTTTTCAATGATATAATTTTGGTGACATGCATGAACCTTTTGTTAGTCAAATTTATGGTCAAAATTTGGCACAGATTACGATGGGGACCAATAAACCAGGACCAATGAACAAGTACAGCACCCCTGTGTCGTTCGCGTCGCACCCCACACTGTCGTTCCGGCCCACCGCTCAGCGCGCATTGTCTTGGCATTTTCTGTCTACAAGTTAAAAAGGTAAAGACTGCCGCGTTCGCATCACACCCCCACACGGTCTGTCCGGCACGCCGCTCAACCTAGGGAACGCTTGTTGTCTTAGCATTTTCACTGTCGGGTGGGGACGCAGTTGAGCAAACCGACTATCGGCAAATCCCCACCCCGCTCACCGCGCGTCGGCTGAGTTAGAATTAGAAGAGAGAAACGAGGGAGAAGAGATAGTTGTAGCACGGACGCTGTTGTCAGATGGGACTCGTGTTGATAGAATAGGAGTACTGAGTACTCGTACGTCTAGTACCACTTGTTGGGTCCGTGCAACCTATACCTATCATCACTTTAGGTCTCTTGTTCGAACCGCAGCTACGCTTCATATTACATATTTTTCACGCATTTTTCCTCCTATATGTACTCCTAGGCTATTTCCACGTGCTTCCTTTCGCCGACATGTGGGACATAGAGCATCTGGGTCTTAATGCATGCACGACTCGGAGCATATGCAACCATGCCGGCGTACTTTACATTTCAGACCTGATGAATTACATGCAAACCCCCCGCAGAAGAATAAATAAATGAATTACTACATGCAAACCGGGTTATTTTCATAGAAACTGGAGCACGTTCATTAAATTTTGGACATAACACATTGAAAAAATGACCGAGCCTAAACTATTCTAAGGGCCTCTTTGATTCGCAGGATACTAAAAACACAGGAATGGGGAAAGTATGATGGCGATGAACCGAGAGGAGGAGGAGTACTGTACATGCTAGAGACTGGACTGTAGTACATTGTTTTTTATGGCCATATCACCACATTGTTTTCTATGGCCTATCGCCTGCTGGTTCACTGGGCTGCCGTGTTTCGCACTCCTCTGACGTGAGTAGTAGTATATACTACGTAGTACTATATATACCACATGATTCTTTGCTCCTTCTTATGTCGCCGACATGTGGGAGAGCCAGCATCCGGGTCGACGTGTCATGCACCAGATTAGAGTGGGGAACGGAAGGGGGCATCACCCCGGTCGTAGCGCCGCAGTAATAATGACTATAATGAGCAGTCATATCACAAGACCCCATCTTTCCAGCAGTAACGAGCCGTCAAATCACACAGCCCTACCTTTCCAGCAGTAAGTTGAATCCGCTACTCCCTCACCCTCCTCGCCTCTCTATCAAACCGGATATGCGAAAACTGCCACGCGTACTACCCGGGAAAAGCCCCGCCCTCAGCTTTTAAATACTCCTAGTATAATTTTGTATCGATGAATTGTGCCATGGAGCAGAAAACCTAAAGAAAAAGGTGGTACATGTAAACAAATACAGTTCAAGCTCTAGCTAGCGATTCGGAATGTAAACCATGCATGTGTTTATACGTATAGGTTACTTCAAAGTACTGAGTCCATTGATGCAATGTGGTCAAACTGTACCATTGACATCTCAAAGCCAAAATAGTTCGAGCTTGTTCATTCTATATAAATAGTACTATATGTTTATTCACCCGTGGGGTTGTTCAATGAATGGAGGGCCGGGGAGCACAAGTGAACAATACTACTAGTAAGTAGGAGTAGTACAGTACAGTACAAAGTGTGACATGCAGTTAGTAACGTTAAATAGAGAGTTTCTTTTCTTTAATGCCACGTACACAAATTGAAACGCTTGTTGTGGAGAGAAAAAGATGATCACTCCACTATATATATAGGCAGGATCCTGAGCGCTTGCTTTACGAGGGTTGCTCTCTTCATTCTCTCATCCTCTCCAGATCTAAACAAGACAGCGGTACCGACATTCTCTCTCTGCTCACTGCTGGTCACAGATCCGGCTGGATCCCTTCGGCCGGGGTGTGTAGGGGACTAGGTACATCGTTCATGCGGTCATCGGCAGCGAGGGAGGAAACACACAGCTACCGGCGGGTCCCGATCCTCTGTCCATAACGTTCTCTCCGACACAGCACCAACTCAGGAGGTCCTCGGACCTCTTCTCCCTCCCTGCCGTATTGTGGGCAGATCCGACATCCCGCCGCCCTCCTAGCCACATCTCGACGACCCTCAGGTATAAGTTCCTTCGAAAGCGGCCTTGCTCTACTGCCCCAGCTCCCCACGTGGCTGCATGTGGATCTTTTTCTACTTCCATCAGCTCTTCCAAAGCCACCTAAATTTTTAGTATTATTAGAGGTAAAGCTACTTCATGCAGTCGAATCTAGGACTTGGTTCAAACAGCGAAGAAAGGGGGAAGTTGTAGCATGAATCTAGGACTTGATTCAAAGAGGAAATAACAAGGGGAAAGTAGTAGAGATTGGATATCCAACCGGTCTCTTGGTTGAAAAGGGAAATAAAGGGAAAAGGCAGTACAAACTGGATAAGGAACAGATCTATTATTGGTTAAAAAAATGATAGAAAGTAGCAGCTAGTGGACAAGTCAACAGAGTATGTCCAGGATTAGATTTGCTGCCCTCACATAGTAAAAGTTCTCCAGGATTAGATTTGTTGCCCTCACAGAGTATGAACAAACTCGGCATCACCACTTTATGCCTCCTTGTAGGTACATTGTGCGGATGCGTCCACTGTCGCATGTCCTTATACCAACTTTTTGTTGTTGTTAATGTAAGGGCGCATGTAAAATGAAGTAATCACACTGTTACCGTAAGGACATGTCTAACCAATGTAATTGTTAATCTAATTCCTCCAGTAATATGATGCAATTAAACTGTGTTACAACAAATGCTACTCGTGCTATTTTTTCCAGTATGATAACTAAGTTGCTTCTTTACGCTGCTGAGTGTCCTGGTGTCCTCACTGTCCCATGCCCTTAAACCAACTCTTTAGCTGCTGTTGATCTACTGTATCTGGTAAACAAGCAATGCCACCATTAAAATAATTCCATATTTGACGAATGTCATTGTTGATCGTAATGCTTCCGGTAACATGAAGCAATGCTGCCGTTTTAAAATTTTTACTGTCCTTGCGTGATTGCCATGAACATAATGAAGATGCTTCTTTTCATTTCGTGTATGTTTCGCATCTTGTTATTGACCAGTAACTGTTTTCTTTCTATCTTTTTCTGCGGATAGGGATCTCCATTTCACCTCGTTGCTATTGTGACCTTTTGGTGAACTGCACAAAACACTTTTTTTGGAATGAGTGTCCTGTGTAGTTCAACTAAAATGTCACGTGGGCAACGTCTCTTAATTTTGGTGGAACTACACAAAGCGTGATTTGGAGTTTCCAACATCTGTGTCAAAACTCTGCCGGTAATCCCGTGCAACATTTTATTAGCCTTTGCAAGATGAGTCATCATCGTCACCACAATGGCACTTTATTTTAGTGCAGTAAACTTTGCTTCATTTCAGGTGAACTTCACAAAAAGGTCGCATGAATTGAATCAACCGAGTGGATCTGTAGGTTCACCACTTGCATTAGGCGTATCCGGGAGAATTGGGTCATGGCGGCGTAGGGCCCCTCTCTCAGTTATGGTTCCCATGACCGGGTATGTTCCTTTTTGGTTGATTTTGACTCTGCATCCAGCTAGTGATCTTGTGCTACTGTTTTGGCACTGCTATGAGAAAGCAATAATGATATTGTTTTGCATCTTAATTTAATGCCACTAATAATTTGAGGCAATCTTTTGGCACCACTACTGCCACTGATAAAATGAAGTAATAATGCATTTAAAATAGAGCTACTGTCTTAGCTACCATTTCATTTCCAATGTAGATAACTTGCAGAAGGCCTATCCGGCAGAATCAACTCCATGTGCACTGCAACAATCACATAGCTGCACTAAACTAGTTGAGTCCATCACGCCTACTGTCGAGGTGGCGCGGGCCCCCTCTCTAACTGGCGGGCGCCATAATTTTAGTTGAACTGCACAAAAAAAGAGATTGAAATGAGTCGACACTCCTCCTTCTACTGCCACACTGAGGTGTTAATCGATGTCAATGAATCGCCTTCATGGCAAGATATGGGGACATGAAGAATAATTTGATCTCCCAAAGTCATCTCACACAGGTCAGTACTGTCCTTTATCAACATGATTGTGCTTTGTCATATTGTGCTAACGTTGTATTTTTTTAATAAAGCTATTCTATCACAATCTTTTCTCGTTTTGGAAATAAAGTTGCTTCAACTAGTGCCACTATTATAGTAAGCATGCTCTTTCTTATATGTGCAAACAGGAATACTCAACTACAGATGTTGTGATGGTCAAAAGCATTCGCCAAGTTTTTGGGTTGTATGATACTGTAGGGTAACGCAGCAGAAAACAAAAATTTTCCGACCTACGCACCAGCCCAGGACCACTATGGAGACTGCATACAAGGTTTGATCATTTTCGTTACCGACTCGTAGCGCAGCGGAAGTAGAGTCGATGACGATCGGCGGTGCAGATCCCCGCAGCTAGGATTTACAACCTCCCAACCGCGAGGATGTATACCCTCATCCACCACTCGGACAGCCCTCCGGGAGGCGGTCGGACAGTCCCCCGGACGGTGTCGCGGACAGCCCTTCGGGAGGACCTTCGAAACTCGGACGGTCACTCGGACAGCCCTTCGGGAGGACTCACAGAACTCGGACCATCACTTGGACAGCCCTTCGAGAGGCACTCTCGAACAGCCCCTCGGGCACTAAGATCGAAACTACGACCTCTCTACAGAGTTGCACACATACGGTGTCATCTATCCGGCAGGGCTTCGCCGTCCAGAACTAGTTCCTGCCGGAACCCAGACAGCCTTTCGGCTCTACGAAACTCTTTTCGTGGGAGGGAGAGAGAAGCCAGATAACATCTTGGCATGTGTATGAGAGCAAGGGATGATATGTGTGGGCAGCCCACACACCTCTATTTATAGGAAAACCAAGGGGAAGGGGTGGCTCCAAAAATACCAAAATACCCACCATTAGGTCACACCTTAGGGGTATAATGGACATAATGGGAGGCCATGTGGAGCTCCAAGGAGCTCCACCAAGTGTGGCCGGCCAACCTTTGGGGGCCCCCCCAAGGGGGCTCTCATCCATCCACATCACCTTCTAGAAGCCTTTAGCAAAAGCCCTAAAAGGTGGCTTCCAAAAATTATCCAAAAAGCACTTTCACTATTCACGACGACATTTTTCAGCGCCCGTTCGAACTGAAAATATTTATGTGGGCTTAGAACAATTCCAGTACCCACTAAAATAATTTTCAACGCGTTCTGGAACAATTCCAGATTAGTGATTTTCATCTGCGAAAAGCATCTGAAGCGGTTCCGGCAGCTCCGAAACATTTCCGGTTTTTCTTCCAGAAAATTCCCAGAAGTTTCCAGAATGATTCTGGCACCCTCCAAGAATTATCAGGCATGTGCCGAAACCATTTTGACTTAATGGTATCCTCTGAAACAACTTTTCAGTTTCACCGGAACTCATCCGGTGACCTCTCTCTGCGGAACTTTTCCGTTGTCCGAAACTTTTCGGTGTCCGAAACTTTTTCGGTGATTTTCTCTCAGACTCCCTGTCTAGTATTCAGCAGATAGATGACCCTTAAGCGTGTGACCCTATAGGTTCGGTGAAGTATAGACATGACACGGAACCCCTTCCGATCAATGATCAACATCGGAGCCGTGGACACCCATATTGACCCCTATACCCACACGAATGAATATTCGAGTGAACCTCCAGTTGCCGTGTGCTATTCCTGTTGCTTCACGATATGTTACAAATACCCGAGGTTAGACATGTTGGCATCCCCGTGGATCAACAACTTGTCCACTATGCCAGTTACCCCGTTATCGGTATTGTTCTCTTTTCTCATTACCGTGTTCCGGCATCCCTGTGATCAAATCACCTTGTGTCTGGCCAGACGATGATGGATACCGTAACACCGAGAGGGCCCAGAGATATCTCTCCATCGCCGGAGGAGCAAATCCCAATCTTAAGCTATCAAGTTACTTGACACACTTTTCCATGAACCCGTAAGCCGCCGTAATAGCCACCCATTTACGGATGACGTTTAACAAACCCCAAAGTTCATGAATCAAGCATGAAGAAACTCGATACTCTCATGGTCTGAGGAATCATGCAAACGTTAACTATCTCTGTGTTATTAACCATTAACTCATGACAAATGTATCTCATAGCATAACATCAATTCGGGTCGATTCAACACAAATGTCATTCCTGACATTGTGCCCTCGAAGTTGCTGGCATAGACATGCCCATGATTGGGAAAACATAATCATCATGCAACACTTGAGCTAGTCTTAGAGGCACGACTAGGAATACATTTTACTGTTTATTATACCACACGTGCACATGGGTTTTCCCCAGAGCCTTTATGGATATACGGGCTCGGGAACCATAGCAGTTATAGCATGGAATATAAACTTAATTATGAACAGAGAGATAATTAATAACATTTATTATTGCCTCTAGGGCATATCTCCTACAGACTCCCACTTGCACTAGAGTCAATAATCTAGTTGATGCTAATGCACTTTACACCTGTGGCACACCGGTGTAAATATGCTTCGCTTGTGGTATAGCCTGATGTCCAACGGATCTGACGACTTCAGCTCCGTGTGTATCTTTGCATATCCTCGCGTCTTCACGCTTTCACAAAATCCATATTTTGTGTTGACTTGGCTTTGTATGTATGTGAATCACAGGTCGAACCTGGATTCCTCAGACTGAGTTATGGAGCAACTACTTGCAGTAGTGTCCCATTGACAAAAGCCATCTTGGAACCATACTAAGTTCATGAATGAACTATATGATTCAACATCTTCTTTGTCGCTTTAAAAGCGGCAACATACTTTACCCCTATTATAGAATTCGCCACAGTAACTTGTTTGGAACATTTTCCAACTAACTGTGCCACCACATTGTGTGTTACACAAAAACCCTCAATTTTAAATTGAAAATCGCACGGAGAAACGGTGAAGACTGTATCGATGTAACATATCACAACGAACTCTTCATGATTTCCGCTTGCGAGAAAACATGTCATCAGAGCTACTCTTGCACTCAATGACACTTTTCACTGTTGTCCTATGATCAGTACTTTTGATCACTTTGGTATCTATACTCGCAACACCTTGGGAGTATCGGACATATCTGGTTGTTTTACATACCATGGAATACATGATTAATCCAAACACAAGAGTGTGTGGAATCTCCATCATGTATTTTGCTCATCAGTGTTTTGGGACACCGAGTCTTGCAAAAACTCTTTCCATGTGACTTCGGCAAGAATCACTCCTTGGCCTTTTAATGCTAAAAGATTTTAGCATCTTGTCAATATGTATTCATTGCTTAGCCCCATTAGGTAAATCTATCTCCATAGATTATCATGCCTAATATCAAGGCTATTTAGCCCAAGCACTTCATCGAAAAAACTATTTTCAAATGAAGTCCTAATTCGTGTCAAGAAATTTAATTCCAATTAACAATGTGTCAAGCACACAACGTTTTTAGAAATATTATTATGCTCCCACTTACTTTCTTGAATCATAAGCATCTTCGTTACCCATTGATAAAGTCAAACCCTTTTGACCATTTCATCAAAACACGAAGATTCCAACTCCATTTTGCTCTCTTCTGTTCATCGCTGGAACTCTGAAGTTTGCAAACTTTACTAGCATCCTCTGGAATGACAAAATACCTTGGACTGTAACACATGCAAGTCCTTGGTTTCATTTCCATCATATGGAAATCCTATTGTCATCCATGTTTCATATCTCATGACTGAAATATGTATTAATTGCTAGTTCAACCCGAACCGACTTTAAGCATCGCTACGGTGAAACAATCTCATCGTAGTCAACTCTTTGAACTTGTATATTGCAACAAGTCGAGCTTTATGGATAAACATTTTTATCCGTATCAGTTTTAAGTTCCATAAATATTCATTAGACGCTAAGTCTTCCGAAGGGTGTATCAAGGTTTTAATCTTGAATCACTTATATGGAAACTAACTCGGATTGTATTGGCATTTAGCCAATTCTGGAGTCAGGGCCCATCAATGCTTCCTTGTGTATTGTAGGTATACTGTTGTCTAACAACAATATCTCGTTTGCGCACCTGAGAGGTTTGCATGAGCCTTGCCCACGTGGTTCAGCTGCAAGTTCGATCGAAGTACATACATTTTATTGTAGAGACTTCCGTATCAGTCGCAGTAGGAAACTCTGGAATCACTTCCAAGGTCTCTTTCCTTTGAACTGATGACGAAGATACTATTTATCCCATCGAGTTGCATTGTTCTCCCACTCACCTTTTTGAAAGAACCATTTTCTTCAAAAAGCATACCGTTCTTTGTGGCAAACTTATTTGCCTCGGTATAGTGGTGGGGGAATACCCAATGATTTGGGATAACCTACAAGGTAGCACTTGTCTGATTTGGAATAGGTTTGTAACCTTTTACACAAGCCCCATATTCCAAATGTTAAGAAAAGATATAACATGGTTGGGCGTACCATACCATGGCGTCATTTCAACAGACCCGATGGAGCTCTTTTCAGTGTAAAAGCCATAGTCTCTAAAACATCACTCTTTAAAAGGGACAATGGCAAATTTATTTATGTCATCTTTGATCTTACCATGTCATAAATGGTTCGATTACATCTTCACGGACTTTCCACTCACAGTGGTGTTCCGGGAGGTGTAAGTTATGAAACTCTTTTCACAACTTATCAGACATTCGCTAAACTTGTAACTCAAATATTCCTTTCTGCAATCGAATTGTAGAAACAGAATTTTCTTGTTACAATAACTTCTACTTCATTTTTGAAAACCTTTCGAATGAATTCAAAAGATCTAGACTTACGTCTCATCAAGTAAATATCCATATATCTACTTGAGTCATTTCTGAAGATAGATAAATCCACTACTTGCAACAACATTTATTGGACTACATACATCATGATGCATGATCACCAATACGTTCTTTGTTCGTTCCTTATGGCCTGTGAACGGTATTTTAGTCACTTCACTTTTCGAAGAAAAGTTGCAAGTGTCAGATGATTCAAAATCAAACGACTTCAAAATCCATCATAATGGAATTTTCCATGCGGGTTTCTCCAATGTGACCAAATGCAGTGCCACACTTGTGTGGTATTCTTTTAGTCTTGTGACATTTAGCGTCAGTGTTATGGATGTATCATATTACCATCAATATTCATAACATACGTCCCATCTGGATGGAAGCATGGCTCTTCATGTTATTCATAATACTGAACAACAATTGTTCTTTTATGAACAACCCTTTTGCAACAACATTGTGCAAGGGGCTAGAGTGTAAAACTCTAAAATGAATTATGAAAGTAAATCCAGAGGTAATATATTAATATCATTATTCATAACATACATCTCATTCTCAATGAAAGTATGGCCCTTATGTTATTCATAACATCGAACATAAAAAGTTCTCTTATGAACAACCTTCTTGCAAGATACCTTATGCAAAGGCCTAGAGTGTAAAACTCTAAAATGAATTATGAAAGTAAATACATAGGTAATACACCGATGGAAGGTATAGTAACATTTACTATGTTCCATGTGTGTATCTCAACCTCATTCCTGGCTAGTCTTTCAGGCCGTAGTAGTTCTTACATCGAGTTGCAACAGAAAGCAATCGAGCGGGTATCTTTGTGATTAACTCACAATACCCAAGATTTAGTGATTAACAATTTAATCATAATTCCCAGGAACTATATCTTTGACCAGCCTTCTATACATTAAAAACTTGTATGACATTCATACATGAGCTGGATATTCCAGTCTTCTTTCTTTCTGCCTTTATACTTCTAACAGTTTAACTTTTAGTATTTCTCCTACTCTCAGAAGAAGCACCCAACTTAAGAGTGGCGTTAGCCCCGGACTTCCTAGGCGTGAAAGTTTCACTAACACCCTTCGGACACTTCCATTCTCTTTAAGTTGTTGTTTTATTCACCTTTCATCATATGACAGGCGTTCTACTGGATCCCTCTCTTATCAGTCTAATGCATAGCAAACTCCTTTACTAATAGTTTGCAAACAAACATTGCTTTGGATATCTCATATCTTTTAGCCTTTGTCTGTCTCTGAAAATGATTTTCAGATTCCATGAATATCACATAACTATCCAAACTTTCGAAGTTCGGGTCTCATGGAAGCAAATGTGTTGCACTTGACTGAAACGGAATTCTAGCTTTTGGATCGAAGGACGAGAGTCACATGATCCATAGCATAAGCGAGAGAATACCGAAAGTATGCGATAGGACAAAGTCCTTCTTGGCACTCTTGAGGACAATCCTCACATTACGTTACCAACCGTAAAGTTTTAACCAGATATTTAACAGCTATTCAATTTTAATAGGGAAGGTGGAAACGCGAGCCATTATTCTACAACTATTTTGCAAATCACACTTTAGACAAAGTTCATAATTAATTGCACTAAGAATTAAACAGGTTAATTCAACAGTGCGCTCCCACTCAAATCAATATCTCTCATAATTGATTGTGAGCGATTCAAGATCCATATTACAATTCAACGCCAAGGATGTGTCCATCTCAAGTGACAAAAATTGCAATCGGTAGGCCAACTTGCCAATCACATCTCTATGTGACTCTTGTTCATCTTTCGATGGGCGTGTTCCGAGCTCAGGACGCTCCTCCAGAACGTCAAGACAACCAAGTGATCTCGCTGCGAGGTCTCAACTCACCCGCCTCACACTTCCCTAATCGTTCGCACCCATGTGTCCATGTGATGCCCCGAAAAGTTAGGTGCCGTGACGGTGCTACACTTGGGAGAACACTAACTACTTGATATTATTGTGAGAGGTCACCCTAATAAAAGCGACTACCGCGCAATCAAGAAGGGTGCAACATAAGGGATAAACATCTCAGGCAATTCATAATAGCATGATATGGTATAGCCCTTTCTGACGGAGAAGTCTTGTATTTCTTCGTCTTCGGCATTCGCGTCGGTGTTCATCTTCGCGAAGATTGCCACCACCTTGTCAATGCACCAGATAATATTGCTATCTTTATAGCTAATAAAATAATGCATTACACAAGGTTGACACGCAGGTCATTTAAAGTGCAATCATATGGCTCCAGCCATCATGCCAAATCATGACACGCAGGTCATGTTAATCAATTTACATCATATAGACATCTCATACATAATCAAATTATTATGAGCACTGCTATACCACATCAAATGCACATGCAAACCCTCCTGCAAAACCAAGTTAGACGCCTCTAATCGGTTCATGCAAAAACTTGTTTTACGTGTCTTCTAAGGTTTCGAAACAAACCGAAGCTACCAACGTCCATCATCAAGTATGATAATTCAAGTCGCTAGATTAACTTTCTAGGGTGTATGAAAACCGAGATAATAAAATCTCAAGCCCCATACTAAACTTCGTCATACGCATGACCCCCGTGCAGATCATATCTGCATTGCCCTTTCGTCTGCGAAATTTCATCTTTCTTTTTAACTACGGTGGAATTCAATGGACTGTTAGCACTTCGTTGATCAATCAGGATCGCGGATTGCCAGAACATTGAAACTCCACCATGCTGTTATCAAGATCAGAAATATGCAAATTCCAGGGAAGCAACAAGAACATCGGGCAACAGATTTAATCTGCTACCCGCAAAAATAATTTTCAGTAATAGAACTCATCTACTACCTAATTATATTGTGCAACACCCATACATCTCTATGTATTCTAGATCGCAACTTGCATCTACGCATAGCACGGCTCATGATGCCACTGTAGGGTAACGCAGCAGAAAACAAAAATTTTCCGACCTACGCACCAGCCCAGGACCACTATGGAGACTGCATACAAGGTTTGATCATCTTCATTACCGACTCGTAGCGCAGCGGAAGTAGAGTCGATGACGATCGGCGGTGCAGATCCCCGCAGCTAGGATTTACAACCTCCCAACCGCGAGGATGTATACCCTCATCCACCACTCGGACAGCCCTCCGGGAGGCGGTCGGACAGTCCCCCGGACGGTGTCGCGGACAGCCCTTCGGGAGGACCTTCGAAACTCGGACGGTCACTCGGACAGCCCTTCGGGAGGACTCACAGAACTCGGACCATCACTTGGACAGCCCTTCGGGAGGCACTCTCGAACAGCCCCTCGGGCACTAAGATCGAAACTACGACCTCTCTACAGAGTTGCACACATACGGTGTCATCTATCCGGCAGGGCTTCGCCGTCCAGAACTAGTTCCTGCCGGAACCCAGACAGCCTTTCGGCTCTACGAAACTCTTTTCGTGGGAGGGAGAGAGAAGCCAGATAACATCTTGGCATGTGTATGAGAGCAAGGGATGATATGTGTGGGCAGCCCACACACCTCTATTTATAGGAAAACCAAGGGGAAGGGGTGGCTCCAAAAATACCAAAATACCCACCATTAGGTCACACCTTAGGGGTATAATGGACATAATGGGAGGCCATGTGGAGCTCCAAGGAGCTCCACCAAGTGTGGCCGGCCAACCTTTGGGGGCCCCCCCAAGGGGGCTCTCATCCATCCACATCACCTTCTAGAAGCCTTTAGCAAAAGCCCTAAAAGGTGGCTTCCAAAAATTATCCAAAAAGCACTTTCACTATTCACGACGACATTTTTCAGCGCCCGTTCGAACTGAAAATATTTATGTGGGCTTAGAACAATTCCAGTACCCACTAAAATAATTTTCAACGCGTTCTGGAACAATTCCAGATTAGTGATTTTCATCTGCGAAAAGCATCTGAAGCGGTTCCGGCAGCTCCGAAACATTTCCGGTTTTTCTTCCAGAAAATTCCCAGAAGTTTCCAGAATGATTCTGGCACCCTCCAAGAATTATCAGGCATGTGCCGAAACCATTTTGACTTAATGGTATCCTCTGAAACAACTTTTCAGTTTCACCGGAACTCATCCGGTGACCTCTCTCTGCGGAACTTTTCCGTTGTCCGAAACTTTTCGGTGTCCGAAACTTTTTCGGTGATTTTCTCTCAGACTCCCTGTCTAGTATTCAGCAGATAGATGACCCTTAAGCGTGTGACCCTATAGGTTCGGTGAAGTATAGACATGACACGGAACCCCTTCCGATCAATGATCAACATCGGAGCCGTGGACACCCATATTGACCCCTATACCCACACGAATGAATATTCGAGTGAACCTCCAGTTGCCGTGTGCTATTCCTGTTGCTTCACGATATGTTACAAATACCCGAGGTTAGACATGTTGGCATCCCCGTGGATCAACAACTTGTCCACTATGCCAGTTACCCCGTTATCGGTATTGTTCTCTTTTCTCATTACCGTGTTCCGGCATCCCTGTGATCAAATCACCTTGTGTCTGGCCAGACGATGATGGATACCGTAACACCGAGAGGGCCCAGAGATATCTCTCCATCGCCGGAGGAGCAAATCCCAATCTTAAGCTATCAAGTTACTTGACACACTTTTCCATGAACCCGTAAGCCGCCGTAATAGCCACCCATTTACGGATGACGTTTAACAAACCCCAAAGTTCATGAATCAAGCATGAAGAAACTCGATACTCTCATGGTCTGAGGAATCATGCAAACGTTAACTATCTCTGTGTTATTAACCATTAACTCATGACGAATGTATCTCATAGCATAACATCAATTCGGGTCGATTCAACACAAATGTCATTCCTGACATTGTGCCCTCGAAGTTGCTGGCATAGACATGCCCATGATTGGGAAAACATAATCATCATGCAACACTTGAGCTAGTCTTAGAGGCACGACTAGGAATACATTTTACTGTTTATTATACCACACGTGCACATGGGTTTTCCCCAGAGCCTTTATGGATATACGGGCTCGGGAACCATAGCAGTTATAGCATGGAATATAAACTTAATTATGAACAGAGAGATAATTAATAACATTTATTATTGCCTCTAGGGCATATCTCCTACAGATACGGCTAGCCAAGATGGATTTAATCCCGAGATTCACTTTATCCAAAGGCTCTAAAGTGCCATGCGTGTGTGCAAGGTGGAAAGAAATATTTCAGGACTTTGATTGATGATTCCACTAGATTCTGCTATGTGTATTTGTTAAATACTAAGAATGAGGCTCTATACACACTACTTCAAAATCTAGAAGACCCTCTTATGCATATATTGGAAGTGGTAGTGCCACCAGTGATGCAGAACATTTCAGCTGTCAATGTTTGACCTGCGTTGCCTTAACAAGGACTGGTTTCAATGTTTAAGCAAATCCTTGGATCAAATTGCTTACATGAAACATCGATCAATTTTTATTTATTTGTTCACATTCTCACAACGTTTGAGTTGTACGGTTATGATTGGCTCTGATCTGTGAATCATTGAGATGTGTAGGCATCTTTGTTGTACTTATTATTTGAATCTAATGGGTTGGTTCTGAATCTTGCAAGCTGGGAATCATTGAGATGTGTAGGTGAAAGGACCACGATTTTGCCTAGAGGGGGGGGTGAATAGGCGTTTTAAATACTTCTACGGATTTGGCTTTATCCTAATGCGGAAATAAACTGAACGAATACTTTTCAAGCACAAATCCTAAATATACTAGGCTCAACTAAGTGCACCAACAACTTAATGTAAATGAGGTGAGCACAACAAGGATACTTACAAGCACAAGTAAGTTACACAAACTTACTTGAGCAATATCACAAGATATGTATGTGTATGACACAAGTTAGCAATTCACACTAAACAGAAGATATATCAATAGTAGCAAGTATGAATTGCGGGATATAAAGTGTAGGCCTAAATAATGTCTTCAAGGAAATAGCCAACACAATATAATGAGGACAACAATATATAGTGAATGCAAGGTCAACAGACCAAAGTAAACCACAAGTAGTGGCTAGGGTTAGAGATAACCGAAGACACGGAGACGAGGATGTATCCTGATGTTCACTTCCTTGGATGGAAGCTAGTCACCATTAGAGAGGTCGATGTTACCACGAAGGCACACCAACGCCACGAAGGCTTGCCCTATTATCCCTTTGAGACAACACCACGAAGGCGTTTCTCAACCACTAGTGGTAGACCTTGATGCGGCCTCCAAACCTTCACAAACTTTCCAGGGGCAAATCACAAGTTGATTCCTCACCGGAGCACTCGTACCGCCTAGGAGTCTCCAACCTCCAAGAGTAACAAGATCAAGGGGGAAATGCTCAAGACTTGCTCAAATCACAAATTCCTTTGGTCACAAGAGGGAGAGGGAGTGGATCTATCACTTGATTGGAAAATATCTCAAGAACTCTCACGAATCTCTCCGGGATCTAAGATTTGGTGTAGGAGAAGTGAGAGGGAGCTTTTTTTGTGATCTAGGGTTCATATGAATGTGTTGCTCCACCTTCTCCCAGGGTGGAAGAAGGCTATATATAGTGGTAGTGCAAATATGGCCATTGGAGTGTAAGTGGCTGTGTTGGGCCGGACATCCGGGCATGGGTCGGACATCCGTCGGCTGAGAAATGCACACACATGCATGTGAAAAACAGAGGCTAGAGTACAGGGGCCAAACATCTGGCCAAGGCCCGGACATCTGGCCCAAGTTGGGGCCCCGGACATCTGGACAAGTGCTGGACATCCGGTGGACACAACCAGCATTTCAACACGGTTCTGGACATCTACGGCCGGATTTCCGGGCCAAGTCCCGGATATCCGGCCAACACAAAAACTGCAGGCGCCCCAATAGTAAAACATACATAACTTTCTCATCCGGACTCTGATTTTGATGATCTTGGGCTCGTTTTGAAGCTATGGAGAAGCTCCAGGTCCTCATATAGAGAACCACCCAAGATAAACCAAAATGTAGGGTGCAAAGTATGCAAAGGTAAGATCATATACTTTGGGGAACCTAGTTGGCTATGGATTTATTTGGTATATAGGATAGGAGTGGAATTGTGTGTAGGAGATATTGACTTGAGCAAGTCCATCACGAAACCCTTTGATCCCCTCTTAATAGTGCGGGATCTCAATAACTCAAGAAGCATAAAAGAACTATACTAGATAGCTTGCAAGAATCCATTCTTGAGTGTATATGTTTCTTCGATGGTCATCAATCCACAACACTAACGCCAAAGGAACTAATACCTTTGACTCGAGCCTTTCACTTGAGCTTGATGTTGTTGTTTCTTCTTGGCTCAAGTTAAAGGCAAGACATTGGTGAAGTCTTCAAGTAGCTCTCCCATACACAACGTGGGAAGCTTTGCTTTGTATTCAACTTCACTTGTCCATCAGGTGATCCTCCACAAGCTTCAAGCATGTAATCCTTTGGGATGGTTATCTTGAACTTGCCTTGTCAACCATGATCATGAACACTTGATGTCATCCTCTCATGGACACTTGGAATGTTTCTCTCGATGCAAGCCCATGAGAATAACCTAACCCTCATAAACATAGACAACACATAGCATGGGTTAGTACACAAAAGTGCAATTGACAATTTCTTATCACACCACAAGATCCTATGTGATGCATCGTTTGCACATGTGTGTTGACCATTTAGAGTTCAATTCTTTGATCTTTATCTTGATCAACCTTTATCTTTACTCCATGCTTAAACTTGATGTCTTGAAGGCCATATTGAATTCTTCACTATGCTTCATTTCTTCAAGACATGATTACCCGTATCTCAATTATCATATGACCATATAGAGTTTATCCATGAATACCATATTGGTCATCATTTGTTCTTCTTCATGCTCCATCACAGTCTCTTGAGAGGCACAACAAAATCTTCACATGAATTACTTGCTTCAAGACATAATCATCCATGACTCAACATATGAGCTCATCATGACCCTATCTTCAAGCCATAGGTAGAATTCTTCTCTTTAATCATTCTCTCAAGATCATGATCCATCATGGCTCACCCCATAAGCCTAAGCATGAAAACCTCCGAGATCCTTCAGTGAACTCCATATAGATCACATCTTGTTCGTCACATGGAATTCATCTTGATCATATTTGATTCAATCATTGAGCTCAATCTTGATGCACAACTATATGTATATGGCATTCATTCCGAATCCATTCAATCTCCTTCTTGCATCACCCAAGGAACAAACCTTCATATATAACTTGATGCCATTGTTTCTTCATAGGAATTGACATTCATTATCAAGTCTCAATGCATATATTTGTGTTAATGGATTTCATCCAGTATTCTTCATGCATTGCAAATGGAAATTTCCTTCACATGTATATCTCAATGCAAACATTAGTCCATAAGGATTGTCATTAATTACCAAAACCACACATGGGGACTACATGCACTTTCAGTAGGCATCTTTGTTGTACTTATTATTTGAATCTTATTGGTTGGTTCTGAATCTTGAAAGCTGGGAAACACGGCATGATGATGCAGAGGACAGCAACCATAACAAGCTGTTCAAACTTGGTAGTATTGTCTGTGTGAAAGTGCGGCAAATGAGCTGATCGTGTGCGTCCTGAGAATAATCATTCTAATTGCTGTACATGTTGATCATGTGGCACTGATAGAACGAGCCAATGCTTTGCTTGTTTTAAGAATAAATTTTAATTAAAGCTAATAACATTTACGTAAAGTGACCACTAGCACTTGCTATTACAGTACCAATACAGACCCGCTCATGAACCGACGTGTGGACGGAATAGGTTTCTCGGCTTCCACGCGGGTTTAATGGTGGCGTTTGAATGCGCCGAGGGGGCATGTTCTGCCGGGCGTGCAGCGGGCGAGGGAGGGGTAGTAACTGTTGTCGCATGTACACACTCAGTTTACTGTTGAATGCAGTTCCCCAAGAGCTGAAAAATGAACTGCCGCCGCCTACCCACTCGTTCACCGTCGAGTTCGCCGTTCAGACCCATGGCAGCACCAAGTTGAATGTGATGTACACCAACGATCCGGACTCGGTGAAGCTCTGCCTCGCCAAGTTCAAGCGGTACCTACAGGAGGAGAAAGCACAAGGTCACGGGACTAGACCTTGTGCCCATCCATTCGTCTCCTGACTGGAACCAGCGGATCGCCGTCGCCCAGGTATGCGTACGGGACGAGGTTCTCGTCTACCACTGTTGTAGGGCCATCAGAGGTTCTGGAGCATTTGCCTGTTTCATCGGCACCGCCGACTACACCTTCGCTATGGTGGAGAGCAGGAAGAACGCGACTGTGCTTTACGATTCGGCCATCTGGTGCAACAAGCTTGTCGACATCCAGAAGCAATACAAGATCATCAACAACGGGCAGCAGAAGGACTCTGTGGTTGACCTCGCCGCCACCATCATCAACCCCTGCTACGCCAACATGAAAGAAGACGTCGATACCAAGGACCTGAACACGTGGGAGGTACCTCTGAATCTAGCCTACATAACCTACGCAGCCAAGGACACATACGCATGCTACGACATGTACAGGTGGATTTTGGACATGAGGCTGTGTCTGCTTCCCGTAACCGATGAGTACACGGACAACCGCAGCGTCATGATCAAGCGTGCCAGGAAGGTCTAGATGATGTAATTTATCTGTTTAAGCACCTCTATCATCTGAGTGTTTCATGCATTAGCCTATGTGTCGTAATTATCTGTTTTATCCGAAATATTTCGTCTAAGAACCCATTAACCTATTTGCTTTTTTTGAGTGTCTATTTGCTTATGTATGTAACTAATTCACTGGGCTGTCGTGCTTTGAATCTCCTTCCTCCCAACATATTCCCCTTCTCAGGTGGACCTAGCAGGTCTCGTACACAGACATCTGGGACCAACCACCTATCCATTTGTATTTCTTTATTTTGTTCAATCTTTCGTCCTCGTCCTACAGCGGCTGGCTGCGCTGCTGCGCGCCTCGGTGACCCATCCTAGCCCATGGCGCTGGCCAGACCATCCCTCTACTCCCACACATTCTTCGGCGGCGGCGGCTCCACCAGCCTACCCTGCACCCGAACAAGTCAACCCTCGTACCCCCCTCCGCCTGCGTCTTCCCCGGCTCCGGTTCATTCCGGTCCGAGGTCTCGACGTCGTCCTCCGCCTTGGTGCTCTCGCCGCGGTGCCGCCGTCTGTCGTTCCCAACATGGTCAACAAAATGAGAGGAATCGGGAGACGACTGTTCGTCGAGAGGCTGACAGTCCGGGCCCACCAGCTCCATGGCCTAGGTTTTGTTGTTTAACATGCACAGCCCACGACATGCAGACACAGTTGATCCAGCAGGTTTTAACTTTTTTTTGGGGTCCAACAGGTATCAAGCGGCCTCTGGGCCTCCCAGCCTAGCTTGTCTATAATATCAGCAGCCCAAGTTATGTTTGTTTTTTCAAGACAACGCACAGCTCAGTTCTATTTTTCTATAAGAATGCAAAACTGAACCTATGTTTTCCCTTCTATAATAGTATATATATTTATATTTATATTTTATTTTATTACACATATATAATAGAAACAACATAAAGTTCCGTTAAACCTGTCGTTCGTCCAACCATTGTGTAGACCTTCGCACTTCCTTTATTTTTCATTTTTATTAATCCTATATCTGAATTATCTCCCACTTTCTTTTTCGATATAATTTGAGTTTTCTCCTAGTACTTTTCCCTAGAACCAACTCAATTGTCCCACATCTAGCCTAAAAAATAATAATACCCCACGTCCTATTAACTCATTAAATTAAAATGATATTTTATTTCGTAAATCGAAAGTTCTTGCAAAATAATAATAATAATTGTTTATATATAACTTGACAAGTTAACTCCTGGTGATTGCGTACATAAGCTTGCAAAGATTTTACTGACCAATGCAGTAATAGACGTGAAATCATGTGTTTATCTTTTTACAATATTTCTCCGTCCAACCCAACATGATATTTTCACCCAGCCCAGCAAGTCCGTGGATTTCGAAAAAAATGCAAATGGGCTTTAAATTCTAACATAATATATAAACAAGTTGCATAGACGCTACATCATTGTTTCACCCAGCCCACCAAATAGACTAAAAAAACAAAATGGACTAGCTGACATGTGGGCCAGTAGGTCGAAGCCTAAGCACTTTCGCAAAAAAATACAAAGGTCGAAGCCTAAGGAAGCCGCCGGCATTCTTCTTCAATCTCTCGTCTTCTTCCTCCAGCGATGCCGGGACCGCCTGCTCCAGCCTCCGGCGTCCAGCGGTGCTGTTTCGCGCACCTCGCAGCGAAACGCTACCCCACCGACGGCCAGGCCATCCCTCCACTCCTCCGCACCTCCTGTTATTCTCTGCCGAGTGTAGGCCCACCCCGCACCCGAACCAGTCAAGTTTCCCACTCCTCTCTGTTTGCGACTCCACTGTCGCGTCTTCCCCATCTCCGGGTCATTTCAGTCTGGGGCCTCGCTGTCGTCCACCGGCCTTGGTGCGCTCGGCACGGTGTGGTCAACGTGGTCAACAAACAAGAGTCATCGGAAGATGACTGTACGTGGAGAGGCTGACAGTGGGGACGCACCACGCCCATGGACGCATACAAGCAACTGCATCCTTTTTACGCTGAAAAATAATGTTTTCTCCCCCTGATAGCTGGGACCCACCAGCTACATCTTCGCACGCAAGGAAGTGTGTCCTTATTACGGGCAAAAAAAATGATTTCCCCCCTGACAGCTAGGACCCATCAATTATATCTTCGAACGCAAGGAAGTACCTCCTTATCACAGCTGGGACCCACCCGGCCGAACCGTACGTAGGGTTGTCTCTCTGGTCGCGAACGTGTACGTACATACTGGTCGATCGATCTCTATGCAAGGATGAACCGTGGCCGAGCAAGGAGCGGCACGTGTGACGTAGCAGTTGAGACAGTCCTGTCTAAATCATGTACACGTACGTACAGCCACGCTGCAAGAAAGTAAATACGGCTACGTACGTACATACGGGCGTGGTCTCGAACGCGTACATCGACGGCGTCCTGTTCATCGGGAGCTAACCGGCTTGGATGGAACAGCCAAAACGGGGTCTGGCGTACTGCAGTACGGAAGAAACGGCTTTCTGTTCGACCGCCTACGGTCGAAACGGGATCCTGTTCATCGGGAAGGGTCTGGCGTATCGCAAAATGGAGGAAACGAACTACTGTTCGACCTCCTACGGTCGAAACGGGGTCCTGTTGATCGGGAGGGGTCTGGCGTACCGCAAAACAGAGGAAACGGACTTCTCTTCGACCTCCTACGATCGAAACGGGGTCCTGTTTATCGGGAGGGGTGTGGCGTACCGTAAAACAAGACTCCACGGACTACTGTTTATCCACCGTCGACTTTCTCCAGCCTCCACCTACTACTATTCATCCACCATCTCCAGCCTCCACCAGCCACTTTTCATCCACGGGGCTACTGTTCATCCAGCCTCCACCGGCTACAGTCAACCAGCCTCCACGGGGTCCTGTTCATCCATCCTCAACCGGCTGGGGTGTGTGGCGGCCTCCTCAAGGTCCTGCTCATCCAGCGGCAACCGCTTACTACCACGGGGTCCTGTTCATCCAGAGGCAACCGCCTACACGCGGCCGGGGTCCTGTTCATCCACACCCAACCCAACTGGCTCGACTCACCACGTCTCACCTCGTTCTATCGCACGTGCGGTAGCAACGGGCATTGTTCATCCAGAGGCAACCCAACCGGCTAGCTACGTCTCGCATGGGGTTCGACCGGCTTCAGTAAGCAGCAGCAGCGATCGATCGGGTTCAGTTAGCAGCGAAGGAGTCGGTCGGGTTCAATTAGCAGCGAAGGGATCGATCGATCGGCTTCAGTACGTAGCAGCAGGGGATCGCTCGGGTTTAGACGTTCAGTAAGCGAACGCCTCTCCCTCGGGTACAGTTAGAGCCAACAACGCCTCGCACACACACGCGCCTACGTACGAGAGAAACGCGCAAACCACACTGCATCGCTCGGCCCCGACCACCCACCGTCACCGGGAACTCCGCGAAAATTTCCTCGCCCTCACTTCTACCATGATTTTTTATGTCATGGACGGCCCAAAGAATGTCATGCAGGTGCGTCCCCGGCCCGCCCAGGATGAAAAGCCCATTTTTTGTCATGATTTTTTATCATAGAAGTAGAAGCCCACAACATCTATGATGATACGTGTTTTTGTCACAATTACCGTCATAGAAGTGTCATATGCATGACAGAAAAAAAATTCGTTCGGGCCAAAATGTCACGGATGTGTCTTTTTTTTGTAGTGATTCTTCTTCCTTGCATATGCTAGTTTTGCTTGTTTTGATAATTTGTTTGCTTATAAAATGCCTATGCATAGGAAGTATGTTAGACTTAAATTTGATTTTAACATACTATATGATGCTCTCTTTGTGCTTCAATTTTTGTCTTTCATGCGAGCATCATTAAAATTATCAATGCCTAGTTAAAATGCTTTAAAGGAAAGCGCTTGTTAAGAGACAACCCAATATTTTTATTTTATGTTTTTATATGTTTACACAATTATGCTACTGTTGTGGTTGTGTTTTAATGTTTTAATTAGTGTTTGTGTCAGTAAAGCCTTTAGGATGGTTTGGGAGATAGTTGACTTGATTCTGTTGGAAAACAGAAGGTTTTGCGTTCAGTAGAAGAATTATCAAACTTTGCTGGAACGTGGTAAAATTCTGAATGTTTTACACATGATTGATATACAAATTTTCCACGTCGTCCTAATTTTTCAGAATTTTTGGAATTACAGAAGTATGATATTAATTCAGGTTTCTACAGACTATTCTGTTTTTGACAGATTCTGTTTTCGTTGCATTGTGTGCTTATTTTGATAAATCTATGGATTGTATAGAGGGGTATAAGCCATGGTAAAGTTAGAATACAGTAGGTATAATGCAATAACAAAATATGAATGGGTTTGCAACAGTACTTAAAGTAGTGATTTCTTTTCTTATACTAACGGATCTCACGAAGGTTTTGTTAAGTTTTGTGTGATTGAAATTTTGGGTGAGATCACGATGGATGAAGGAATAAGGAGTGGCAAGAGCCTAAGCTTGGGAATGCCCGACGCACCCCAAGGTAATATTCAAGGACTCCCAAGCAACTAAGCTTGGGGATGCCCCGGAAGGCATCCCCTCTTTCTTCTAACGGCTATCGGTAATTTTACTTGGAGCTACATTTTTATTCGTCACATATCATGAGTTTTGATTGGATGATATGACTCTTTGCTTTGTTTGTTATTTAGTTTGTCACAATCATCCTTGCTGAACACACATATTTGAGAGAGCCATATGTTATTATGATTTGTTAGAATTGCTCTATGTGCTCCACTTAAATTTTTTGAGCTAGGCAATTGTTCTATGTGCTTCACTTAAATCTTTTAGAGCACGGTAGCAATTAAATTTTGAAGAAATACTTGAACTCTTATGCTTCACTTATATTATTTTGAGAGTTGATATGACTTTTTTTTTAAGAAATGAACTCTCATGCTTCACTTATATTATTTTGAGAGTTAATAAATTTTGAAGAAATGCACTCTCATGATTCACTTATATTATTTTGGGAGTTGATATATGAATTTTTTTGAAGAAATATCTTTCCTCTCATGCTTCACTTAAATCTTTTTTAGAGTTGATAATAGCAATATGAATTTGGTCCCAAAGTGATAAATATTCAAGAGGGATATAATAAAAACTTTCATGAAGATCATTGGATATTAAAAACTTGATTCCTTGCAATAGTTTTGCGATATGAAGATAGTGATATGTGAGTCATGTTGGTGAGTAATTATGCTTTAGTAAGAATATTGGTGTTAAGATTTGTGATTCCCTATGCAAGCACGAAAGTCAATAGTTATGCAACGAAGTTATATCCTACTTATGGTGCATTATTCAGTGTTAGTTATGTTTAATGCGTGTTTATGACCGTTTTTGTTTTTTGGTTGGTTGCTTCTCAATCTATTTGCTAGCCTTCATTTGTACTAAGCGGGAATGTTGCTTGTGCATCCAACTCCTTAAACCAAAGTTGTGCCAAATGAGTCCACCATACCTACCTATATGCGATATTTCCATGCCGTTTCAAGTAAATTTGTATGTGCTAACTCTAATATTCAAAATGAATTTCTGTTTTGTGTGCCCGTACCACTCATGAATCGGTAGGGGGTGGCCAATATTTTCCATGCTAGGTATTTTATTCTCAAGATGAGTGTTTATTCACTTGTCATTGCACGAGAGTGTGGCAGATAATAGGGATGCCCAGTCCTGAAATAAAAAAATTCTTATATGTTGTTAATAATAAATTCCTTGGAAAGTGTTGGTATGGAAGGCACCCGTGGATACGGCTAGCCATGGATTGTGTGAGAATGGTGGAAAGGGAATAAACTTTACTTTCTGTTTAGTGAAGTATTTGGCCCCATGAAGCTCATCTAACAGGCCCTCAATAATAGGTATTGGGATTCAGATGTCTGTAGTCTAAACAGAGTCTCCAGGTAGCTTCTTTTTTCTGACCAGAATTGCTGGAGCAGCAAAAGAGCTTTGACTGGCTCTAATGAATCTTGCTTGAAGCAACTTCTGAATTTGTGCTTCCATCTCATCTCTTTGCTTCTGGGGCACTCTGTATGACCTCTTGCTTGTTTGGGGGAATAGTATTGGGTTGCAAGGGTATTTCATTATCACAATCTCTGGCTGGAGGAAGTTCAGTAGGTTCTGCAAAGACCGTGGGGAATTGTTCTATGACTTGTTGGATCTCTGTAGGAATTGGTTGGGGAGCAGGGTCAGGTTTCTTGATGTCCCTGATCAGGTGCGGGACATAGCCAGTAGCTCCCTTGCCTAATAATTTCAGCAACTTTGGAGCATCAATTTCAGTAGCATCAGCTATGCTATCACACACTGGTAAAGCGACAGGGGTATCTCCCTTATAAACAGTGATTTTTCTATGGATATGGTCTAGAGTTGTGGTGTTATGTACTGTTAACCAATCAGAACCTAGTACAATATCATGTCCAGGAAGGTCCAAAATTTTGAATGAGTGGTTGAATGATTGTTTTGCAATAGTAAATTCAGTGGGTGGAATATAAGCTCCTGACCATAATTTTTCTCCTCCTGCAACAGCTATTGGTCTGGACTTGTCTTGCAGTATTGTGCAGGAAGTTTGCAGGGCAAAATGCAAGTCCATAAATGTAAGATTGCTGCCAGTGTCAACTAAAGCCACAGTTGTTTTCCCACCAATTTGCACTAGGACAGATAGTGTTTTTGCCCCCATCAGGTTGTAGAGCTTCCTGGGGCGATGTGCATACATTTGTTTTCCTCGGTGTTTGTTTCCTCTTGCTCCTCTTCTGAGACTGATTCTTGATCATCAGTGTTTTCAGTGGGCTCTTCTCCTGTTAACACATTAATAACAGGAGCTTGTTTGCATTTGTGACCATGGAATCGGTTATCACCACACCTCCAACATTTACCAGGCTCCCTTGCCCTTTGTGTATGCCCTGTTTGCTTTTCAATCACCTTGCTCTCTGCGTTAGTAGATTTGTAAGAATTGTAGGGGGATTTGGTGAAATTATTGGAATTTTGCTAGTATGATTTTCTGGGAGGAGCTGATTGTTCCATGTCTATTGCTAATCGGTAAGCTTCAGTATGAGATGGAGGCCTTAGAGGTCTCAACTAGAATTTAATTGTGGGTCTTATTCCATTCACATAACATTTGACAAACCATTGTTCAGATAGCGAAGGATTTTCGTGTTGAATTTCAGCCATCAGATCTTCAAAAGTATCAAGATATTCATTGATGCTCATGTTATTTTGCTTCACTGAGTTAAACCTCTAAGTAAGATCATAGGAGCTTGTTGGGGAGAACCTGTTCACAAAGTTGTGCCCAAGTCAACTGTTTCTTCAAAATGCCTGATCTTCTGAGCCAGTTGTCAGCTCTGCCAATCATGTACATTTGAGCAAGAGGTACTTCGTAGTCATTTGGTGCTCCAGCCATCCGAAAATACTTATCACACTGCCTAATCCAACCACTAGGATTTTCTCCATCAAATCTTGGGAATTCCATTTTCAGCCCCTTGGTGATAGATTTCAGAAATTGAGTTCTCATTTCCTTCTCATAATTCTTGTCATATTCAGCCCATAAATCAGCTCCTTCTAGCTGAGCTGCTGTTGGAAATGCTGAAGTTCAGTTTTCGTTTGGGCAGTGGGAGATGGACCTTCTAAAGTCACATCCTGAGGGTTTGTTCTGTTGAAACCAGGAGGAGTTAACGCTGGCCCACATCGATTGGTGGTAGTCATTGAGCATTCAACAGAGTAAATTGCCTAGTTTTTTCTTGCTCTGGTGCTAGCCTCTTTCTCAACTCCTTTTTCAGTCCTCATATCTGGATGTGTGGTTGTACGTTGGGCTGGTGGAGCTGAATTGGAAGAGCCTGTTCTAAGAGCAACTCCAATGCAGCGACCCAAATCGTCCGCCTGCGTTCGTTTGGATCGGCGCGGACAAAAGTGAAGGTCCAACGCACCGACCCAAACCCAAAACGTGTCCGCTTCGCGTCCGCGCCGCCGCATTTGCGGCCGAAATGTGTCGGCGCGAACGCGAAGCGGATGCCTCGCACGTCTTCTCGGTGTCCGCCGCGTTCCCACCTAGCAGCCGTCCAACTACCCACGGCTAGTTTGGTCAGCTTAATTTATGACCTCGGGCCCATGCGTCAGCGACGGCGGTCAGCCTTTTTTTAAGCCGAACGTGCGGGGGGGCGTCCTCATCCGCTTCCAGAAAGCCCCCGTCCCCATCTCGCCACCCTCTGCTCCCCCCTCGGCGGCAACCCGAGCCACCCAAGCCAAGCACGATGGGGTTCTTCTGCGGCAACGGCAACGGCAAAGCCAAGGGCAAGGCCCCCCCCCCCCCCCCCCCCCCCCCGCCTACGCCGGTGCCTTCTCGCCGGTCGAGGCAGCGCGTGAACGTGTCGGTGCACCAGACGGAGTGGCACTGGCAACACCGCGTCCCTCTCCCCTACCCCGACGTCACCCCGCCGCACGACTGGCATTTGGATCCGGAAAGGATCCCAGTGTCGGCGGCGCCGCGGTCGGCAAGGGCGCACGCGGAGGAGGTGTTGCGCCGGTGGGCGCTGCTGACGCCGCCTACGATGTCGACTCGCCCTATTGGGCGCGGTGGTTCGCCTTCGAGCACGAGGAGGCCAGGCGGCGCGGCGTTCGCGAAGTCGCCCGTAGCGAGCCGCCGCCGTCCCTCGTCGTTCGCGACGAGGACCAGGAGGCAGAGGCCGCCAAACAGGCGGCCATGGCGGCTGTCCTCCGGGAGAGCGAGGAGGACGAGCGGTGCAGGGCGTCGTACGAGGAGGAGGGGCGGCGTACTAGGCGGCCATGGCGCTGTCTACGGCCGGCGTACCAGGCGGCCATGGCGGAGGCCATGGCGCTGTCTACGGCCAGCGACTGCGTTGTGCCGCCGGTGCCCCCTCCCTCCCGGTCCCAAGTGAAGGTCGAGCCGGAGCCGTCCCCCGTCGAGCGCTACTCCTGGACCGGAGTAGTGCGCGAGTGGGTGAGCGCGCCGCCGATCTGGCTCGGGACAACGGAGGCGCAGGAGGCGGCGTACCTCGAGCAATGGCGTCAGCGACGGCTGGCCGAGGAGCGTCGCGACGGCGAGTACCTCGAGCAGCTCGAGCACGACGCCGAGGAGAAGCAGCGCGAGGCGAAGGAGGAGGCGCGCCAGGCCCAGGCAGCGGCGGCACATCCCACGCCCAACATCGCCGTCGCCTGGAACACGACGTTCCCCTGGGCCGGCCCTACGCCGACGCTCATCGACCTCACCGGCACCGACGACGACGACGAGAACGCCTAAAGCAGCGCGCCGCCTCGTAGTTTACTTTTTTTTAATGCTATTTAACGTAAATGTGGACGCGTGGACTCTCGCCGGCCTTCATGGCCGGCTTTAATGTTTAATTAATGCTTGTTTTTATTTTTAAAATGTGTGTATTTCTTTTTTTTCGCGCCGTCAAAATGGGTCGGACCAGCGTTGGGCGCATGCGTCGACCCAAACGCGAAAGCAGATGCCCACCGGACCGACCCTTTCGTTTAGGTTAACGCGTTGGAGTTGCTCTAATATCTTTTGGCCCAGGCCGCGCCCAAGACCACCGCCCCCGCACCCCCAATCCCGTGCGCGCACCTGGCTGGCTGCCCCCGCGGCTGGTCCCGTCACGAACCGCGCGTCCCCCGAGGAGATCAGAGCCACGGTGGGGGCGCCTCGTGAGCCTTTCCTGTGTCGGTGTCGGCGTGTTCCGCTCGCTGGAGGAGCACAGTAGTGCGCCAGTCCAGATCAAATCAAAGTGGACTCTGCGCTCTGGCTCCGAGCACGAGACCCTCCCTCCCTCGATCCCCGCGATATTTCTCCTCGCCCGACATCCGTCCAAGCTCCATGTGCCGCCGCAGCGCGCCGCACCGGTAACACCCAAAACTCCACCGTGCATGCACACAAGGCTGATGATGCGAAGCCGTGACCGGCAACCAGCGCCGAGACAACGAGACACGCCGCCACCCGAGCAAAATGATCACGAGCTAGCAGCACAAAAGTGGCATGGAGACAGACGAAGTCGGCACGACGCATGTAGCGAACGACAACACATAATTATATGTCTCGGAACACCACCGCCACCGCTACGAGAAGAAGAAAGAATCCCCTACCAGATCTCATCATCTCTACCACGACCCGCACCGGTACAAACACCACATGGGGTGGTCAGCTTAATAAGAGTACTAGTACTCATGGACAGACAGACAGACACTACGCTACTACACGTCCGATCGAACCATCAAAACGACGCCGGAAAGGCAGGCGAGCGAGCCAACGGGCACAAAAGCGTATCCGGCGTCGTCCCCGCCACCGCACCCGCATTGCCGACGCGCCTTTCCGCCAGCCAACCAGTGGTCACCAACGCATCAGATGAAGTGGAGAAGGAGCGGCGCGGCTGCCGCCACGAGGAGCCCGGCGGCGGCCACGCGGTGACCCACGACGGCTGCGCTGTAGTCCTGGTTCATGCCCGACGGGCCGTACGCGCCGCCGCCGAAGGGGCTCCCCGGCATCCCGGTGCTGGTCGCGCCCGGCGGGGTCATGCTCCCCATGCCGCCGGTGCCGGTGCCCGTGCCCGTGCCTGTCCCGGTGCTGCCTGTGCCGGTTCCCATGCCGCCGGTGCCCACTCCGGTGCCTGTCCCTGTGCCGCCGGTTCCCATGCCGCCGGTGCCTGCTCCAGTGCCTACGCCGCTGCACAAAGAAACGTACACAAAACGCACACATACAGGGTCAGTCAGTACATTGCACGGCGAAATGTTTCACATGTCCCATCTTCGAGAAAGCGAGAAAGTTGCTTCGAATCTATCTATTGCATTTATAATGCAGATGCAATGATGCTGACGCGCTTGCCCAAGTCCAATGCAACTTTGAACGGGTGGCATTCGGCAAAAGATGGATGTACCTTTAAGCTCGGACTAGAAATATCCGATTCAGACACCTTTTCATTTCGCATGGGCAAGCAAGAACTCAAGAACAGTACCCAAAGGGAGAACATCCAGCTCCTAGAGTGGACATTCAGTAGCACTACTACAACGATATGTAAAGATGCAGATGTTGTTTAGCTGCAGATGTACTGTAATATTCCACGAATCTACTTTGACAGCTTTTGCCAATGATTTTTCAGATCAGCTTTGTGTTCGCATACTGCAAGCTGAAACATGGTACTACACACTTCAGTATATACTTGTAGTGCTCGGTAACTCTGGTAACCATGAACCCTGAACCAGCAAGGCCCCGATGAATTAACTATCATGTGTGTACGTGGTGTATGTGCGGCCGTGTGAAGAATCTAGATTACGGCACACTAATAACACCAACGACCCATGACACCGGTCAGGGGCAGTCAGAGCCCATACTGCATCTCCCTTAAGATACTCTACTTGCCAGATTCAAGTACTCTAATCAGGAGTATTAAAAGGGAAATGCCCCCAAATCAATATTTAAACAGTTTCACTGATCTACTCAGTACTCGTAAGCATGTTGGAGGCGAAGCAAACATGTGAGGGAGGCATGTGGAATACAACTACAAGTAGTGGTAGATGGGAGTTTATTACCTAGCGCTGGCGGGGTACTTGCAGGATCCGGCGCTGGGGTCGGCGCCGACGAGGGTGGCGACGCCCATGAAGTCGCAGGTGGCGCCCATGCCGGCGTTCTTCTGGTAGTAGCTGTTGCAGGCGTAGGAGCAGTGGGCGACGACGGAGGAGGGCTGGAAGCAGGGCCCGCTGGGGGTGATCTGGGTGCAGTCGGCGCCCTTGCCGCACGCGTAGTCGATGGCCTTCTGCATCGCCACCGGGTTCGCGTCCGACTTGCACACGCAGTACAACGCATCTGCTACCTCACCAGTCACACAGACAACAATAAGCCCTCGAATCTACTCGTAGCAAGGAAATAAATCTTTCTTCTTCTACAGTTGTGAAGAATGGGGGAAACTAGGCACAAATAGCAAGAACACCAAGTATAAAGCTAGTACAAAGTTGAGTCACTTATTTTAGGACGGAGGGAGTAGTAACATCTCTGATCTAGAGACAGCAAGATTTCAAGAACATACTACAAGGGAGAGTTTGGTAGAGATGTACAGAGGACATTCAAGAAGTGCTATAGAGCAGAAAAGATTCAGGCCTGAGGAGTGAACGGAAAAGAAAGAAACCTATGAACTCAATCTAGGCAGGCAAAACTACTATGTTTGCAGAGAGCGAGCTGGGGTGGTTGGGGCCGCTCACCTGAGCCGGTGAACATGGCGACCAAGAGCATGAGCACCAGCGGAGCCGCCATTGCAGCAGCGGAAGGGAGGCCGAGGTCTGGGCAAGCAAGGAGGAGGGGAACGGAGGAGGCTAGTCGGCGTGGCGTTGGAGAGTGGAGGAGTGTGCAGTGCGGTCAAGTTCCCGAGCGCGGCCCCTTTTTATCGGCGAACGCCGACCACACAAACCCGCATCGAGCCGTTCGTTCGCCCCCTCCCACCCCCTGGAGCTGGAGGTGCGACCGTGCGCCAGTGTCCTTGCCACGGGGTGACGAGCCGGGGCGTGTCCGCATGCCAACGGCTTTATTTTGCTCGCATCAAGCGGCGGTGGTGAGTCATCGATGGACGGATCGTCCTGTGCGGCTCGTGCAAAGGCGTGCAGGGCGCTCTGAGCCGCGCTGTCCCGCTTTGGCGCGGCATGGCATGGGAGAGAGCCGATGCGGCACTGTGTTCTCGGCCGGGATGGCTTTATTTCTCCACCAAACCAGTACTACCACTGGCTGCCCGGTCCAGCATGCATGCGGTGGTGAGCCAGGCCACTGTCAAAAATGAAAAGTGGGTGGTGACGGCCAGTCGGCAGTGCGGATTAACGGTCGGATGGTACTTGTTGCTCTTTATTTATTTTTTGCTCTATATGTACATCTTTTTATTGTTACTAGATTCTGCACTACTCCAGCGTGGCTTGACGTCGATCTTGCTGGGGAGTGAAGAGCTTTCTCGCTCGCTTTTGTTTCCCCGTATGATCGGTGCTCTCACATGGCCTTCGTCCACTGTTTTCTGGGTGTTTCTCACATGGGACGTTTATTTCCTGTGTCTTGCTTCATGGTGTGTCCTTCACGTGTGGGCACTGGTCCGTCGTGTACATGGCAAAAATGGCTTGTTCCTTGTGAGTGGTAGGGACCTATATCTAACATGTTTACAAAGGCACTACAGTTATTTGTTCAAAATAATCACTATGCTACCCCGCAAAAAAAAAATCTCTATGCTTATCAGCATTCAAAGTTAACAATTAATTAGTCTCTCCCGCAAAAAATCAATTAATCAGATTTTTTTTTTCACAGGGAGGAGGTTGGGCTGCGAGGCGTGCCCTCGCGGCGGCAGAGGCTGCAGCGGGAGCCGGTGCAGGGGAGGAGGCGCGACACTGACCCGGTGTGGCGTGGGAGAGGAGCTCCTCTCCTGAAGTTTTAGCCCACCTAAATTACTAGTAAATTACACATGCCTTTGCACGTGAGAGTTAGTGCAACCAGATATTGATATAACACATTATAATAGACAAACATATAAATTTGAAGTCGCGTATGAATGATATTTAAGATGTGGGTTTTAGTCTCACCGGCCATCCATTGGAATTCAAATTATTACTACAAAATATTTGATGAATGCATGGTATACACTCCATCACAAAACTCATGTGGATAGCGAAGTACTACATCTACAAAGAAAATTGAACTTTAGGACGATGCTACCTTACCTTTGAACCAAAACAAAACAAAAACAAGATAGTAAAAAATGTTGATTCTTTTGCAAGAAAAGAACTTGGGATAATTAAAGTATGGAAGACCCTAGAATAAATGCAAAGTGTATCTATTATGTGCATATTATGCCATGTGAATGATAACATAAAAAATGAATGTCAATTCTTTTAACAAAGGAAAAAATTAAGACAATTAAAGTACTCCCTCCGTCCCAAAATAAGTGTGTCACACTTATTTTGGGACGGAGGGAGTATGGAATAGTCCGGAAGATAGGAGAAGTGTCTTTGTTTTAAGGTTTGTGCATAAGCTCAAGTATGGAATCTTCTATATTAGTACACATGGCACAATCTAGTGTAGTGGAGATAATATCCAACAGTCAACACTACTCGGATTTGGTACCTCTCAACTATTGGATCAGCTTCATCCAACAATCGACATCCAAAGTTATTCATACACTATATAGTGGTATATATAAAGGGAAGGTTATCTTCACGTAAACGTGAGGGGACATGCGGGGAATTATATGGGATCCCGTAAAAAATCACGTTTACGAGGAGCTGTTGGAGGGCTTTTTTTGCCTATCTTCCCGTAAACGGTAGTTTTTTTTACAGATACAGGATCTATTGAAGTTGCTCTAACTGGAATCACTATTGATCCACCTGTATATACATTGCACATGAATAAGACGACAAATCTAATTATTGAGTACTTGCGAGTGTGTTAAAAAAAATCTAGATTTGTAGAGCTTGTGCAGTAAAGATGATATGCATATAAACATATACACATTAGAAGAATTGAAGTTGTTTTGATATTCTACAAATCTTTGTTGTTCCTCCGGAAAATGATTCATCAGTTGAGTTGTAGCTTAAGAATATACAAAGTGTTGTTGCATACATTAGGAGAATTGAAGTTGTTTTGACATTCTACAAATCTTTGGTGTTCCACCGCAAATGATTATTTAGTTGAGTTGTAGCTTATGAATATACAAAGTGTTGTTGCATTTGGTTCAAAAAAATAGAAAATCTTGAACAATCAGTTTTGAGTAGTTTCAACACGCAGGAAGAAACCTCATCGTACAACTCACCCCCACACTTCACACCATTACAAAAAGGTAGCCACCTCGTGTGCCATTGGATTTGCAGTCGGTTAATCTTTACAATCTTGAAACATGGGAGGCACCTCACCACCCCCGAATGTCTCCCTCTTTAGATCAACAAATAAAATTGTACATGTATAACGTAGGTTTGAAAGCATACAAACAGTTAGTTCAAAGATAGTAGGCATATGAAGATGTACGCTAAGGTGAAAACTTTGCGCTTCTGACGTTTCGATTCAAGAAAATGTGATATGAGGTTTGAGCTCGTGTTGACAGTGCTTCGATGTGCGAGGAAATAATTGATAAGATATATGCATATATACTCCTTCCATCATTGTTTTCCCCGTATCTTTCTACTTTGGTGTTGTCATATATGTTTATTCCACGCATTGTCCTTGACGGGTTGAATTTTTCTAATATATAGTGACAACATGTGTCATTAATAATTTAGATAATGACACTATTACTTGGATTATTTTCTGACAAAACCATGTCTTGTCAAATACAAATTCATTTAAGAGATTTGCAACGAGGAAAATAACTAGATATGATTATTTATATTACAACATCATGCCACGCAATATTGAATCGAACATTATATCTCATTGAAGAGACACAATTCATGATGTGATCCACCCACAGTTCACTATAACCAAACTTTAGCATTATTGCTCTCAAAAAATTCATTTCACTCTATCATAAGCCTTATGCATATCCAGCTCAACAAACATATAACTCATCTTTACCTGTTCTTTTTATTCTTTACACTATGCATGCATTGATAGCCCATCAAAACATTATTAGTTATGATTTTGTCTGACTCAAATGCACTTTGAGTTGGAACAATTATTTCTTGCAAACTGGATTTAAACCGACTAGAGAGCATCTTAAATACATTTTTTTATAAACAACATTACAAAAGGCTGATCGGAGGATACAGAGTGATCACTTTGGAGGGTTGCTACTTCTTGAGCTTGCGCTGGTTTTTTCCTTTAAGAGAAAAGGGTGATGCAGCAAAGTAGAGATAAGTATTTCCCTCAGTTAGAGAACCAAGGTATCAATCTGGTAGGAGGCACAAGCAAGTCTTCAATCTATGCACCTACACAAGCAATCAAACAATTGCACCCAACGCGATAAAGGGGTTGTCAATCCCTTCACGGTCAATTGCAATGGTGAGATCTGATAGAGATAGATATAAAAGATTACTAAAACATAAAAGTAAATAAATTGCAGCAAGATATTTTTGGTATTTTTTGGTTTATAGATCTGAAAATATATAAGGGAAAATAGACCCGGGGGCCATAGGTTTCACTAGAGGCTTTTCTCTTGAAGGCAAATAATACGGTGGGTGAACAAATTACTGTCGAGCAATTGATAGAAAAGCGCAAAGTTATGACGATATCCAAGGCAATGATTATGCATATAGGCATCACGTCCGTGTCAAGTAGACCGAAACGATTCTGCATCTACTACTATTACTCCACACATCGACCGACTCCTGCCTACATCTAGAGTATTAAGTTCAAGAGAACAGAGTAACGCATTAAGTAAGATGACATGATGTAGAGGGTAAAACTCAAGCAATATGATGAAAACCCCATCTTTTATCCTTGATGGCAACAATACAATACGTGCCTCGCTACCCCTACTGTGTCACTGGGTGAGGACACCGCAAGATTGAACCCAAAACTAAGCACCTCTCCCATTGCAAGAAATACCAATCTAGTTGGCCAAACCAAACCAATAATTCGAAGAGAAATACAAAGATATCAAATCATGCATATAAGAATTCAGAGAAGATTCAAATAATATTCATAGATAATCTGATCATAAATCCACAATTCATCGGATCTCGACAAACACACCGCAAAAGAATATTACATCGGATAGAACTCCAAGAACATCGAGGAGAACATGGTATTGAAGATCATAGAGAGAGAAGAAGCCATCTAGCTACTAGCTATGGACCCGTAGGTCTGAGGTAAACTACTCTCGCTTCATCGGAAGGGCAATAGGGTTGATGTAGATGCCCTCCGTGATCGAATCCCCCTCCGGCAGATCGCCGGAAAAGGCCCCAAGATGGGATCTCACGGGAACAGAGGCTTGCGGCGGTGGAAAAGTATTTTTGTGGATGCCTCTGATGGTTTGGGAATATTTGGGAATTTATAGGCCGAAGATTAGGGTTAGAGGAGCTCCGAGGGACCCACAAGGCAGGGGGGCGCGCCCTGCACCCTTGCCGTCGCCTCGGGACTCCTTTTCCTTGGTCTCCAAGTCCGACATGTGTCTTCTCGTCCAAGAGAAATCATCGTAAAGTTTTATTCCGTTTGGACTCCATTTGATATTCCTTTTCTCCGAAACTCAAAAACAAGGAAAAAACATAAACTAGCTCTGGCCTCTGGGTTAATAGGTTAGTCCCAAAAATAATATAAAATAGCATATTAATGCATATAAAACATCCAAAATAGATAATATAATAGCATGGAACAATCAAAAATTATAGATACGTTGGAGACGTATCGAGCATCCCTAAGCTTAATTCCTGCTCGTCCTCGAGTAGGTAAATGATAAAAACAGAATTTTTCAACTTTCACGCAATACATGAGCGTGAACCATGGATATAGCACTATAGGTGCAATAGAATATGGTGGTTGTGGAGAAGACAAAAAGAAGGAGATGGTCTCACATCAACTAGGCGTATCAACGGGCTATGGAGATGCCCATAAATAGATACAAATGTGAGTGAGTAGGGATTGCCATGCAACGGATGCACTAGAGCTATAAGTGTATGAAAGCTCAAAAAGAAACTTAGTGGGTGTGCATCTAACTCGCTTGCTCACGAAGACCTAGGGCAATTTGAGGAAGCCCATCATTGGAATATACAAGCCAAGTTCTATAATAAAAAATTCCCACTAGTATATGAAAGTGACAATATAGGAGACTCTCTATCATGAAGATCATGGTGCAACTTTGAAGCACAAGTGTGGAAAAAGGATAGTAGCATTGCTCCTTCTCTCTTTTCTCTCATTTTTTTTTATTTTCTCTTATTTATTTATTTTGGGGGCTTCTTTGGCCTCTCTTTTTTATTTGGGCTTCTTTGGCCTCTTTTATTTTTCATAAAGTCCAGAGACTCATCCCAACTTGTGAGGGAATCATAGCTTCCATCATCCTTTCCTCACGTGGGACAATGCTCTAATAATGATGATCATCACACTTTTATTTACTTACAACTCAAGAATTACAACTCGATACTAGAACAAATATGACTCTATATGAATGCCTCCGGTGGTGTACCAGGATGTGCAATGACTCAAGAGTGACATGTATAAAAAATATGAATGGTGGCTTTGCCACAAATACGATGTCAACTACATGATCATGCAAAGCAATATGACAATGATGAAGCGTGTCATAATAAACGGAACTGTGGAAGTTGCATGGCAATATATCTCGGAATGGCTATGGAAATGCCATAATAGGTAGGTATGGTGGCTGTTTTGAGGAAGGTATATGGTGGGTGTAATGCACCGGCGAAAGTTGCGCGGTACTAGAGAGGCTAGCAATGGTGGAAGGGTGAGAGTGCGTATAATCCATGGACTCAACATTAGTCATAAAGAACTCACATACTTATTGCAAAAGTCTATTAGCTATCGAAACAAAGTACTACACGCATGCTCCTAGGGGGATAGATTGGTAGGAAAAGACCATCGCTTGTCCCCGACCGCCACTCATAAGGAAGACAATCAATAAATAAATCATGCTCCGACTTCATCACATAACGGTTCACCATACGTGCATGCTACGGGAATCACAAACTTTAACACAAGTATTTCTACCAATCCACAATTACTCACTAGCATGACTCTAATATCACCATCTTTATATCTCAAAACAATATGCAAGGAATCAAACTTCTCATAGTATTCAATGCACTTAATGTGAAAGTTTTTATTATATCCCTCTTGGATGCCCATCATATTAGGACTAAATTCATAACCTAAGCAAATTACCATGCTGTTTAGAGACTCTCAAAATAATATAAGTGAAGCAAGAGAGTTCAACAATTTCTATAAAATAAAGCCACCGCCGTGCTCTAAAACGATATAAGTGAAGCACTAGAGCAAATTGCCTAGCTCAAAAGATATAAGTGAAGCACACACTACTGGAATCAGAGAATTTGCCGTCTGCCACTTCTTTGTCGTCTGCTAGCTGAGGGCAACGAAGGTCTTTGATGTCAGCGTACAGAAAGCAGACGGCAACAAACTAGCTGAGGGCAAAGATGAAATTTACCGTCAGCCAAACTTTGCCGTCAGCTAGCAAATGGCAAAGAGTTTGGGTGGGGTCCATTTTAGGGCAACGCTGTAACGCCCCCCCCCCCCCACTCTTTGCCGTCCGCTAGCGGACGGCAAAGTCCGTGCCCCATCAAACTAACGGCCTCTCTCTCTCTCCTGGACCCACCCCTCTCTCTCCCCGGACCCACCCCTCTCTCCCCCTCTCTGCCGCAACGCCGCGCACGTCGCCCGCACACCACCCCCCGCCCGCGCCCGCCACCACCCCACCCACCCCGTCCGTACCACCCACACCCCCCGTCGCCGACAACCACCCGCCGTCGCCGCCCCGACCCCCACCGCCCTCCCCGTCGCGCACCACCCGACGTCGCCGCCACGGCCCACACTGCCCCTCCCCGTCGCCGCACCATCCTGCCGTGCCGCCCCGACCCCCTCCCCGTCCCGCACCACCCCGCCGTCGCCGCCCCTGACCCCCGCCGCCCGCCGCACCGCCCACACCACCCGCCGGCCCACCAACCGCCCCTGTGGGCCGGCGTCCCGGGTGCCAGCCGCCCACTACGGTGAGCCTCTCCCCCCTGTTTTTTCTTTTTTTCCTACTGTTAGTTACTAGTGTTAGTTAGGTTAGTTAGATTAGTTCTAGGTTAGTTAGGTTACTTAGGTTAGTTCTAGGTTAGTTAGGTTAGTTCTAGAAAAAAATATTAGGAGAAGAAAAGAAGAAGAATAAGAAGAAGAGGAGGAGGAGGAGGAGGAGGAGGAGAAGAAGAAAAGGGGGAGGAGAGAAGAAAATAAGAAGAAGAAGGAGAAGAAGAAGAGGAGGAGGAGGAGGAGAAGAAGAAGAAGAAGAGGAGGAGGAGGAGGAGGAGAAGAAGAAAAGAAGAAGAAGATGAAAAAAAGAAGTAGAAAAAGAAAGAAAAGAAGGTTGAGGGTCGAGGGTCGCCGAGGGGTCGAGGATCGCCGAGGGGTCGAAGTTTTTTTCATAGTTTGAAGTGTCAATGCTTTATGTGATGTGATGTCCTAAATTTTCTTGACTCGATCGGTAAAATTTGCAGGCTTTCTGCTATTTCATCTCCTTGGAGTCATTGCGGTAGAAGTTTTTGGTCCGTGATCCCGCCGTTGTTCGACTACTTCCTCTACAGCCGAGGGTGAGCTACGAATCCACCTTCACCTCCTACGCTCTTTTAATCATGTCAGTAGATTTCATTTTCATGCTAAGTCGCGTAACCAGTATGCGTCTCCCGTCCGAAAGGGTTGCATCGATAAATATTCATTCAGTTGCATATTTATCACCATAACTCATTCGGATTGTCCAGCGATTTCCACGGACAGCCCGAGTATGTGTAGATTGGGTACGTTCTCCATGCTGTACCCCATTCCGAGACAAAATTTTGGCAGCGCCTCCCTGTTGTTCTCCGGATGCACATTCTCTCGGCTTTTTGCCGAGACGTGTATTTGGAGAACATCGGGGAGGTGCTGCCGAAATTTTGTCTCGGAATGGGGTAGAGCATGGAGAACGTATTCAATCTACACATACTCGGGTGGGATTAGGACCTATCTTTACCTATTAGAGTGTAGGTTGCATGGATGTAATAAAATTGACAAACTAGATTAACTGATGAATATACATGCTGATGGACCTATCTTTACCTATTAGAGTGTAGGTAGGCAAGATGAGTGATCGTGCGTGGATGTACACCGGTCACACTAGTCAGAAAGAGATGACCAATGAATGGTTAACAAAAACCAAGGGGTTTATGAAAGCCGCATTTGCAAATGGCCAGAGGAAAACCTGGTGCCCCTGTGTTCGGTGCGGCAATTGGGAAAAGAGGACAGAGGATGAAATGGGCAAACACCTGCAGATGAGTGGTTTTACGCCCGGTTATACGGTGTGGACATTTCATGGTGAGTCTGCCCAACGTGCCAGAGCTGAGGCGATTCATCGTCGCACCGACGAGCATGGTACCGGGATGCAAGACTTTGATGATGCTCGGGATTTGGACGATGAGATGGAGGAATCTGCAAAGGCCTTCAATGAAATGTTGGAGTCTTCAAAACATCCTCTCCTCAAGCACACTGAGCTTTGTCAGCTGGATGCCATCTCACAAGTAATGGCTCTGAAGGCTCAATTCAACTTGGGCAGAGAATGCTACGACGCGATGATGACAGTATTTGGACGCTTTCTACCCAAAGGCCATGTAATGCCTGCAAACCTGTACCAGTCGGACAAAATCCTCCGTGCACTTAAGATGCCCTATGAGAAGATACATGCCTGTGAGAAAGGATGTGCCTTATTTAGGCTTGAGTAAGCGGACTTGAACTATTGTCCCATTTGCAAGTCTTCCAGGTATGTTGTGGTAGATAACGGTATGGGTGAGAGGACGCAGACCAAAATCCCCGTTAATGTTCTTCGGTATTTGCCAATCGTACCAATACTTCAACATCTTTTCATGGTCGAAGAGATGGCAAGACAGATGACATGGCACAAAATGGGCAAAAGAACCGAATTAGATGCAGATGGGAATCTGATGATGGTACACACATCAGATGGTTCTGCGTGGAAGCGCTTCGATGCATTACATGAGCAAAAAAGGCAGATCCAAGGCATCCTCGAGTCGCCATCAGCACGGATGGGTTCAGTGTGTTTGGTCTGACGGCAACCCAATACAGTTGTTGGCCCGTATTTGTCATTCCACTCAATCTCCCCCCCCCCGGACAGATTATGCAAAGAAAGAACATTTTCCTGACGTTGATAATTCCAGGGCCCAACTATCCGGGGAAGAATATGAATGTGTACATGCATCCGCTCAAGGATGAATTGCAAGAAGCTTGGGATAATGGGTTCAAGACATACGATGCCGCTAGCAAACAGAACTTCATAATGCGTGTCTGGTACATGTACTCGATGCATGACTTGCCGGCGTATGCACTATTCGTTGGCTGGTGTGTGCATGGAAGGTTCCTGTGCCCCACATGCAAGGCAGCTCTTGAGTTTCGTTGGCTGCAGGCGGGTCGCAAGTTTTCTTGCTTCGACTTGCATAGACAGTTCCTGGATCCTCACCATAAGTTTAGGAAAGACAAGAAGAACTTCATCAAAGGTAGAGTTGTCAAAAACTCCGCACCACCTGCGTTGACAGGCCAAGAGACCCTGGATCAGTTAAACGCTCTCGAGCCAGATCCAGAGTGTCCAGGGTATTTCAAGGGGTATAATTCGGAACACGCCTGGACTCACAAGACATGCTTGTGGGATCTGCCTTACTTCAAAGACCTCCTTTGCCCACACAACATCGACGTGATGCACACTGAAAAGAATATCGCCGAGGCCCTATTTGGTACATTGTTCGGCATAGAGGGGAAGTCAAAGGATAATACTAAGGCTAGAGTCGATCATGAGGCGCTATGTGATAGACCATTACAAAACATGAAAGAACCGAAAGGAAAAGCAGAACTGGACGAAGCCAAAGGCATGGTTCAATCTTGGAAGGCCAGCTATGAGGGAAATTATCTTGTGGGTGAAAATGCAGTTGATGTTCCCCGATGGGCATGCAGCGAATCTAAAGAGGGGAGCGAGTCTTGAAAAATTGAAAATATTTGGTCTCAAGAGTCATGATTGGCACATATGGATTGAGCGTGTAATGCCGGTGATGTTGCGTGGCTTTATCCCCGAGGATGAATGGATAGTACTGGCAGAGCTGAGCTATTTCTTCCGTGTTCTTTGTGCGAAAGAACTATCGCCTGCCGTGCTAGAAGAAATGGAAGAGTTGGCGCCGGAGTTGATCTGCAAGTTAGAGAAGATCTTTCCGCCGGGCTTCTTTAATCCAATGCAACACTTGATTTTGCATCTCCCAACCGAGGCAAGATTGGGGGGGGGCGTGCAAAATCGTTGGTGCTACGCAACTGAGAGGATGCAGAAGACGCTCCTAGCAAAATGTAAAAATAAACGTAGAATTGAAGCATCGATGGCTGAGGCATTCATTACTGAGGAGGCGGCAAACTTCGTGATAGCACACTACGAAGCTAAAAATCGCCATTTGCATAATCCGAAGCCTCGGTACAATGCTGGCGACCCTAAAAAAGGTGGACCCAACCTCAGCCTATTCAAAGGGAATCTTGCACCAGCCGGTGCTTCTAAACCAATATCGTTGGATGTCGAAGAATGGCGGACCATTTCATTGTATAACTTCAACAACCTAACAGAAGTGCGACTGTACATCGAGTAAGTTATCGCGGTACATTGTTTCGGAACTTCTAATTCCTTTGAAATTCTCTTATTCCCGGATATTTGATACAGTCGATACGTCGCCAAATTCTCGGATGGAGCGGAGATCGAAAAGGAATCCATCAAAGAGTATGAGCTTCTGGCAAAGCAAGGAGGCGGCTTTCCCGGTTTCATCTCTTGGTTCAAACAAACGGTAATTTCCATTAGACCATTCTCATTTCTTCATCTAATTTGCGGCTAATGTAACAATCCTTTCGTATTAAACTTGTAGGCTAATTCAGAGTCTATGGACGCCGAATTGAGACAAGTCGCTAATGGTTTTGACTATAAGGTCCGTTCATTTGACAAATACGACATCAACGGGTATCGCTTTCGTACCTACGGCAAAGAGCTATCTATGGCCGACCGAAAGTCTACAAATTGTTGTGTCTCCGCTATCGGCGATGGAGGTACCGAGTATTATGGGAGAGTTGAAGCAATTTATGAACTTCTATTCTATGGTGAAAACCCACCGAACATCTTAGTCTTCAAATGTTATTGGTCCCAGCCGAAGGAGACTAGAATGACTCATGAACATATAGGGCTAGTCGAAATCAAACAAAGCACCCATTTAGATGTTCCCGATGTCTATATTACGGCTCAACAGGTGACCCAAGTTTTCTATCTACCGTGGGCCTGCCAAACTGATCCAAATCTGAATGGTTGGGATGTCGTTTATGAAGTGCCGCCACGTGTTAGACCACCTCCCCCCAATGAAGAGGATTATGAACCTCACATTAACCCAGACACATATGAAGGTGAATTCTGTCAAGAAACACGTCTTTCCAAAAAACGCTTCAAGAAACGCTCTACTTCACCCCAGAACATTGAAGTAGACAGCGACAGTGAATCCGACTTCACCCCTGAGCTAGAACAAGAAGAGCCTGAACAAGAAGAGGTTACTGCTGCGGATGACTTGTCAATGCTTGACCGATTACATAAAGGTGGCCTTCCACATGTTGATGCCGCTGAACCTGATGAGCACGTCATTCATGATAGTGACGATGATGATGCATTTATTGATCCCGGAGCATTTATTGAACCCAACGATCAAGATTATTATTAGTTCATGTCAGGTATTGAATTTTTTTTATGTTGTACTTGATTTATATAGTTACTTGTATGATTGTATGATTTATATAGTTACTTGTATAATTTTCTTACTTTGTATGATTGTTTGTTATACATAGTTGTTGGGGATCGTAGCAGAATTTTAAAATTTTCTACGCATCACCAAGATCAATCTATGGAGTCATCTAGCAACGAGAGAGAGGGGAGTGCATCTACATACCTTTGTAGATCGCGAGCGGAAGCGTTCAAGAGAACGGGGTTGATGGAGTCGTACTCGTCGTGATCCAAATCACCGATGACCGAGCGCCGAACGGACAGCACCTCCGTGTTCAACACACGTACGGTTGGGAGAGACGTCTCCTCCTTCTTGATCCAGCAAGGGGGAAGGAGAGGTTGATGAGGATCCAGCAGCACGACGGCGTGGTGGTGGAAGCAGCGGGATCTCGGCAGGGCTTCACCAAGCACCAACGAGAGGGAGAGGTGTCACGGGAGGAGAGGGAGGCGCCAGGGGCTGGGGTGTGTCCTCCCTCCCACCCCTCCACTATTTATAGGGGGAAGGGGAGAGGGGGCCGGGCCCCTCAGATCCAATCTGAGGGGAGGGGCGGCGGCCAAGGGGGTGGCTTGCCACCCAAGCCAGGTGGAGGCGCCCCCCACCCCTAGGGTTCCCAACCCTAGGCGCAGGGGAGGCCCATAGGGGGGCGCACCAGCCCACCAGGGGCTGGTTCCCTTCCCACTTCAGCCCATGGGGCCCTCCGGGATAGGTGGCCCCACCCGGTGGACCCCCGGGACCCTTCCGGTGGTCCCGGTACAATACCGATTACCCCCGAAACCTTCCCGGTGGCCGAAACTGGACTTCCTATATACAATTCTTTACCTCCGGACCATTCCGGAACTCCTCGTGACGTCCGGGATCTCATCCGGGACTCCGAACAACTTTCGGGTTACCGCATACTAATATCTCTACAACCCTAGCGTCACCGAACCTTAAGTGTGTAGACCCTACGGGTTCGGGAGACACGCAGACATGACCGAGACGACTCTCCGGTCAATAACCAACAGCGGGATCTGGATACCCATGTTGGCTCCCACATGCTCCTCGATGATCTCATCGGATGAACCACGATGTCGAGGATTCAATCAATCCCGTACGCAATTCCCTTTGTCTATCGGTACGATACTTGCCCGAGATTTGATCGTCGGTATACCGATACCTTGTTCAATCTCGTTACCGGCAAGTCTCTTTACTCGATTCCGTAACACATCATCCTGTGAACAACTCCTTGACCACATTGAGCTCATTATGATGATGTCCTACCGAGTGGGCCCAGAGGTACCTCTCCGTCACACGGAGTGACAAATCCCAGTCTCGATTCGTGCCAACCCAACAGACACTTTCGGAGATACCCGTAGTGCACCTTTATAGCCACCCAGTTACGTTGTGACGTTTGGTACACCCAAAGCACTCCTACGGTATCCGGGAGTTGCACAATCTCATGGTCTAAGGAAAAGTTACTTGACATTGGAAAAGCTTTAGCAAACGAACTACACGATCTAGTGCTAGGCTTAGGATTGGGTCTTGTCCATCACATCATTCTCCTAATGATGTGATCCCGTTATCAATGACATCCAATGTCCATGGTCAGGAAACCGTAACCATCTATTGATCAACGAGCTAGTCAACTAGAGGCTTACAAGGGACATGTTGTGGTCTATGTATTCACACATGTATCACGATTTCCGGATAACACAATTATAGCATGAATAACAGACAATTATCATGAACAAGGAAATATAATAATAACCATTTTATTATTGCCTCTAGGGCATATTTCCAACAGTCTCCCACTTGCACTAGAGTCAATAATCTAGTTACATTGTGATGAATCGAACACCCATAGAGTTCTGGTGTTGATCATGTTTTGCTCGTGGAAGAGGTTTAGTCAACGGATCTGCTACATTCAAATCCGTGTGCACTTTACAAATATCTATGTCTCCATATTGAACATGTTCACGTATGGAGTTGAAGCGACGCTTGATATGCCTGGTCTTCTTGTGAAACCTGGGCTCCTTGGCAAGGGCAATAGCTCCAGTGTTATCACAGAAGAGAGCCATTGGACCCGACGCATTTGGAATGACTCCTAGGTCGGTGATGAACTCCTTCATCCATACTGCTTCGTGTGCTGCCTCCGAGGCTGCTATGTACTCTGCTTCGCATGTAGATCCCGCCACGACGCTTTGCTTGCAACTGCACCAGCTTACTGCTCCACCATTCAAAATATACACGTATCCGGTTTGTGACTTGGAGTCATCCGGATCTGTGTCGAAGCTAGCGTCGACGTAACCCTTTATGACGAGCTCTTCGTCACCTCCATATACGAGAAACATATCCTTAGTCCTTTTCAGGTACTTCAGGATGTTCTTGACCGCTGTCCAGTGTTCCTTGCCAGGATTACTTTGGTACCTACCTACCAAACTTACTGCAAGGTTTACATCAGGTCTGGTACACAGCATGGCATACATAATAGACCCTATGGCTGAGGCATAGGGGATGACACTCATCTCTTCTATATCTTCTGCCGTGGTCGGGCATTGAGCCGTGCTCAATCTCACACCTTGCAATACAGGCAAGAACCCCTTCTTGGACTGATCCATATTGAACTTCTTCAATATCTTATCAAGGTATGTGCTTTGTGAAAGACCTATGAGGCGTCTCGATCTATCCCTATAGATCTTGATGCCTAATATATAAGCAGCTTCTCCAAGGTCCTTCATTGAAAAACACTTATTCAAGTAGGCCTTTATACTTTCCAAGAATTCTATATCATTTCCCATCAGCAGTATGTCATCCACATATAATATGAGAAATGCTACAGAGCTCCCACTCACTTTCTTGTAAACACAGGCTTCTCCATAAGTCTGTGTGAACCCAAACGCTTTGATCATCTCATCAAAGCGAATGTTCCAACTCCGAGATGCTTGCACCAGCCCATAGATTGAGCGCTGGAGCCTGCATACCTTGTCAGCATTCTCAGGGTCGACAAAACCTTCCGGTTGCATCATATACAACTCTTCCTTAAGAAAACCATTAAGGAATGCCGTTTTGACGTCCATTTGCCATATCTCATAATCATAGTATGCGGCAATTGCTAACATGATTCTGACGGATTTCAGCTTCGCTACGGGTGAGAAAGTCTCATCGTAGTCAACCCCTTGAACTTGTCGATAACCCTTAGCGACAAGCCGAGCCTTATAGATGGTCACATTTCCATCCGCGTCAGTCTTCTTCTTAAAGATCCATTTATTTTCTATGGCTTGCCGATCATCGGGCAAGTCAGTCAAAGTCCATACTTTGTTTTCATACATGGATCCTATCTCGGATTTCATGGCTTCAAGCCATTTGTCGGAATCCGGGCCCGCCATCGCTTCTTCATAGTTCGAAGGTTCACTGTTGTCTAACAACATGATTTCCAGGACAGGATTCCCGTACCACTCTGGTGCGGAACGTGTCCTTGTGGACCTTCGAAGTTCAGTGGTAGCTTGATCATGATCATTATCATTAACTTCCTCTCTAGCCGGTGCAGGCTCCACAGAAACATTTTCCTGTGCTGCGCTACTCTCCGGTTCGAGGGCCATCTCATCAAGCTCCACCTTCCTCCCACTTACTTCTTTCGAGAGAAACTCTTTCTCTAGAAAGGATCCATTCCTGGCAACAAAGATCTTGCCCTCGGATCTTAGGTAGAAGGTATACCCAATAGTTTCCTTAGGGTATCCTATGAATACACATTTTTCCGACTTGGGTTCGAGCTTCTCTGGTTGAAGTTTCTTCACATAAGCATCGCATCCCCAAACTTCCAGAAATGACAGCTTAGGTTTCTTCCCAAACCATAATTCATATGGTGTCGTCTCAACGGATTTTGACGGTGCCCTATTTAAAGTGAATGCGGCAGTCTCTAAAGCATAACCCCAAAAAGATAGCGGTAGATCAGTAAGAGACATCATAGATCGCACCATATCCAATAGAGTGCGATTACGACGTTCGGACACACCGTTACGCTGAGGTGTTCCAGGCGGCGTGAGTTGTGAAACAATTCCACATTTCCTTAAGTGCGTGCCAAATTCATGACTCAAATATTCTCCTCCACGATCTGATCGTAAGAACTTTATTTTCTTGTCACGTTGATTCTCAACCTCATTCTGAAATTCCTTGAACTTTTCAAAGGTCTCAGACTTGTGCTTCATCAAGTAGACATACCCATATCTACTCAAATCATCGGTGAGGGTGAGAACATAACGATAACCACCGCGAGCCTCAACACTCATTGGACCACACACATCAGTATGTATGATCTCCAATAAGTTGGTTGCTCGCTCCATTGTTCTGGAGAACGGAGTCTTGGTCATCTTGCCCAAGAGGCATGGTTCGCATCTGTCAAATGATTCATAATCAAGAGACTCCAAAAGTCCATCTGCATGGAGTTTCTTCATGCGTTTAACACCGATATGACCAAGGCGGCAGTGCCACAAGTATGTGGGACTATCGTTATCAACCTTGCATTTCTTGGCATTCACATTATAAACATGTGTAACATCACGTTCGAGATTCAATAAAAATAAACCATTCACCAGCGGGGCATGACCATAAAACATATCTCTCATATAAATAGAACAACCATTATTCTCATATTTAAATGAGTAGCCATCTCGCATTAAGCGAGATCCAGATACAATGTTCATGCTCAAAGCTGGTACTAAATAACAATTATTGAGGTTTAAAACTAATCCCGTAGGTAGATGCAGAGGTAGCGTGCCGACGGCGATCACATCGACCTTGGAACCATTCCCGACGCGCATCGTCACCTCGTCCTTTGCCAGTCTACGCTGATTCCGCAGTTCCTGCTTTGAGTTACAAATATGAGCAACCGCACCGGTATCAAATACCCAGGAACTACTACGAGTGCTGGTAAGGTACACATCAATTACATGTATATCATATATACCTTTGGTATTGCCGGCCTTCTTGTCCGCCAAGTACTTGGGGCAGTTTCGCTTCCAGTGACCGTTTCCCTTGCAATAAAAGCACTCAATCAATCCCGTACGCAATTCCCTTTGTCTATCGGTACGATACTTGCCCGAGATTCGATCGTCGGTATCTCGATACCTTGTTCAATCTCGTTACCGGCAAGTCTCTTTACTCGTTTCCGTAACACATCATCCCGTGAACAACTCCTTGATCACATTGAGCTCATTATGATGATGTCCTACCGAGTGGGCCCAGAGGTACCTCTCCATTACATGGAGTGACAAATCCCAGTCTCGATTCGTGCCAACCCAACAGATACTTTCGGAGATACCCGTAGTGCACCTTTATAGCCACCCAGTTACGTTGTGACGTTTGGTGCACCCAAAGCACTCCTACGGTATCCGGGAGTTGCACAATCTCATGGTCTAAGGAAAAGTTACTTGACATTGGAAAAGCTTTAGCAAACGAACTACACGATCTAGTGCTACGCTTAGGATTGGGTCTTGTCCATCACATCATTCTCCTAATGATGTGATCCCGTTATCAATGACATCCAATGTCCATGGTCAGGAAACCGTAACCATCTATTGATCAACGAGCTAGTCAACTAGAGGCTTACTAGGGACATGTTGTGGTCTATGTATTCACACATGTATTACGATTTCCGGATAACACAATTATAGCATGAATAACAGACAATTATCATGAACAAGGAAATATAATAATAACCATTTTATTATTGCCTCTAGGGCATATTTCCAACAGTACTGTTGGGGATCGTAGCAGAATTTTAAAATTTTCTACGCATCACCAAGATCAATCTATGGAGTCATCTAGCAACGAGAGAGAGGGGAGTGCATCTACATACCCTTGTAGATCGCGAGCGGAAGCGTTCAAGAGAACGGGGTTGATGGAGTCGTACTCGTCGTGATCCAAATCACCGATGACCGAGCGCCGAACGGACGGCACCTCCGTGTTCAACACACGTACGGTTGGGAGAGACGTCTCCTCCTTCTTGATCCAGCAAGGGGGAAGGAGAGGTTGATGAGGATCCAGCAGCACGACGGCGTGGTGGTGGAAGCAGCGGGATCTCGGTAGGGCTTCACCAAGCACCAACGAGAGGGAGAGGTGTCACGGGAGGAGAGGGAGGCGCCAGGGGCTGGGGTGTGTCCTCCCTCCCACCCCTCCACTATTTATAGGGGGAAGGGGAGAGGGGGCCGGCCCCCTCAGATCCAATCTGAGGGGAGGGGCGGCGGCCAAGGGGGTGGCTTGCCCCCCAAGCCAGGTGGAGGCGCCCCCCACCCCTAGGGTTCCCAACCCTAGGCGCAGGGGAGGCCCATAGGGGGGCGCACCAGCCCACCAGGGGCTGGTTCCCTTCCCACTTCAGCCCATGGGGCCCTCCGGGATAGGTGGCCCCACCCGGTGGACACCCGGGACCCTTCCGGTGGTCCCGGTACAATACCGATTACCCCCGAAACCTTCCCGGTGGCCGAAACTGGACTTCCTATATACAATTCTTTACCTCCGGACCATTCCGGAACTCCTCGTGACGTCCGGGATCTTATCCGGGACTCCGAACACCTTTCGGGTTACCGCATACTAATATCTCTACAACCCTAGCGTCACCGAACCTTAAGTGTGTAGACCCTACGGGTTCGGGAGACACGCAGACATGACCGAGACGACTCTCCGGTCAATAACCAACAGCGGGATCTGGATACCCATGTTGGCTCCCACATGCTCCTCGATGATCTCATCGGATGAACCACGATGTCGAGGATTCAATCAATCCCGTACGCAATTCCCTTTGTCTATCGGTACGATACTTGCCCGAGATTCGATCGTCGGTATCTCGATACCTTGTTCAATCTCGTTACCGGCAAGTCTCTTTACTCGTTTCCGTAACACATCATCCTGTGAACAACTCCTTGATCACATTGAGCTCATTATGATGATGTCCTACCGAGTGGGCCCAGAGGTACCTCTCCGTCACACGGAGTGACAAATCCCAGTCTCGATTCATGCCAACCCAACAGACACTTTCGGAGATACCCGTAGTGCACCTTTATAGCCACCCAGTTACGTTGTGACGTTTGGTACACCCAAAGCACTCCTACGGTATCCGGGAGTTGCACAATCTCATGGTCTAAGGAAAAGTTACTTGACATTGGAAAAGCTTTAGCAAACGAACTACACGATCTAGTGCTAGGCTTAGGATTGGGTCTTGTCCATCACATCATTCTCCTAATGATGTGATCCCGTTATCAATGACATCCAATGTCCATGGTCAGGAAACCGTAACCATCTATTGATCAACGAGCTAGTCAACTAGAGGCTTACTAGGGACAGGTTGTGGTCTATGTATTCACACATGTATTACGATTTCCGGATAACACAATTATAGCATGAATAACAGACAATTATCATGAACAAGGAAATATAATAATAACCATTTTATTATTGCCTCTAGGGCATATTTCCAACAGTCTCCCACTTGCACTAGAGTCAATAATCTAGTTACATTGTGATGAATCGAACACCCATAGAGTTCTGGTGTTGATCATGTTTTGCTCGTGAAAGAGGTTTAGTCAACGGATCTGCTACATTCAAACCCGTGTGCACTTTACAAATATCTATGTCTCCATCTTGAACATGTTCACGTATGGAGTTGAAGCGACGCTTGATATGCCTGGTCTTCTTGTGAAACCTGGGCTCCTTGGCAAGGGCAATAGCTCCAGTGTTATCACAGAAGAGAGCCATTGGACCCGACGCATTTGGAATGACTCCTAGGTCGGTGATGAACTCCTTCATCCATACTGCTTCGTGTGCTGCCTCCGAGGCTGCTATGTACTCTGCTTCGCATGTAGATCCCGCCACGACGCTTTGCTTGCAACTGCACCAGCTTACCGCTCCACCATTCAAAATATACACGTATCCGGTTTGTGACTTGGAGTCATCCGGATCTGTGTCGAAGCTAGCGTCGACGTAACCCTTTACGACGAGCTCTTCGTCACCTCCATATACGAGAAACATATCCTTAGTCCTTTTCAGGTACTTCAGGATGTTCTTGACCGCTGTCCAGTGTTCCTTGCCGGGATTACTTTCGTACCTACCTACCAAACTTACAGCAAGGTTTACATCAGGTCTGGTACACAGCATGGCATACATAATAGACCCTATGGCTGAGGCATAGGGGATGACACTCATCTCTTCTATATCTTTTGCCGTGGTCGGGCATTGAGCCGAGCTCAATTTCACACCTTGCAATACAGGCAAGAACCCCTTCTTGGACTGATCCATATTGAACTTCTTCAATATCTTATCAAGGTATGTGCTTTGCGAAAGACCTATGAGGTGTCTCGATCTATCTCTATAGATCTTGATGCCTAATATATAAGCAGCTTCTCCAAGGTCCTTCATTGAAAAACACTTATTCAAGTAGGCCTTTATACTTTCCAAGAATTCTATATCATTTCCCATCAGCAGTATGTCATCCACATATAATATGAGAAATGCTACAGAGCTCCCACTCACTTTCTTGTAAACACAGGCTTCTCCATAAGTCTGTGTGAACCCAAACGCTTTGATCATCTCGTCAAAGCGAATGTTCCAACTCCGAGATGCTTGCACACCTTGTCAGCATTCTCAGGGTCGACAAAACCTTCCGGTTGTATCATATACAACTCTTCCTTAAGAAAACCATTAAGGAATGCCGTTTTGACGTCCATTTGCCATATCTCATAATCATAGTATGCGGCAATTGCTAACATGATTCTGACGGATTTCAGCTTCGCTACGGGTGAGAAAGTCTCATCGTAGTCAACCCCTTGAACTTGTCGATAACCCTTAGCGACAAGCCGAGCCTTATAGATGGTCACATTACCATCCGTGTCAGTCTTCTTCTTAAAGATCCATTTATTTTCTATGGCTTGCCGATCATCGGGCAAGTCAGTCAAAGTCCATACTTCGTTTTCATACATGGATCCTATCTCAGATTTCATGGCTTCAAGCCATTTGTCGGAATCCGGGCCCGCCATCGCTTCTTCATAGTTCGAAGGTTCACTGTTGTCTAACAACATGATTTCCAGGACAGGATTGCCATACCACTCTGGTGCGGAACGTGTCCTCGTGGACCTTCGAAGTTCAGTGGTAGCTTGATCATGATCATTATCAATAACTTCCTCTCTAGCCGGTGTAGGCTCCACAGAAACATTTTCCTGTGCTGCGCTACTCTCCGGTTCGAGGGTCATCTCATCAAGCTCCACTTTCCTCCCACTTACTTCTTTCGAGAGAAACTCTTTCTCTAGAAAGGATCCATTCCTGGCAACAAAGATCTTGCCCTCGGATCTTAGGTAGAAGGTATACCCAATAGTTTCCTTAGGGTATCCTATGAATACGCATTTTTCCGACTTGGGTTCGAGCTTCTCTGGTTGAAGTTTCTTCACATAAGCATCGCATCCCCAAACTTTCAGAAACGACAGCTTAGGTTTCTTCCCAAACCATAATTCATACGGTGTCGTCTCAACGGATTTTGACGGTGCCCTATTTAAAGTGAATGCGGCAGTCTCTAAAGCATAACCCCAAAAGGATAGCGGTAAATTGGTAAGAGACATCATAGATCGCACCATATCCAATAGAGTGCGATTACGACGTTCGGACACACCATTACGCTGAGGTGTTCCAGGCGGCGTGAGTTGTGAAACAATTCCACATTTCCTTAAGTGCGTGCCAAATTCATGACTCAAATATTCTCCTCCACGATCTGATCGTAAGAACTTTATTTTCTTGTCACGTTGATTCTCAACCTCACTCTGAAATTCCTTGAACTTTTCAAAGGTCTCAGACTTGTGCTTCATCAAGTAGACATACCCATATCTACTCAAATCATCGGTGAGGGTGAGAACATAACGATAACCACCGCGAGCCTCAACACTCATTGGACCACACACATCAGTATGTATGATCTCCAATAAGTTGGTTGCTCGCTCCATTGTTCCGGAGAACGGAGTCTTGGTCATCTTGCCCAAGAGGCATGGTTCGCATCTGTCAAATGATTCATAATCCAGAGACTCCAAAAGTCCATCTGCATGGAGTTTCTTCATGCGTTTAACACCGATATGACCAAGGCGGCAGTGCCACAAGTATGTGGGACTATCGTTATCAACCTTGCATTTCTTGGCATTCACATTATAAACATGTGTAACATCACGTTCGAGATTCAATAAAAATAAACCATTCACCAGCGGGGCATGACCATAAAACATATCTCTCATATAAATAGAACAACCATTATTCTCAGATTTAAATGAGTAGCCATCTCGCATTAAGCGAGATCCAGATACAATGTTCATGCTCAAAGCTGGCACTAAATAACAATTATTGAGGTTTAAAACTAATCCCGTAGGTAGATGCAGAGGTAGCGTGCCGACGGCAATCACATCGACCTTGGAACCATTCCCGACGCGCATCGTCACCTCGTCCTTTGCCAGTCTACGCTGATTCCGCAGTTCCTGCTTTGAGTTACAAATATGAGCAACCGCACCGGTATCAAATACCCAGGAACTACTACGAGTGCTGGTAAGGTACACATCAATTACATGTATATCACATATACCTTTGGTATTGCCGGCCTTCTTATCTGCTAAGTACTTGGGGCAATTCCGCTTCCAGTGACCGGTTCCCTTGCAATAAAAGCACTCAGTCTCAGGCTTGGGTCCATTCTTTGACTTCTTCCCGGCAGCTGGCTTACCGGGCGCGGCAACTCCCTTGCCGTCCTTCTTGAAGTTCTTCTTACCCTTGCCCTTCTTGAACTTAGTGGTTTTATTCACCATCAACACTTGATGTTCCTTTCTGATCTCTGCCTCCGCTGACTTCAGCATCGCATATACCTCAGGAATGGTCTTTTCCATCCCCTGCATGTTGAAGTTCATCACAAAGCTCTTGTAGCTAGGTGGAAGCGACTGGAGGATTCTGTCAATGACCGCGTCATCCGGGAGATTAATCCCCAGCTGAGACAAGCGGCTGTGCAACCCAGACATTTTGAGTATGTGCTCGCTGACAGAACTATTTTCCTCCATCTTACAGCTGTAGAACTTATCGGAGACTTCATATCTCTCGATTCGGACATGAGCTTGGAAAACCATTTTCAGCTCTTCGAACATCTCATATGCTCCGTGATGCTCAAAACGCTTTTGGAGCCCCGGTTCTAAGCTGAAGAGCATGCCGCACTGAACGAAGGAGTAATCATCGGTGCGTGTCTGCCAAACGTTCAAATCGTCTGGCAGTGCTGGGAGAGCAGGTGGGTCACCTAATGGTGCTTCAAGGACATATGATTTCTTGGCAGCTATGAGGATAATCCTCAGGTTACGGACCCAGTCCGCATAGTTGCTACCATCGTCTTTCAGCTTGTTTTTCTCTAGGAACGCGTTGAAGTTGAGGGTAACATTAGCGTTGGCCATTTGATCTACAAGATAGATATGTAACATTTAGACTAAGTTCATGACAATTAAGTTCATCTAATCAAATTATGTAATGAACTCCCACTCAGATAGACATCCCTCTCGTCATCTAAGTGATACATGATCCGAATCGACTAGGCCGTGTCCGATCATCACGTGAGACGGACTAGTCATCAACGGTGAACATCTCCATGTTGATCGTATCTTCTATACGACTCATGTTCGACCTTTCGGTCTCTTGTGCTCCGAGGCCATGTCTGTACATGCTAGGCTCGTCAAGTCAACCTAAGTGTATTGCTGTGTAAATCTGGCTTACACCCGTTGTATTCGAATGTTAGAATCTATCACACCCGATCAACACGTAGTGCTTCGAAACAACGAACCTTCGCAACGGTGCACAGTTAGGGGGAACACTTTCTTGAAATTTTAGTGAGGGATCATCTTATATGCTACCGTCGTTCTAAGCAAATAAGATGCAAAAACATGATAAACATCACATGCAATCAAAATAGTGACATGATATGGCCATTATCACTTCGCTCCTTTTGATCTCCATCTTCGGGGCTCCATGATCATCATCGTCACCGGCATGACACCATGATCTCCATCATCATGATCTCCATCATCGTGTCTTCATGAAGTTGTCTCGCCAACTATTACTTCTACTACTACGGCTAACGGTTAGCAATAAAGTAAAGTAATTACATGGCGAATTTCAATGACACGCAGGTCATATAATAAATTAAGACAACTCCTATGGCTCCTGCCGGATGTCATACTCATCGACATGCAAGTCGTGATTCCTATTACAAGAACATGATCATCTCATACATCACATATATCATTCATCACATCCTTTGGCCATATCACATCACAAAGCACTTGCTGCAAAAACAAGTTAGACGTCCTCTAATTGTTGTTGCAAGTTTTTACGTGGCTGCTATAGGTTTCTAGCAAGAACGTTTCTTACCTACGCCAAAACCACAACGTGATATGCCAATTTCTATTTACCCTTCATAAGGACCCTGTTCATCGAATCCGATCCGACTAAAGTGGGAGAGACAGACACCCGCTAGCCACCTTATGCAACTAGTGCATGTCAGTCGGTGGAACCTGTCTCACGTAAGCGTACGTGTAAGGTCGGTCCGGGCCGCTTCATCCCACAGTGCCGCCGAATCAAGATAAGACTAGTAACGGCAAGAAGATTGACAAATCGACGCCCACAACTACTTTGTGATCTACTCGTGCAAGATACTACGCATAGACCTAGCTCATGATGCCACTGTTGGGGATCGTAGCAGAATTTTAAAATTTTCTACGCATCACCAAGATCAATCTATGGAGTCATCTAGCAACGAGAGAGAGGGGAGTGCATCTACATACCTTTGTAGATCGCGAGCGGAAGCGTTCAAGAGAACGGGGTTGATGGAGTCGTACTCGTCGTGATCCAAATCACCGATGACCGAGCGCCGAACGGACAGCACCTCCGTGTTCAACACACGTACGGTTGGGAGAGACGTCTCCTCCTTCTTCATCCAGCAAGGGGGAAGGAGAGGTTGATGAGGATCCAGCAGCACGACGGCGTGGTGGTGGAAGCAGCGGGATCTCGGCAGGGCTTCACCAAGCACCAACGAGAGGGAGAGGTGTCACGGGAGGAGAGGGAGGCGCCAGGGGCTGGGGTGTGTCCTCCCTCCCACCCCTCCACTATTTATAGGGGGAAGGGGAGAGGGGGCCGGCCCCCTCAGATCCAATCTGAGGGGAGGGGCGGCGGCCAAGGGGGTGGCTTGCCCCCCAAGCCAGGTGGAGGCGCCCCCCACCCCTAGGGTTCCCAACCCTAGGCGCAGGGGAGGCCCATAGGGGGGCGCACCAGCCCACCAGGGGCTGGTTCCCTTCCCACTTCAGCCCATGGGGCCCTCCGGGATAGGTGGCCCCACCCGGTGGACACCCGGGACCCTTCCGGTGGTCCCGGTACAATACCGATTACCCCCGAAACCTTCCCGGTGGCCAAAACTGGACTTTCCTATATACAATTCTTTACCTCCGGACCATTCCGGAACTCCTCGTGACGTCCGGGATCTCATCCGGGACTCCGAACACCTTTCGGGTTACCGCATACTAATATCTCTACAACCCTAGCGTCACCGAACCTTAAGTGTGTAGACCCTACGGGTTCGGGAGACACGCAGACATGACCGAGACGACTCTCCGGTCAATAACCAACAGCGGGATCTGGATACCCATGTTGGCTCCCACATGCTCCTCGATGATCTCATCGGATGAACCACGATGTCGAGGATTCAATCAATCCCGTACGCAATTCCCTTTGTCTATCGGTACGATACTTGCCCGAGATTCGATCGTCGGTATCTCGATACCTTGTTCAATCTCGTTACCGGCAAGTCTCTTTACTCGTTTCCGTAACACATCATCCCGTGAACAACTCCTTGATCACATTGAGCTCATTATGATGATGTCCTACCGAGTGGGCCCAGAGGTACCTCTCCGTTACATGGAGTGACAAATCCCAGTCTCGATAGTGCCAACCCAACAGATACTTTCGGAGATACCCGTAGTGCACCTTTATAGCCACCCAGTTACGTTGTGACGTTTGGTGCACCCAAAGCACTCCTACGGTATCCGGGAGTTGCACAATCTCATGGTCTAAGGAAAAGTTACTTGACATTGGAAAAGCTTTAGCAAACGAACTACACGATCTAGTGCTAGGCTTAGGATTGGGTCTTGTCCATCACATCATTCTCCTAATGATGTGATCCCGTTATCAATGACAACCAATGTCCATGGTCAGGAAACCGTAACCATCTATTGATCAACGAGCTAGTCAACTAGAGGCTTACTAGGGACATGTTGTGGTCTATGTATTCACACATGTATTACGATTTCCGGATAACACAATTATAGCATGAATAACAGACAATTATCATGAACAAGGAAATATAATAATAACCATTTTATTATTGCCTCTAGGGCATATTTCCAACAGTACTGTTGGGGATCGTAGCAGAATTTTAAAATTTTCTACGCATCACCAAGATCAATCTATGGAGTCATCTAGCAACGAGAGAGAGGGGAGTGCATCTACATACCCTTGTAGATCGCGAGCGGAAGCGTTCAAGAGAACGGGGTTGATGGAGTCGTACTCGTCGTGATCCAAATCACCGATGACCGAGCGCCGAACGGACGGCACCTCCGTGTTCAACACACGTACAGAGCGGAGACGTCTCCTCCTTCTTGATCCAGCAAGGGGGGAGGAGAGGTTGGGGAGGACAGCTCCAGCAGCAGCACGACGGCGTGGTGGAGTTGGAGCTGCGTGGTATTCCTGCAGGGCTTCGCCAAGCACCGCGGGAGGAGGAGGAGGTGTTGGAGAGGGGAGGGGCTGCGCCAGGGATGAGGTATGGCCTCCCTCCCACCCCTCCACTATTTATAGGGGGAAGAGGAGAGGGGGCCGGCCCCCTCAGATCCAATCTGAGGGGAGGGGAGGCGGCCAGGGGAGGGAAACTTGCCCCCCAAGCAAGGTGGAAGGCTCCCTCCCCTAGGGTTTCCCAACCCTAGGCGCCATGGGCCCTTGGGGGGGCGCACCAGCCCACTAGGGGGCTGGTTCCCTCCCATATACAGCCCATTAGGCCTCCCGGGTAAATCAGCCCCACCCGGTGGACCTCCGGACAGCTTTCGGTGGTCCCGGTACAATACCGATAACCCCCGAAACTATTCCGGTGACCGTATGACAACTTCCCATATATAAATCTTCACCTCCGGACCATTCCGGAACTCCTCGTGACGTCCGGGATCTCATCCGGGACTCCGAACAACATTCGGTAACCACGTACAAACTTTCCCTACAACCCTAGCGTCACCGAACCTTAAGTGTGTAGACCCTACGGGTTCGGGAGACACGTAGACATGACCGAGACAACTCTCCGGTCAATAACCAACAGCGGGATCTGGATACCCATGTTGGCTCCCACATGCTCCTCGATGATCTCATCGGATGAACCATGATGTCGAGGATTCAATCAATCCCGTACGCAATTCCCTTTGTCTATCGGTACGATACTTGCCCGAGATTCGATCGTCGGTATCTCGATACCTTGTTCAATCTCGTTACCGGCAAGTCTCTTTACTCGTTTCCGTAACACATCATCCTGTGAACAACTCCTTGATCACATTGAGCTCATTATGATGATGTCCTACCGAGTGGGCCCAGAGGTACCTCTCCGTCACACGGAGTGACAAATCCCAGTCTCGATTCGTGCCAACCCAACAGACACTTTCGGAGATACCCGTAGTGCACCTTTATAGCCACCCAGTTACGTTGTGACATTTGGTACACCCAAAGCACTCCTACGGTATCCGGGAGTTGCACAATCTCATGGTCTAAGGAAAAGTTACTTGACATTGGAAAAGCTTTAGCAAACAAACTACACGATCTAGTGCTAGGCTTAGGATTGGGTCTTGTCCATCACATCATTCTCCTAATGATGTGATCCCGTTATCAATGACATCCAATGTCCATGGTCAGGAAACCGTAACCATCTATTGATCAACGAGCTAGTCAACTAGAGGCTTACAAGGGACATGTTGTGGTCTATGTATTCACACATGTATTACGATTTCCGGATAACACAATTATAGCATGAATAACAGACAATTATCATGAACAAGGAAATATAATAATAACCATTTTATTATTGCCTCTAGGGCATATTTCCAACAATAGTGCCATGGTCTTGATATCCGTCCCCGTCGGCCCTCGCCCGGTTTATGATTCGGATGTGGTATATTCTCTTTTATAACTATTTGTTGCATTTCGCATTTATGACAATTATGGCCATCAAGTTGACATAGAGATATTTTTATCTAGGAGGTATGTGAACCGGAAATTGCAACCGACCCTCTTGTCGAGAAGTTAAATTTAGTTGAAAAAGAAAATGAGTATTTGAAAGAAAAAATGAAAAGATTTGAAGAAGAGAAGATGAAATTGGAGTTGTATGTGTTGGGGAACGTTGCATGGGAAATAAAAATTTCCTACGCTCACCAAGATCAATCTAGGAGATGCACATCTACAAGAGGAGAGTGGTGTCTACATACCCTTGTAGACCGAAAGCGTTAACGATCTAGAGATCATGGTTGACGTAGTCGTACTCGCGTCGAGATCCAATCCGATCCAAGTACCGCATGTGCGGCACCTCCGAGTTTAGCACACGTACGGCTCGGCGGCGTCCTCTCCTTCTTGATCCTGCAAGGGAGGGAGAGGAGGTAGATGAGATCTGAACCAACACGACGGCATGGTGGTGGTGGTGGCAGCGAAACTCCGGCAGGGCTTCGCCAAGCGCGTACCGGTGAAACGTGGGAGGAGTTGGGGGAGGTAACGGGCAAGGGGCGAAGGGTGGCTGCCCCTAACGCCTCCCCACCTTTATATAGGCGTGGAGGGGGCTGGTGGCTTGCCCTCCAAGGCCCTAGGGGCGTTGGTCAAAGGGGGAGGAAGGAAATCCCTCCTTTCCTTCCCCACCGATCGCTATCCCCCTTTTTAGGGATCCTGATCTTATCCCTTTGATATATGATACTATTCCTTTCAAGGGAGGATCCTGGTGCGCCTAGACCAGGGTTGTAGGGACTTTCCCAACTACCCACGTTCATGTGGGTCCCCCCACGCAGGTGGGCCCCACTCTAGAACCCTCTAGAACCTTGGGTTTGGGACCTCCAGTTCCGCTACCAGCGACCGTTCCCCTTACAATAGAAGCACTTAGTCTCGGGATTGGGTTCAACCTTGGGTTTCTTCACTGGAGCGGCAACTGGCTTGCCATTCATGAAGTTTCTCTTCTTGCCCTTGCCCTTCTTGAAACCAGTGGTCTTGTTAACCATCAACACTTGATGCTCCTTCTTGATTTCTACCTCCGTGGCCTACCGTGAACTGCTCCGGGATCATCTCCATCCCTTGCATGTTATAGTTCATCACGAAGTTCTAGTAGCTTGGTGATAGTGTCTGGAGAACTCTGTCAATCACTTTCTTATCTGGAAGATTAACTCCCACTTGATTCAAGCGATTGTAGCACCCAGACATTCTGAGCACATGCTCACTAGCTGAGCTATTCTCCTCCAACTTGTAGGCAAAGATCTTGTCAGAGGTCTCATACCTCTCAGCACGGGCATGAGCCTGAAATACCAATTTCAACTCTTGAAACATCTCATAAGTTCCATGGCATTCAAAATGCCTTTGGAGCCCTGATTCTAAGCCGTAAAGCATGGCGCACTAAACTATCAAGTAGTCATCAGAACGTGTCTGCCAAATGTTCACAACATCCATAGATGACGCTAGAGGGGTTGGCACACCGAGCGGTGCATCAAGGACATAAGCCTTCTGTGCAGCAGAAAGGACAATCCTCAGACTACGGCCCTAGTCCGCATAATTGCTTACAATATCTTTCAACTTGGTCTTTCTCTAGGAACGTATTAAAACAGGGAGCTACAGCGCGAGCTATTGATCTACAACATAATTTGCAAAGACAACTTAGACTATTGTTCATGATAATGAGTTCAATTAATCATATTACTTAAGAACTCCCACTCAAATCAACATCCCTCCGGTTGTCCGAGTGTAACACGATCCAAATCCACCAACCCAAGTCCGCTCATCACGTGAGATGAGGTGGTTTCAATGGTGAACATCTCCATGTTGATCATATCTACTATATGACTCATGTTCGACCTTTCGGTCTCTTGTATTCCGAGGCCATGTCTGTACATGCTAGGCTCGTCAAGTTTAACCCAAGTGTTTCGCATGTGCAAAACTGGCTTGCACCCGTTGTATGTGAACGTAGAGTCTATCACACCCGATCATCACGTGGTGCTTCGAAACGACAAACTTTCGCTACGATGCACACTTGGGGAGAACACAATTTTATCTTGAAATTTTAGTGAGGGATCACCTTATAATGCTACCGTCATCCTAAGCAAAATAAGATGCATAAAAGGATTAACATCACATGCAAATCATAAGTGACATGATATGGCCATCAACTTGTTCTTTTGATCTCCATCTCCAAAGCACCGGCATGATCTCCATCGTCACCGGCATGACACCATGATCTCCATCATCGTGTCGCCATCGGGGTTGTCACGCCAACCATGCTTCTACTACTATTGCTACCGCTTAGCGATAAAGTAAAGCATTACATAGCGCTTAATGATTGACATGCAGGTCATACAATAATTAAAGACAACCCTATGGCTCCTGCCGGTTGCTGTATGCATCGACATGCAAGTCGATATAAACTATTACAAACATGATCATCTCATACATCAAATATATTTCATCATGTCTTTGGCCATATCATATCACAACATACCCTACAAAAACAAGTTAGACGTCCTCTAATTGTTGTTGCATGTTTTACGTGGCTGCTATGGGTATCTAGCAAGAACGATTCTTACCTACGCAAAGCCACAACGGTGATATGCAAGTTGCTATTTAACCTTCTACAAGGACCGCCTTTGTCGAATCCGATTCAACTAAGGTGGGAGAGACAGACACTCGCCAGCCATCTTTATGCAACAAAGTCACATGTCTGTCTATGGAACCGGTCTCATGTACGTGGACATGTAAAGTTGGTCCGGGCCGCTTCATCCCACAATACCACTGAATCAAGAAAAGACTAAGGAAGGAAGCAATCTGAATATCAACGCCCACAAACTCCTTTGTGTTCTCTCGTGATGTCATCTATGCATAGACCTAGCTTTGATACCACTGTTGGAGAACGTTGCATAGGAAACAAAAAATTTCCTACGCTCACCAAGATCAATCTAGGAGATGCACATCTACGAGAGGAGAGTGGTGTCTACATACCCTTGTAGACCAAAAGCGTTAACGATCTAGAGATCAAGGTTGCCGTAGTCGTACTCGCGTCGAGATCCAATCCGATCCAAGTACCGCACGTGCGGCACCTCCGAGTTTAGCACACGTACGGCTCGGTGGCGTCCTCTCCTTATTGATCCAGCAAGGGAGGGAGAGGAGGTAGATGAGATCTAAAACAACATGACGGCATGGTGGTGGTGGTGGCAGCGGAACTCCGGCAGGGCTTCGCCAAGCGCGTACCGGTGAAACGTGGGAGGAGTTGGGAGAGGTAACGGGCAAGGGACGAAGGGTGGCTGCCCCTAACGCCTCCCCACCTTTATATAGGCATGGAGGGGGCTGGTGGCTTACCCTCCAAGGCCCTAGGGGAGTTGGTCAAAGGGGGAGGAAGGAAATCCCTCCTTTCCTTCCCCACCGATCGCTATCCCCTTTTTAGGGATCCTGATCTTATCCCTTTGGGATATGATACTATTCCTTTCAAGGGAGGATCTTGGTGCGCCTAGACCAGGGTTGTAGGGACTTTCCCAACTACCCATGTTCATGTGGGTCCCCCCAAGAAGGTGGGCCCCACTCCGAAACTTTCTAGAACCTTCCCGGTATAATACCGAAAAAACTCGAACTTTTTCCGGAACCCCGATAACAACTTTCCATATATGAATCTTTACCTCCGGACCATTTCGGAGCTCCTCGTGATGTCCCGGATCCCATCCGGGACTCCGAACAACCTTCGGAATTTCCACTATTAATATCTCAATACTACCCTAGCGCTACCGAACGTTAAGTGTGCGACCCTACGGGTTCGAGAATCATGTAGACATGACCGAGACTCCTCTCCGGTCAATAACCAATAGCGGGACCTGGATGCCCATATTGGTTCCTACATATTCCACGAAGATCTTTATCGGTTGAACCACGATGTCAAGGATTCAATTAATCCCGTATACAATTCCCTTTGTCCATCGGTATGTTACTTGCCCGAGATTCGATCGTCGGTATCTCTATACCTAGTTCAATCTCGTTATCGGCAAGTCTCTTTACTCGTTCCGTAATACAAGATCCCGTGGCTAACTCTTTAGTCACATTGCTTGCAAGCTTATTGTGATGTTGTATTACCGAGTGGGCCCTGAGATACCTCTTCGTCATACGGAGTGACAAATACCAGTCTTGATCCATGCCAACTCAACAGACACCATCGGAGATACCTGCAGAGCATCTTTATAGTCACCCAGTTACGTTACGATGTTTGATACACACAAGGTACTCCTTCGGTGTCAGTGAGTTGCATGATCTCATGGTCAAAGGAACAGATACTTGACATGAAGAAAGCTATAGCAAATAACTTAAATGATCTGATGCTAAGCTTACAGTCGGGTCTAGTCCATCACATCATTCTCCTAATGATGTGACCCCATTATCAAATGACAACTCATGCATATGGTTAGGAAACCTTAACCATCTTTGATCAACGAGCTAGTCTAGTAGAGGCTCACTAGGGACATATTGTTGTCTATGTATCCACACATGTATTTGAGTTTCCGATCAATACAATTCTAGCATGGATAATAAACGATTATCATGAACAGGGAAATATGATAATAACCAATTTATTATTGCCTCTAGGGCATATTTCCAACAGTATGTTGGCGATGTCGTCGATGATCACAAGATGAAGATGGATGCAATGCGCTTGAAGATGGATGCAATGCGCTTGAAGTTTAAGAAGATTAGAAAATATGCCATTGATAATGAGGCTTGGTATCATTATGCCGTTGGAGCAATTGTTACCTTACTTGCGATCTTGATCGCATTTGTTGTGATGAGGGTAAGTTTTCTCTAGTGTTTTGCTTAACAAATGCATACTTAGCTTCGTACATGCTTGTTAGCCCTATTATGCCACATACTTAGCTTATTTTCCCCAAAAAAGACATACTTAGCTAATTATCCTCCAAAAGGACATAATTAGCTTAATTAGTTCATTTATGACATAATTAGCTTATTCATTTCAAAAATGGCATAATAACCTTGGTTCTCTCATAAATGTCATATACTTAGCTTATTTTCTTCTTCTTCTTTTCTCATCTTTCTTCTTCTCTTCTATATTTTTATCCTTTCCTTCTCATTCTCATTCTTCTTCTTTTATTCTTTATGCTTTTATTCTCTTTATTCTTCTATCTTTATTTTTCTAATATTCACTTGTTTTATTCATTATCATTATTGTGTGTCTAATTTTAGAGATAAACTTAGGTAATTAGTTTTTCTAGTCTTCTTACTTTTATTTTTTTAGTAGTTATTCTTCTTCTATTATTCATTATTCATTCATTCTCTTTTCTTCTTCTTGTCTTCTTATTGTTATTATTATAGTATTCTTTTTATTCTTATTTATATTATTCGTATTATTCTTATTATGCTTATTCTTCTTCTTCTAGTCTTCTTCTTCTTCTTCTTCTAGTCTTCTTCTTCTTCTTCTTCTTCTTCTAGTCTTCTTCTTCTTCTAACTTCCTTACTCCCATTTTTGTAGGTTTGATTCACTTCATGGAAGCAGCATTGATGGACTGCTAGTGTTTAGTTCTAGTTTTCATTTGTATTGATGAACAATGTGAAACTATGTATGTATATATCGATGAACTCCGTGAAACTATGTATGTATTGGATCTTTTAATACCCTATGTGTTCTGTTGCATTGATGGACTGCTAGATGTTTGATACATGGGCTATGTTTGAGGTTGAAACTATATATATCATATATATCTTTTGAAAATGCAGGGATATAACAGAAAACAGAAAAAACAAAAACAATATAGGCACTTTGCCGTCTGCCACAGACGGGAAAGTGGCCACGTGGCAGTAACCTGTGCAACCTAGGAGCTGACCCATTTGGTCACTTTGCCATCCGTCGCAGATGGCAAAGGCTTGTGTAGTTTGCCGTCCGTGGCAGACGGCAAAGAGCGGGAGGGCATGATGCGTCTGCTGATGTCACAAGGCAGACGGCAAAGGAGAGGGCATATTTGTCGTCAGCCGGTGGACGGCAAAGCCTCCCGTTAGCCACCTAACGTGGCTAGCGTCTATTCTTTGCCGTCAACGATCTTTGCCATCTTCCACAGACGGCAAAGAGGTCTTTGCCGTCCGCTGGACAAAAGCAGACGGCAAATGAGCTGTTTACCATTGCTATCTTTGCCGGGCATGTTTGCCGTCCGCGGCAGACGGCAAAGCCCTTTGCCGTCCGCTTTCCGGTCCTTTGCCGTCTGCCATGTACATAGAGTATTCTAATAAATTAATGATTAATGCATGTCCCTCTCAAAAGGTGTGTACATCAAGGATGATTGTGGCAAACTAAAAAGCAAAGACTCATATCATACAAGATGCTCCAAGCAAAACACATATCATGTGGTGAATAAAAATATAGCCTCAAGTAAATTTACCGATGGATTGAAGACGAAAGAGGGGATGCCTTCCGGGGCATCCCCAAGCTTAGGCTATTGGTTGTCCTTGAATATTACCTTGGGGTGCCTTGGGCATCCCCAAGCTTAGGCTCTTGCCACTCCTTATTCCATAGTCCATCAAATCTTTACCCAAAACTTGAAAACTTCACAACACAAAACTCAACAGAAAACTCATGAGATCCGTTAGTATAAGAAAAATAAATCACCACTTTGTTACTGTTGTGAACTCATTCTTTATTTATATTAGTGTAATATCTACTGTATTCCAACTTCTGCATGGTTTATACCCCCGATACTATCCATAGATTCATCAAAATAAGCAAACAACACATAGAAACAGAATCTGTCAAAAACAGAACAGTCTGTGAGATCCGAACTGTTCTAATACTTATATAATTCCAAAAATTCTGAAAAATTAGGACAACAGAGACAATTTGTATATAAATCTTGTGTAAAAAATTCAGAGTTTTTTGTCGCTTCTGTGAATTATTAAAATTATGCAACTGGATGCAAAAGTTTCTGTTTTTCAGGAAGATCAAATCAACTATCACCGTAAACCATCCCAAAGGTCTTACTTGGTTCAAACACTAATTAAAACACCAAAACACAATTATTACAGAGGTAATAATGTGTATTTTATTCAAGAACAGAACCAAAACAAAAAACATAAAAATAAAATTGGGTTGCCTCCCAACAAGCGCTATTGTTTAACGCCCCTAGCTAGGCATAATGCAATAGATCTAGGTATTATAATAGAAGTGAGGGAGATCGTCCATGCTCATCTCATATTCCCTTTTCTCGGCAGCAAGCTTTCTTTGTGGCAAACAAAAATAATCAAAAGGGCTAAATTTGATAGGGTACGGATCTATAAGATCAAGTTTGGGAGGAATTGGTTCCTCCTTTGGCCCTTTGTATTTGATAATTATTTCTTCATTGTAAACGTTCCTTTGATTAAAAGCCCTAAGTCTATCTCTAAGCACAAACCCTAATCCATTATTTTGTATAGCAAAATTATCGTTGAGCTCAGAAATTTTATCAATCAAAACATCGGTAGGAACTTTCTTTCTTAGGTTTTCATTGTAAGCAGCATAATCCGGAGATTGCAATCTCCTAGCTTCCTCTTGATTAAAAATGATCTCTTCTATAGGGGGACAACCACCATTAATATTATAATGCGCAAATATTTCGCCGGCCTCTTTCATGATAAACCTAAACTCATGAGCTAGAAATATAGTGGTGACACGTTTAACAGAGGGATCATGAATATTGGAAAATTCTAGTAGAAGCCTTTGTATGCATGGATGCATGTGAACAAATTGTCTTTCCAATTCAACTATAAGCAAAGATATCGCATCCGCAAGACTAATTGTTTTATTCAGAATTGACCCTCCAAGCATAGGCAAAGCACCGGCACAAGTAAAGAAATCTTGAATAACCCCTTTTCCAATAATGTTACCACTACCTACACGGAGTTTTTTAGTATGAATAATAGTGGGTTCTTCTCAATGCGGATCATTGTTGGCAACATCATTAAAACTTTCATCAAGATTATTGCTATCTTTGTCAACGATAAACTCCCCAGATTCAGAGATGGTGGCAACAAACCGGTCTAGCAAATGAGCAACCAAAAAGCAAACGAAAAGACGAACGGAAGAAGGGCGAATAAAAAGGCAAATCTTTTTGTGTTTTTCTAAAAATCGTTTTAGAAGTGGGGGAGAGGAAAACGAGAGGCAAATGGCAAATAATGTATTGCAAGAGATGAGAGTTTATGATGGGTACTTGGTAGGCTTGATGTAGAACCTCCCCGGCAATGGCGCCAGAAATTCTTCCTGCTACTTCTTGAGCTTGCGTTGGTTTTTCCCTTGAAGAGAAAAGGGTGATGCAACAAAGTAGAGATAAGTATTTCCCTCAGTTAGAGAACCAAGGTATCAATCCAGTAGGAGGCACAAGCAAGCCTCCAATCTATGCACCTACACAAACAATCAAACACTTGCACCCAACGCGATAAAGGGGTTGTCAATCCCTTCATGGTCAATTGCAATGGTGAGATCTGATAGAGATAGATATAAAAGATTACTAAAACGTAAAATAAAATAAAAGTAAATAAATTGCAGCAAGATATTTTTGGTATTTTTTGGTTTATAGATCTGAAAATATATAAGGGAAAATAGACCCGGGGGCCATAGGTTTCACTAGAGGCTTTTCTCTTGAAGGCAAATAATACGATGGGTGGACAAATTACTGTCGAGCAATTGATAGAAAAGCGCAAAGTTATGACGATATCCAAGGCAATGATTATGGATATAGGCATCATGTCCGTGTCAAGTAGACCGAAACGATTCTGCATCTACTACTATTACTCCACACATCGACCGACTCCTGCCTGCATCTAGAGTATTAAGTTCAAGAGAACAGAGTAACACATTAAGTAAGATGACATGATGTAGAGGGATAAACTCAAGCAATATGATGAAAACCCCATCTTTTATCCTTGATGGCAACAATACAATACGTGCCTCGCTACCCCTACTATGTCACTGGGTGAGGACACCGCAAGATTGAACCCAAAACTAAGCACCTCTCCCATTGCAAGAAATACCAATCTAGTTGGCCAAACCAAACCGATAATTCGAAGAGAAATACAAAGATATCAAATCATGCATATAAGAATTCAGAGAAGATTCAAATAATATTCATAGATAATCTGATCATAAATTCACAATTCATCGGATCTCGACAAACACACCGCAAAAGAATATTACATCGGATAGAACTCCAAGAACATCGAGGAGAACATGGTATTGAAGATCATAGAGAGAGAAGAAGCCATCTAGCTACTAGCTATGGACCCGTAGGTTTGAGGTAAACTACTCATGCTTCATCGAAAGGGCAATAGGGTTGATGTAGATGCCCTCCGTGATCGAATCCCCCTCCAGCAGATCGCCGGAAAAGGCCCCAAGATGGGATCTCATGGGAACAGAGGCTTGCGGTGGCGGAAAAGTATTTTTGTGGATGCCTTTGATGGTTTGGGAATATTTGGGAATTTATAGGCCGAAGATTAGGGTTAGAGGAGCTCCGAGGGACCCACAACGCAGGAAGCGCCCCCCTTGGGGCGTGCCCTGCACCCTTGCCGTCGCCACGGGACTCCTTTTCCTTGATCTCCAAGTCCTACGTGTGTCTTCTGGTCCAAGAAAAATCATCGTAAAGTTTTCTTCCGTTTGGACTCCGTTTGATATTCCTTTTCTGCGAAACTCAAAAACAAGGAAAAAACAGAAACTGGCACTGGGCGCTAGGTTATTAGGTTAGTCCCAAAAATAGTATAAAATAGCATATTAATGCATATAAAACATCCAAAACAGATAATATAATAGCATGGAACAATAAAAAATTATAGATACGTTGGAGACGTATCAAGGGTCGACCTTTGGTATTAACACAATGTTTGTGTAATTCCAAGCCTCTGGAGTATGCATGTTCTGAATAGCGGAAAGTAAGTCAGTTGTAATCTCCTCCCCGGGTAAATGCGAATATCTCTTGAAGAAGATTGCATCGTAACATCGAGAGTTTCATGTAGGATCTAAAGCGAAAGCAAGACACAAGTTTTTAAAAGTGTTGATGAGGAGAGGTCCTATTCAGCCCCCATTGCGCTGGTTAGATAGCCACCCAGCGCTCACACACCCCTCCTGTGGGCCGGCCCAGCAAGCGAAGCTCGTCCTGCTTGGAGCTCGCTGGTACGTCTCCAACATATTTATATATGTTTTGTTTCATGCTATCATATTATCAATTTTTGGTGCTTTTTATACTATTTTATATCATTTTTAGAACTAACTTATTAACACAGTGTCCACTGACAGTTCCTTTTTTTTGCATGTTTTTTGTTTTTTAGAAAATCAATACCAAACGGAGTCCAAACACGATGAAACTTTACGGTGATTTTTTCTAGACCAGAAGGTTCTGAACTTTATTATGCATGATTATTATACCTTTATATTTCCCTCCGATCTATCCGTTTGGTTTGGCCAACTAGATTGATTCATCTTCAGTGGGAGAGGTGCTTTGTATTGGCTTCAATCTTGCGATGTCCTCACCGACTGACAGAAAGGGTAGCGAGACACATATTTGTATTGTTGTCATTAAGGGTAAAACGATGGAGTTTAATCATATTGCTTGGTTTTATTCCGTCTACATCATATCATCTTGCTTAAAGCATTACTCTGTTTGTCATGAACTTAATACCATAGATGCATGAAGGAGTGAGTCGATTGGTGGAGTAATAGTAGTAGCTGCAGGCCGGAGTCGGTCTACTTGTCACGGACATGATTGAAAACCCACAAGTATAGGGGATCGCAACAGTTTTCGAGGGTAGAGTATTCAACCCAAATTTATTGATTCAACACAAGGGGAGCCAAAGAATATTCTCAAGTATTAGCAGCTGAGTTGTCAATTCAACCACACCTGAAAGACTTAATATCTGCAGCAAAATATTTAGTAGCAAAGTAGTATGGAAGTAACGGTAACAGTGGCAGAAGTAACAGTAGCAATTTTGTAGTGATGGTAACAGTGGAAACGGCAAAGTAACTGAGCAAAGATCAATATGTGAAAAGCTCGTAGGCAATGGATCAGTGATGGATAATTATGTCGGATGGCATTCATCATGCAACAGTTATAACCTACGGTGACACAGAACTAGCTCCAATTCATCAATATAATGTAGGCATGTATTCCGTATATAGTCATACGTGCTTATGGAAAAGAACTTGCATGACATCTTTTGTCCTACCCTCCCGTGGCAGCGGGGTCCTAATGGAAACTAAGGGAAATTAAGGCCTCCTTTTAATAGAGAACCGGACCAAAGCATTAGCACTTAGTGAATACATGAACTCCTCAAACTACGGTAATCACCGGAAAGAATCCCAATTATTGTCACCTTGGGGTATGCGGATCATAACACGTAATAGGTGTCTACAACTTGCAAGATAGGATCAAGAACACAAATATATTCATGAAAACATAATAGGTTCAGATCTGAAATCATGGCACTCGGGCCCTAGTGACAAGCATTAAGCATAGCAAAGTCATAGCAACATCAATCTCAGAACATAGTGGATACTAGGGATCAAACCCTAACAAAACTAACTCGATTACATGATAAATCTCATCCAACCCATCACCGTCCAGCAAGCCTACGATAGAATTACTCACTCCCGGCGGTGAGCATCATGAAATTGGTGATGGAGGATGGTTGATGATGACGACGGCGTCGATTTCCCCTCTCCGGAGCCCAAAACATACTCCAGATCTGCCCTCCCGAGGAAGAACAGGTGGTGGCGGCGGCTCCGTATCATGAAACGCGATGAACTCTTCTCCCTGATTTTTTCTCCCCGAATAGGGTTATATGGAGTTGGAGTTGAGGTCGGAGGGTCTCCAGGGGGCCCACAAGCCACCTAGGCGCGCCCTGGGGGGGCGCCCCCCAGGCTTGTGGCCAATGGGTGGACCCCCTCTGGTTGATTCTTTCACCAGTATTTTTTATTAATTCCAAAAATATTCTCCGTAAATTTTTAGGTCAATCCGAGAACTTTTATTTCTGCACAAAAATAACACCAAGGTAATTCTGCTGAAAACAGCGTCAGTCCAGGTTAGTTCCATTCAAATCATGCAAACTAGAGTCCAAAACAAGGGCAAAAGAGTTTGGAAAAGTAGATACGATGGAGACGTATCAACTCCCCCAAGCTTAACCCATTGCTTGTCCTCAAGCAATTCAGTTGACAAACTAAAAGTGACAAAGAAAAACTTTTACAAACTCTGTTTGATCTTGTTGTAAATATGTCTAACTGATGTTCAGGTTTTCAGCAAAGATTATGAACTAACCATATTCACAATAATATTTAGGTCTCACATTTACTCAAATCAATGGCATAATCAACTAGCGAGCAATAATAATAAATCTCGGGTGACAACACTTTTTTCAAAACAATCATGATATTATATGACAAAATGGTATCTCGCTAGCCCTTCTTGAGACCGCAAAACATAAATGCAGAGCACCCCTGAAGATTAAGGACTGACTAGACATTGTAATTCATGGCAAAAGAGATCCAGTCATACTCAACATCAATTAATAACAATGCATACAAATGACAGTGGTGCTCTCTAACTGGTGCTTTTTATAAGAGGATGATGACTCAGCAATAAAAGTAAATATATAGGCCCTTCACAGAGGGAAGCAGGGATTTGCAGAGGTGCCAGAGCTCGAAGCTTTTAAAAACAGAGATGAATATAATTTTGAGCGGTATGATTTCATTGTCAACATAAAAACCAAGAGATCTCACTATCTTCCATGCTAGATACATTATAGGCGGTTCCCAAACAGAATGGTAAAGTTTTTACTCCCCCTCCACCAACAATCACACTCCACGGCTGATCCGAAACAACGGGTACCGTCCATACCAACAACAGTCCTGGGGGTGTTTTGTTTGATAATTATATTTTGATTTGATTTAGAGCATGGAACTGGGCATCCCGATTACCAGCCACTTTCTCTTGAATGACAAGTGAATCAACACTCATTGTGAGAATAACCCACCTAGCATGGAAGATACTGACAGCCCCCAGTCACTACATGAGCGATTTGGGCATACAAAACAGATTATTATTTGAAGGTTTAGAGTTTGGCACATGCAAATTTACTTGGAACGGCAGGTAAATACCGCATATAGGTAGATATGGTGGACTCATATGGAACAACTTTGGGTTTAAGGAAGTGGATGCACAAGCAGTAATCCCGCTTAGTACAAGTGAAGGCTAGCAAAAGATTAAGGAGCGACCATCTAGAGAGCGACAACGGTCATAAACATGCATTGAGATTAACCAACATTGAATGCAAGCATGAGTAGGATATAAATCACCATGAACATAAATATCGTGGAGGCTATGTTGATTTTGTTTCAACTGCATGTGTGAACATGGGCCAAGTCAAGCCACTTGAATCATTCAAAGGAGGATACCATCCTATCATACTACATCATAACCATTTTAATTTGCATGTTGGCACACAAGATAAACCATTATACACTCCTAGCTAATTAAGCATGGCATGAGTAACTATAATCTCTAATTGTGATTGCAAACATGTTTCATTCATAATGAGCTGAATCAAGAACGATGAGCTAATCATATTTACAAAAACAAAATAGGTCGAGTTCGTACCAGCATTTCTCCATCTCAATCATTTCATCATCTATCGTCATTATTGCCTTTCACTTGCATGACCGAACGGTGTGAATAATAATAAGAGTGCAAGTGCATTGGACTAAGCTGGAATTTGCAACATTTATTCAAAGGAGAAGACAAAGTAATATGGGCTCTTTGTTAGATCAACAATAATGCATATGAGAGCCACTCAACATTTTCATCGTGGTCTTCTCCTTACAACCCAAAGAAAAGATTTTCAAAGAAACACACTGAAAAGTTTTTGGAGTTTTTTTTTTCTGAAGAAAGTAAAACAAGAACGAGAAAAATTATTTACACGGGAAAGCTCCCAACAAGCAAAAGAAGAACAAGAAATCTTTTTGGGTTTTCTTTTACTACTACTAAGCGAACTAGAAAGTAAAACTAAAACTTTTTTTTTTGAATTTTCCCAAAGTTTTTTCAAGCACACAAGAAAGCGAGAAAAATAAACTAACATGGATAATACAATGAAAAAGTATGAACACCGACAACTGGAATGAATGATGAACATGAATGTAATGTCGGTGAGAAATACGTACTCCCCCAAGCTTAGGCTTTTGGCCTAAGTTGGTCTAGGACCACGGCTGGCCCGGATAGTATCCAAAATCGTAGTTGGGGTTGTACTGGGATGCGGCAGCTACTGCCTGAAGGGCTGCAGCGTGGAGGCGAGCGGCCTCCACCTCTCTCTCATACTCATCTGCCTCCTCTCTGGTTATGAAGTATCTCCATTTTACCTGAAAGTTAAAGAAAGTAGGAGCGGGAAGCGTAATATGGATAGCATGCTGCCTGTCAAAGATCAGCCGGTACAGGAGGGACTGTTCGTTCCTCTCAAGAAACTGGTAGCGTACCATAGCATTATAATCAAGAAAAGAAGGTGGTAACTCAATGTCATTCTCCCTTATGGATACCCCAAGATAGTTAGCTAAATGGGTGGCATAAATCCCACCAAAGAAATCTCCATCTTTAGCATTATTATGTAACCTCCTTGCAATAATAGCCCCCAAGTTATATCGTTTATCACCCATTACCGCACACTTGAGGACACTAAGATCTGATGCACAAAGGTGGCTATGATCATGTTTACCATTAATGCATCTATGTATGAAAAGAGCAAAATAATGTATGGCAGGAAAGTGAATGCTCCCTATGGTGGCTTGTGTAATATTTCTAGTTTCTCCCACAGTGATGCTAGCAAGGAAGTCATTATATTCAGTTTTGCGAGGTTCACTATGAATGCCCCATTGTGGGATTTTTCATGCATCATTAAAATCTTCTAGGTCCATGGTATATGATTTATCATAAAGATCAAACAAAACAGAATGCGTGTTACGCTTGGATGTAAATTCAAACCTCCGCACAAAGGAATCAGTAAGGTGATAGTATTGCCTGCACTTATCTGAAACGAAGTCCTCAAGGCCAGCGTTTTGTACCTACGCATCAAATTCCTCCTTGAAACCAGCATGTACCATGAATTGATCCAACGACCATTCACAAGGCCGCACTTGAGCTTCCCTCGGTGGTTCGAAATCGGGCTCACGTATCGCGAGCCTCGGGGCTTTCTTGCTCGAGGAACCACCTTGGTATATTCTCCTAAACATCTTTCTTCTCTGAAAATTTCTGAAATTTTTAGTGACTCAAAATAAAAGTGCACAAAACTCAACAAAATTGATAGCAACTACTCCCACAAGTGCCTGGAGGCTATATCATGCATCAAAACTACTTGGGACCATACAAATTTGACATGCAAGCTCAAGAACAAGGTCACCACAGCAGCAAAAATTTGCAATATATAAAGCACAAGAACAAAAACTAATTGGACCATTGGAGGAGTCACATACCGAAGAACAATCCCCCAAAACAGTTTTGCAAATGGAGCTTTGCACAAGGAGATCGAAAATGGCAGCAAAATGAGCTAGAACACGGGTTTGAGCAATGGTGGGATTTTTTCTGGAGGAAGACGAAGTGGATGGGTGCTGGAATAAGTGAGGGGGACCCACGTGGGACCCACAAGCCACGTAGGCGCGCCCAGGGGGGTGGGCGCGCCCTGTGGGCTTGTGGCCCACTGGTGCTGCCCCCTGGTGTGTTCTCAGTGCCAGAAATTCTAAAATATTCTAAAAAAATCATACTAAATTTTCAGGGCATTTGGAGAACTTTTATTTTTGGGTCATTTTTTATTGCTCGAATAATTCAGAAAACAGAAAAATAATGGTATTTTTGCTTTATTTATTCTAAATAACAGAAAGTAAAAAGTGAGTACAGAAAGTTGTGTTTACTAAATGCATCCATCTTATGCCCGTCAAAAGGAATCCATTAATAAGGTTGATCAAGTCTTATTAACAAACTTCTTCCGAATGACATGAAACCGGAGAATTTTCGAATAACACTAGGTTACCACAACGGGGATATGCATGTCCCCAACAATAAGAATATCATATTTCTTCTTGATAGTAGGAAGAGGGAATTTAAAACCACCAATAGCAATTGTTGGAACTTCTCCAATATAGTTGATACTATTCACTTGAGGTTGTTTCTTCGGAAAGTGCACCGTATGCTCATTACCATTGACATGAAAAGTGACATTGCCCTTATTGCAATCAATAACAGCCCCTGCAGTGTTCAAAAAGGGTCTACCAAGGATGATCGACATACTGTCGTCCTCGGGCATATCAAGAATAACAAAGTCCGTTAAGATAGTAACGTTTGCAACCACAACAGGCACATCCTCACAAACACCGATGGGTATAGCAGTTGATTTATCGGCCATTTGCAAAGAGATTTCAGTAGGTGTCAACTTATTCAAATCAAGTCTACGATACAAAGAGAAAGGCATAACACTAAAACTGGCTCCAAGATCACATAAAGCAGTTTTAACATAATTTCTTTTAATGGAGCATGGTATAGTTGGTATTCCAGGGTCTCCTAGTTTCTTCGGTATTCCACCCTTAAATGTGTAATTAGCAAGCATGGTGGAAATTTCAGCTTCCGGTATCTTTCTTTTATTTGTAACAATATCTTTCATATACTTGGCATAAGGAGACATTTTCAGAATATCAGTCAAACGCATACGCAAAAAGACAGGTCTAAGCATTTCAACAAAGCGCTCAAAATCCTCATCATCCTTTTTCTTGGATGGTTTAGGAGGAAAGGGCATGGGTTTCTGAACCCATAGTTCTATTTCTTTACCATGCTTCCTAGCAACGAAGTCTCTCTTATCATATCTTTTATTCTTAGGTTGTGGGTTATCAAGATCAACATCACGTTCTATCTCCACATCATTATCATTACTAGGTTGAGCATCAACATGAACATCATCATTATCATTATTACTAGGTTCATGCTCATCACCAGATTGTGTTTCAGCATCAGAAATAGAAATATCATTTGGATTCTCAGGTGTGCCTATAACAGGTTCACTAGAAGCATGCAAAGTCCTATCATTATTCCTTTTCTTTTTATTACTAGGACTAGGTGCATCAGTATTAATTCTCTGATAATCTTGCTCAACTCTCCAAGGATGGCCCTCGGGATACAAAGGTTCCTGAGTCATTTTACCACCTCTAGTCATAACTCTAACAGCATTATCATTCACCTTATTATTCATCTCATTTAGCAAATCATTTTGTGCCTTGAGAACTTGTTCTACTTGAGTTTTTACCATGGAAGCATGTTTACTAATAAGTTTGAGATAATTAACAGTTCTACACATGTAATCACCCAAGCGTTCAAGCATATAAGCATTACGTTTCAATTATCTACTAACATAAGCATTGAAGTTTTCTTGTTTAACAATAAAGTTATCAAATTCATCCAAGCATTGACTAGCAGACTTATTATAAGAATTTACCACCTATTGAAGAAATATATGGTCTTGATAACCCAACACAGGTAGTAGAGGTAAATTCTCTCTATAGATTTGATGAAGGCTTTAATACCTTTTTTTCTTTCATAGATTTCTTTGCCTCTTGCATATATTCAGGATGGAGAAATAGAATACCTCTTTTCTTCGGAGTTGGCTTAGGCAGTGGTTCGGGAAGAGTCCAATCATTATCATTGCTCAATATATTATTCAGTAGTAATTCAGCTTGTTCAACAGTTCGTTCCCTGAAAACACAACCAACACAACTATCTAGGTGGTCCCTAGAAGCATCGGTTAGTCCATTATAAAAGATATCAAGTATTTTGTTTTTCTTGAGAGGATGATCAGGCAAAGCATTAAGTAATTGGAGAAGCCTCCCCCAAGCTTGTGGGAGACTCTCTTCTTCAATTTGCACAAAGTTAAATATTTCCTGTAAGGCAGCTTGTTTCTTATGAGCAGGAAAATGTTTTTCAGAGAAGTAATATATCATATCCTGGGGACTACGCACATAAATAGGAGCAAGAGAATTAAACCATATCTTAGCATCACCCTTTAATGAGAAAGGAACAACTTAAGGATATAGTAATAGCGAAATTTTTCCTCATGAGCAAATAGGGTGGCTATATCATTCAATTTAGTAAGATGTGCCACAACAGTTTCAAATTCATAACCATGGAAAGGATCAGATTCAACCAAAGTAATTAACTCAGGATCGACAGAGAATTCATAATCCTTATCAGTAACAAAGATAGGTGAAGTACCAAACTTAGGGTCATATTGCATTCTAGCATTCATAGATTTTTCTTTTAGCTTGGCTAACAATTTCTTAAGATCATCTCTATCATTACAAGCAAAAAAGTCTCTAGAAGTTTCTTTATCCATAATATAACCCTCAGGTACCTTAGGCAATTCATATCTAGGTGAGAATCATAATCTTCAGTTTCAATAATTTCATTCTCTCTAACCCTAGCAAGTTATTCATCAAGAAATTCACCTAGTGGCACAGTATTATCAAGCAAAGCAGTAGTATCATCATAAGCATCATGCATAGCAGAAGTAGCATCATCAATTACTTGCAACATATCAGAATTACTAGCAGGTGTAAGTGTCGCAAGCTTACTCAAAACAGAAGGTGAATCAAGTGCAGAGCTAGATGGCAGTTCCTTACCTCCCCTCGTAGTAGAGGGATAGATCTTGGTTTTGGTATCTTTCAAATTCTTCATAATGATCAACAGATATAAATCCCAAGTGACTCAGAGAATAGAGCTATGCTCCTCGGCAACGGTGCCAGAAAAAGGTCTTGATAACCCACAAGTATAGGGGATCGCAACAGTTTTCGAGGGTAGAGTATTCAACCCAAATTTATTGATTCGACACAAGGGGAGCCAAAGAATATTCTCAAGTATTAGCAGCTGAGTTGTCAATTCAACCACACCTGAAAGACTTAATATCTGCAGCAAAATATTTAGTAGCAAAGTAGTATGGAAGTAACGGTAACAGTGGCAAAAGTAACAGTAGCAATTTTGTAGTGATGGTAACAGTGGCAACGGCAAAGTAGCTGAGCAAAGATCAATATGTGAAAAGCTCGTAGGCAATGGATCAGTGATGGATAATTATGTTGGATGGCATTCATCATGCAACAGTTATAACCTAGGGTGACACAGAACTAGCTCCAATTCATCAATATAATGTAGGCATGTATTCCGTATATAGTCATACGTGCTTATGGAAAAGAACTAGCATGACATCTTTTGTCCTACCCTCCCGTGGCAGCGGGGTCCTAATGGAAACTAAGGGAAATTAAGGCCTCCTTTTAATAGAGAACCGGACCAAAGCATTAGCACTTAGTGAATACATGAACTCCTCAAACTACGGTAATCACCGGAAAGAATCCCAATTATTGTCACCTTGGGGTATGCGGATCATAACACGTAATAGGTGTCTACAACTTGCAAGATAGGATCAAGAACACAAATATATTCATGAAAACATAATAGGTTCAAATCTGAAATCATGGCACTCGGGCCCTAGTGACAAGCATTAAGCATAGCAAAGTCATAGCAACATCAATCTCAGAACATAGTGGATACTAGGGATCAAACCCTAACAAAACTAACTCAATTACATGATAAATCTCATCCAACCCATCACCGTCTAGCAAGCCTACGATAGAATTACTCACTCCCGGCGGTGAGCATCATGAAATTGGTGATGGAGGATGGTTGATGATGATGACGGTGTCGATTTCCCCTCTCCGGAGCCCAAAACAGACTCCAGATCTACCCTCCCGAGGAAGAACAGGAGGTGGCGGCGGCTCCGTATCGTGAAACGTGATGAACTCTTCTTCCTGGTTTTTTTCTCCCCGAATAGGGTTATATGGAGTTGGAGTTGAGGTCAGAGGGTCTCCAGGGGCCCCACAAGCCACCTAGGCGCGCCCCGGGGGGGGGGGCGCCCCCAGGCTTGTGGCCAATGGGTGGACCCCCTCTGGTTGATTCTTTCTCCAGTATTTTTTATTAATTCCAAAAATATTCTCCATAAATTTTTAGGTTAATCCGAGAACTTTTATTTCTGCACAAAAATAACACCAAGGCAATTCTGCTGAAAATAGCTTCAGTCTGGGTTAGTTCCATTCAAATCATGCAAATTAGAGTCCAAAGCATGGGCAAAAGAGTTTGGAAAAGTAGATACGATGGAGACGTATCAGTGATCCCTATATATGTGATCATTGACATGAATAACATCATAACCATGCGCTTTTTTATCAATTGCCCAACAATAATTCGTTTACCCACCGCATACTATGTTTGAGAGAGAAGCCTCAAGTGAAAACTATGGCACCGGGGTCTACTTTTATCATATTACTAAAATCAAAAATACCTTGCTGCAATTTTACTTATTTTATTTTATTTTTCAATTTATATATCTATCACTATCAGATTTAATCCTTGCAAGTAACGAGTTCAAGGGGATTGACAACCCTCTTGCCTTCGTTGGGTGCAAGTATTTGCTCTTGTGTCTGTTGGTGCTGTGTACTAGGCATACGCTTGGTTCTCCTATTGGTTCGATAACCTTAGATCTCACTGAGGGAAATACTGTCCGCTACTATATTGCTTCACCCTTCCTCTTCGGGAAAAATCCCAACACAACTCACAAGTAGCACTCGCTCTCGCATCACTCGGGAGAAGCTGGACAACATAGTTGTCCGATTAACCAATTGCCATTAACTTTTTGGAAACCACGAAATTGAAGGAAAAAATTGCCAAAATTTTAAAATTTTACAACATTTGAAAGAAACTCGTTAATTTGAAAATTTTCTAAAAAAATACCACAAATTTGAAAAAAGTTCTTAAAACTAAAAAATGTTTATGAATTGGACAAAATTTGAGAAATATTCACGGATTTTAAAAAGCTCATGAATTTGAAAAGGTTCATAATTTTGAAAAAACGCCAATTTGGAAAAAGTTCATAAATTGAAATGATCTTTCAAAAAATTTGAGAAAAAGTTCACGAATTCAAAAAAAATGTGCAATTGAAAAGAAGTAAAAAAGAAAAACAGAAAAACTCGAACATAAAATAAAATCCAAAAACATGAACCAAAAAAGGAAACCAAAATCGGGACGAGCATCTTGTGAGACTGCCTTAGATAGGTCGGCCCATTGCTATCGAGGGTGTGCGCCATGTAGGCTTAATGCTATAAGTAGTCCCTTGAGCGCTCAATAGGTTCGGGGTTTGCCTTGTTTTAGGGGAAATCGGTTTTTTTTAGAGAATCTTGCCTTCTTCATCGATTCAAAATAATGTTCATAGGTACACCAATTGGTTCATGAGGATTGCCCAACCAAACATGCCTACCTATGCCCAGATTACAAGCGAACTTGGCAAGATTATGAGCCTCAAAATTATGGTTCCTACATTCAAAGATGAACCTACAAGACTGAAAACTATGCATATGATCTAATATTTCATAGGGAAAAGTATATTTTTGGTCCCTCAAGTTCCCCAAAAGTATAGACCTGGTCCCTCAAGATTTTTTGGTTGACATTTGGTCCTTCAAGTCTCAAAACCGGATAAGTTTGGCCCAAAACAAGATTTTGAGCACGTTGACCGGGTTTGATCACTTTGACCAGGTTTGACCGATGAATAATACATTTGAAAAAATAGCAAATAAATTAAAAATAATCTGAAATTTTGTGGTGACCAAGATGCTTGGGTGCACTAGGTGTGTGTAAATGTTTGTTATCAAATAACATCCGAGGAGCTCTAGCATAAAAAACAAATTTTGGCTTTTTTTGTGAGCCAAAATTTATTGTTTTGCCACGAGCTCCTTGAATGTCGAAACACCACACACATTTTCAAGCACCTAGCGCATCCAAGCATCTTGGTTGCCACGAAATTTCAATTTTTTTCCAATTGTTTTGCTATTTTTTTTCAAAATTACTATTCATCAGTCAAATCGGTCGACATGGTCAAACCCGATCAGCATGGTCAAAATCTTGTTTTGGATGAAACTTATCCGGTTTTGAGACTTGAAGGACGAAATGTCTACCAAAAAATCTTGAGGGACCAACTCTATACTTTTGAGGAACTTGAGGGACCAAAAACATACTTTTCTATATTTGATATATAATGGCTGAATGAAGACCTCCTATCCCCTACTTGATATCATTCACAATCACCTGACAATTGTGGAAATCGGGGGTTTGCTTTGTAACATCATCGTGTGATACGTCTCCAACGTATCTATAATTTATGAAGTATTCATGACATGTTTACAACAATTTTATATGGTTTTGGTATGATTTGATTAGAACTAACCCGGACTGACGATGTTTTCAGCAGAACTACCGTGGTGTCGTTTTTTGTGCAGAAATAAAAGTTCTCGGAATGGGCTGAAAATTTACGGTGATTTTTTATGGACCAAAAGAGACCCCCAGAGCACCAGAGCTGGGCCAGGAAGTGGACGAGGAGGCCACAAGCCTGGGGGTGCGCCCACCCCCTAGGGCGCGAGCCCCCGAGCTTGTGGGCCCCTCGGGCACCCCCCTGACTTGAGACCGACGCCAAAAATTCTTATAAATATCAAAACCCCCGAAAAGAACCCTAGATGAGAAACTCCGCCGCCGCAAGCCTTTGTAGCCACGAAAAACCAATTGGGACCCCATTCCGGCACCCTGCCGGAGGGGGAAATCATCACTGGAGGCCATCTTCATCATCCCGGCGCCCGCCATGACGAGGAGGGAGTAGTTCACCCTCAGGGCTGAGGGTATATACCAGTAGCTATGTGTTATCTCTCTCTCTCTCTCGTGTTCTTGATTTGGCACGATCTTGATGTACCGCAACCTTTGTTACGATAGTTGGATCATATGGTGTTTCTCCCCCTCTACCTTCTTGTGATGAATTGAGTCTTGCTCTTTGAGGTTTCGTTATGTTGGGTTGAATATTGGATTTGAGAACACTTGATGTATGTCTTGCATATAGATACCCGTGGTGACAATGGGGTATTATATTGATTCACTTGATGTATGTTTTGGCACTCAACTTGTGAATTCCCGAGGTGACATTGGGGTAATCTATACATAGGGGTTGATGCACCTTTTCGTCCTACGTTCTCCGATAGAAACTTTGGAGTGATTCTTTGTTGCATGTCAAGGGATTGTTATATAATCCAATTATGTTATCATTGTTGAGAGAATTTGCACTAGTGAAAGTATGAGCCCTAGGCCTTGTTTTCAAGCATTGCAATGCCGTTTTTGCTCACTTTTGTTACTAGTTACCTTGCTGTTTTTATATTTCCAGATTACAAAATCCTATATCTACTATCCATATTACACTTGTATCACCATCTCTTCACCGAACTAGTGCACCTATACAATTTACCATTGTATTAGGTATGTTGTGGACACAAGAGACTCTTTGTTATTTGGTTGCAGGGTTGTTTGAGAGAGACCATCTTCATCCTACGCCTCCCACGGATTGATAAACCTTAGGTCATCCACTTGAGAGAAATTTGCTACTATGCTACAAAACTCTACGCTTGGAGACCCAACACGAGTCTACAAGAAGAAATGTTGCGTAGTAGACATCATCGTGTGACTCAACTTGGGCTTCCCCTCGGGGCGCTGCTATGTCTCGCGTTTAGTGAGTCGAGTCTTCTGACTCGCTGAAGCGCGAGAGGATATGGGCCGACCCAGTTCGCGGTAGGTACACTGCCTTGTTTTCTTTTTTCTTTTATTTCATGTTTTTATTTTGTTTTTTGATTTGATTTTTTAGTTTTATTTATATTTTATATATTCTAAACATATATATTACAGAATTTTACTTCACATAATATTAAAAAAATGTAATCATGCTTTGACAAATGTTGAAAGTGTATACAAAAAATGTTGACCATGTATTAAAAAAGTGATGAAATTTCTTGATTACGTATATAAAAATGTTAATCAAGCATTTAAAAAAAATTGAACAAGTATTTGAAAAATATTGAAGAAGTATTTAAAAAATATTGAACGAGTATTGAAAAATATTGGACAAGTATTTAAAATGTTTAACAAGTATTTGAAAAATATTGAACAAGCGTTCGGACAATGTTGAATGTGTATACAAAAAGTGTTGATCACTTATTGTGAAAATAATGAATGTTTATCAAGCATTTGAAAAGAATGTTGAACAATTATTTGAAAAATGTTGATCAAGCATTTGAACAATGTTAAATGTGTATAGAAAAAATGTTGACCATATTAGAAAATGAAGGAATTTGTTGATCATGTATATAGAAAATGTTAGTCAAGCATTTGAAAAAATGTTGAACAAATATTTAAAAAATGTTAATCAAGCATTTGAAAAATCTTAAATATTTATAGAAAAAATGTTGACCATGTGTTCAAAAAATGTTGATATTGCATTTAGAAAATGTTAATCAAACATTTAAAAAAATGTTAGATGTGTATTTGAAAAATGTTATTGACATATACACAAAATATAGAATAACAACCAAAAGAACAAAGAAAACAGAAAAAATAAAGAAAAAACGTAAGCTCAAATCGCCTCAAAATAGGACGCGCCTCTACTTACCATGAAATGGACCTGGGTGGAGTGGCTAGCAGCGCCCATTTTGTGCTATTTTTTATTAGCTATGCGAGCACGAATGGGCCGGCGCAATACGACGCGATGGAGCGTTCTGCTTATAGGCTCTTGGTTACGACTAAAAAGGTTCGAGAAGATTGGTTGGAGGGCAGGCAATCTTCATCTTCTTCTACTTGTGAACAGAAGAAATGGTGCCATATGTGGAAAACAAAGATCCCAAGTAAAATTCGCGTTTTTCTTTGGAGATTGGCGCATGAATCTATCCCCACAGGGTCTGTTCATCATCACCGTCATATGGCTAACGAGGCAGATTTTTTTTTGTCATGCAACTGATGATAACTGACACCACTCGCTTCTAAACTGCCCAATGGCTAGGAGTGTTTGGGCACTACTTGATGAAGAGCTCGTCGAACACATTTCCATCAACATGTGCCAATGCCCAAAAGAGTGGATCTCTTTTCTCATTGAATCATTAACACATGCCCAATTTACCAAAACTGTAGTAACTCTATGGGCAATCTGGACGGCGAGGCGCAAGGCAATTCATGAGGATATATTTCAGACTCCATTATCAGTATACTCTTTCATTGAAAGTTTTTTGGCTGATCTGGAGATCATACACGAACGAACTCAACACCCAATAAGTGTCCAAATGCTCCACCGGACCCTCCAAGATGGACCCCCCTCCCCAACATATGATGAAGATTAACGTTGATGCAGCTGTTTCGAGAAATGATAATAGAGGAGTGGTCGCAGCTATCTGTCTCAATTATGATGGCATATATCAGGATTCTTCAGTGCTTGCTTGTCCTAGAGTATTTGACCCTGCCACTCTTGAAGCTATGGCCTGTAGAGAAGCCCTCTCTCTGGCGACCGATCTCCAACTCTAACACTGTCTTATTTCGTCAGATTGTCTGCAAGTGGTTAATGCCATCAACAAGGGTAGCGGGTCTAGTTATTTCTTTGTCCTCATGGAGATCCATCAATGTAAAAGAGATTTCACTGAAGTTCGCTTCATACATGAAGGACGGGCGTCAAATACACACGCTCATAATCTAGCTCACAATTTTATTTTTGTTACACATGGTCGTCTGGCATGGCTTCTGAATTCACCAGATACTTATATTGTACCGCTTTCTGTTGAGTAATAAAGAGAGCTAGATTTTCCCTAAAAAAAACTTAAAGAGAGAAATAGTCGCCGCGTTCCCCTCGTACCCACACGGACGGCCTACTAAGTTGAACAACCATCTAAAAAACCTGAGTTGAACAACCATGGGCCGTTAGTAGGCCACCATCCACCGTGTCCCGTGCTTCCCTCTAGCCTCACCCGACCCACCACAGTCTCTTCGTCTCGCGCACCGGGCTCCCCAACCAATTTCGTGGTGGCGCACGCGAAGGGTTCGGGTATGGAGGCGGCCGCCGACGAGGAGCAGGAGGGGCTGTCCGCGCAGTCGCCGGCGCAGGCGCCACCTTCGTCAGCGTCCTCCCTTCCAAAGGTCCCTCGCCGTTCCTCCCGACTTTCCCCCCCGACCTCACCCCCTCCTCTGTTTTCATCTCCGAAGATCGCGCGTGGTCTCGTGGCCTGATGCGTTTCCCTCGTATCGCAGGAGCAGTCGCAGGTGGAGCTGGAGCTGAGGCTGCTCCAGGCTCTCGAGTTCTACCCTCCCTCCAAACTGAAAGGTGTGATGCTTCGCCGTTGTGGATACCAGTAACGCATCTATCTGTCTTGGCCGTGACTTGTTTTGTGTGTATATATGCTGCACGAGTAGTTAGTCTTGCAATCATGGCTGACCCAATTGCTAGTTTTGTGGATAGCCAAGGCTATGGGACACTGAAAGAGAAACACAACGATTGAGCCTCCATAGTAGCAATAGTAGTAATAGTACTATCATGTCCTTTCTTGGTTTCTCCCATGATGAAACAAGTTCACTGCCGAGGATCTCCAACTTTTTTCCTATGACGCTATGGGTTTTATGGTCAGGGTTTCAACTAAAGTAGGTTGACTGGAGTCCATTCTTTATACTTAGTTTAGTATGCGAGGAAGATGGGCCTCTGAGGAAATACAGAATTTCAGGCGAGCTGTGTACCCCTACAGGCCTCCCTGGATCATTCCTGTTGTGAAAAATTGGGAAACAACTAAATACTTGTGTGCTTTCATTTTGCACAAAAAAAGGGATATCAGTACCTGAATTTAACTGAGTATACTCTGAGTGTGTCATAAAGCCTTACTTGGTCAGGCTTAAGAGCCAACCATATCCTGTAATTTAGATACTTGATAGTTCCAGGGTAGGAGACCTTCCAGAAAAAACTATTTCAGAAGCACTGTTTTACTTCTTGTCGTGATGACACCTAACAACTGAAACGTGGAATAGTGTACCATCAATTACCAAGTTAAACAGCAAACAAGAAACACACTGAACATGCCAAAGAATGCTGGCCAGCCTTTGCATAAATCCCGTCTGTAACTATAATTGTTGGGGCTAAGTTTCAATCACCATGTAGTCAATTGACATACAGCACTGAACTTCATCATCTCTTATGCTTACTACCTATGATTTATATTAAATATGGTACACACAAGCTGTACTGCTGCCCTCATTTGACAAAGTTGCTACATTTAGGAGATCTTATTTCATAGCTTGAAATGAGTGCATGTGTAGGAATAGGATGTTCAAACTTATAACATTATGTAGCATAGAGAACCAAAGAAACTAAGAAGATTCCGGCACCTCTTTTATTTAGTGTGTTTTGCCTTGATTGCTTTTTGCTGGATTTGATTAGATTTTAAGGAGCGGCTAGTCATTCATTGTCCTTTTATTACATTCTGTCATGGGCGCCACCACACCGGCAACCATGGATGAGGACAGACATAACGGGGTACGGCTGTATGCATAAATTGCTTCTCTTGGAAGGGCATCCAACTAAGAAGAATAGTCTACCATCAATTACCAAGTTTAACAGCAGAAGAGAAACCACGAAACATGGCGACCAGTGCTGGCGAGGGGCGTACCCAGTGCTGAAGGGGCCGTTTGGATTCAGCCTATGCGCTCTACCAATACCTGGCGTGCCAATATATTGGCGAGCAAATCCGACGCCAGCGTTTCGCCCGTGTGCCTGCGTAAGATCTGAACTGCGAACCAATTTTTTGGCATGGTTCCAAAATTTTGGCCCCCATCCAAGCGGCAGCCAATCTACAGGTCAATGCCAATTTTTTGGTGCGGCAACTCCCGGCTATAATCCAATTTGCCCCGAAAGCTCCATGCAAGGAGGCCGGTTCGAACCCAAGACCTCGAGGCCACAAGTGGAGAGACTCCACCACTGCGCCAGGCTCGCCCTTCCGAGCAGTGCTGGTGAGCCTTTGCATCCATTCTGTAACTAGAATTTCTGGGGCTAAGTTTTAATCTCCCTGTTGTCAATTAGCATTAAACATTGAAGTTTAGAATATGGTGCACACAAGCTGTATTATCCTCATTTGAGAAAGTTGCTACATTTAGGAGATCTTATTTTGCAGCTTGAAACAAGCACATGATTGTTTAAGAATAGATGTTCAAACTTACAATATTATGTAGTGTAGAGATCAGAAGAAACTTAGAGGATACTGACACCTCTTTTCTGTAGTGTGCTTGGTCTTGATTGCTTTTTGCTGGATTTGATGAGGTTTTAATTAGTGGCTAGTCATTCATTTGCCTTTTAATCGCACTCTGTCATGGGGGCCAGCAACCATGGATGAAGACAGCCATCCCTCCATATGTAATGGGGTATCGCTGTATGCATAAATTGCTTCTTTTTGAAGGGCATCCAACTAGAAGAATAGTCTACCATCAATTACCAAGTTTAACAGCAGAAGAGAAACCACGAAACATGGCGAGCAGTGCTGTTGAGGGGCGTACCCAGTGCTGAAAGCTCCCACACAAGGTGGGGTCTGGGGATGGGAATTTCTAGGCAGCCTTACCCTTGCATAATAATTCTGCAAGGAGGCCGGTTCGAACCCAAGACCTCGAGGCCACAAGTGGAGAGACTCTACCACTGCGCCAGGCTCGCCCTTCCGAGCAGTGCTGGCGAGGCTTTGCATAAATCCATTATGTAACTAGAATTGCTGGGTCTAAGTTTTAATCTCCCTGTGGTCAATTAGCATTAAACATTTAACTTTAGAATTTGGTACACACAAGCTGTATTATCCTCATTTGACAAAGTTGCTACATTTAGGAGATCTTATTTCGCAACTCGAAACAAGCACGTGATTGTTTAGGAATAGATGTTCAAACTTACAATATTATGTAGCGCAGAGATGATAAGAAACTTGAAGATACAGATATCTCTTTTCTGTAGTGTGCTTGGTCTTGATTGCTTTTTGCTGGATTTGATGAGGTTTTAAGGAGAGGCTAGTCATTTGTTTGTCTTTTAGTTGCACTCTGTCATGGGGGGCAGCAACCATAGAATAAGACAGCCATCCCTCCATGTATAATGGGGTACGGCTGTATGCATAACTTGCTTCTTTCAGAAGGGCATCCAACTATCTGTTGAAAGCTGTACTCAGCTAGCTCTAGCTGGCATAGATAGCTGCTCGAGTCCATTCAATTAGAAAGTATCGAGTATGTACTTTTCGGGAGCGTTATCAGATTGGTCACAAAAGTAGAATTTACAGAGTTGGGTTTAAAGTTCTGAAAGTAATGTCCTCCTAGAGTGTAGCTGGGACCTAAATAGACCCAGAAATAAGAATGAGTGTGAGTGTTTGCTGTTTTTATTAACATGTGAATGCACACAAGGTGATATAGAAAACGAACTTTAGAAGAAGAAAAAAAGTCAAAAAAATGAACTAGGTCAATTCGCAGAGTTACAAACCTTTGTGCACTGATCCTGTGTCCTGCCGGTTTTGCAAATGTTGCTACGTACAGCTTTTGAAATGCTGATGGTGAATCTTGTTTATTTTTGCTCAGCATGCAACTCTAAATATTGTGTGCTTGTAGGGATCCATCGCCACTTCATTCTCTACGGCCTCATGGAATACTTGAGAAAAAGGTGACCACACGAGAATCCTTCAGTTTGTACTTCCATGAAATTAGCGGGATCTGGGCTGACAACCTATGAATTCTTTCAGCCTTGACAGACAATTCTCCGCGGATGAAGTTTTGCAACTGCTGGACCGCTTCTTCAACCTAGAAATGCTGGTGATTGAAACACTCATCGATTTGGACTACTTTGTTACTGCTTCTCTTTTAGCTTTGCGATTGTTTTGCGTCGACACTGCGACTAAAATGAGAGTTTGTCTTTTGAAGACATGTTTACTATAATCTTCTTTTTTCTTAGTTTCGGGAGTATGGAAGTTATTTTTACAGAGTTTTGTGTAACCCTAATGCAGAAACCAGACGACGACGAGAAGGATAACTTCGGCCCGACGGAAGAATTCGCCTTGCCGGACAATTTTTTCAAGAAGGAAGAGTGATGTGCAAGTTAGCTGTTTCTTTGTGTTCTTTTTCCCCTGTAGTCCAATTTGCCCTAGAGGCCCTAGAAGCCTGGAAAGAACACCCATATATATGCTGTTGATCTGTGATGGTTGCTGGTTGGTGTTCACTGACTTGACCTGTGCTGTTGTACAGCTTCTGTTGTGCTCGGATACCCGATGAACTGTTATAAGTCCGCGCATTTAGGTTCAGAATCATGTGTTTCGCTTCGATTGTTCCCTTTGTGTCGTCAGTCCGTTGTGAGCTGAAACTGAAAGCAGTCTGCCGACCTGTGTCCCCGCGGTGTGTGCCTGGGGGATGATCGTGTGGCTCCTGCATCTTGACTGCGATCACCCCGCCGCCTCCGCTGGCGCAAATCAGTCGTCTGCCCTCTCTCTGTTCAGCAAGGGTGGTCCGGATGAATCTTTGAGGCCCTCTTTGGACTGCAAGGATTTTACACGATTCTTTCCTAAGGATTTGTGGATTACCTTTGGATCAAACGAATGGGCGGAACTCAAATTTCTTTGAAATGTATTCCGATGCCTCCGCAGAAATTTGAACATCCACTGCACCTGTCGTGGTACTAAGTCTGACAGTAAGAATAGGAGGTACGTAGGAGGAGGCAAGGTTCTAGCTACGGTGAGATTGTACACGCGAGTTTACGAGTTCAGGTCCCTCTCGGAGGAGGTAAAAGCCCTACGTCTCGATGCCCTGAGGCTGGTCGACTGGAATATGCGTGTGAGTTACAGGGGGTGCGAACCCTTGTGCCAGAGGAGGGGGGTGGCTTATATAGAGTGCGCCAGGCCCCTCCAGCCCTCGGTTACACAGGTTCAATGTGAGTTAAGGCAGGGGCGTTACTGGTAACGCCTGCTATTAATGATCTTTATGACTACGGAGTGAATGCCTGACCGTTGCCATCCTGGGGTGACTGTAGGTCTTCTGTACTCCGAGTGATTCTCCGTATGTCGAGTGGAATTGGGATGTCCGAGTGAGATAGCTGGTCGAGTGGATTGCACTCCAAGGTGATCTCAGTCGGTATCCTCAGTTGTACTTTGAGTGTCCTTGACTCTTGAGCAGTGTTCTTGGGTAGGACGTCTCGGTCATGCCTATGACCCTATCCTAGGTACATGTCATCGTCAGCATCCTCTTTTTTAAAACTCAAATTTGAACATCCAGTGGCACAACAGAACAGTGCAGCCCCCAAAACCTGACCAAACACTCTTCGTGCGAGCCCGTGCAAACCCACGCACGGGCTTGTGTTCGTTCCTGTGCGTGGAGAGCAGATCTATGGATAAACCCTGGCGACGTCAGAGCGCACCCCACCAGTCGGTCACCCTCACCCACACCGCGGCGCCACGGCCGGCACCCCCTGTGGGCGCTCACATGGGAACGGGGGCACCACTCCCACTCGCACACACTTCCTCCGCTCCCTTTCCCTTGCCGATGTGATCCCCCGCCGCCTCCGCTCCCACCCCGCGCCGATCCCATCGCCGCTCGCCGCGCCGCGCGCCCAGCAAATGTCTCGCCACCACCACCACGACCCGGCCCCGCCGCCCTGCTGCTCCTGCTGCGCCTGCGGCAGCTCCCCGCCGGCCCCGCCGTGCGGCGGCGGCTACTACCCCGCGCCGCCTCCCCAGCCGGCGCCCGGGTCCGACCAGCTCCTCCACGCCATCGCCGCGCATCTCCTGCTCAGCACGGCGCCCCCGCCTCACCCGCAGTCCCAGCCTCACCCGCAGCCGCAACACCAGCCACAGCCCCAGCCGCCGAATCCCGCCGCGCACCACGCGAATCTCTACGCCTCCTACGCATACCAGTACCAGAACCAGCACCAGCACCAGCAGCAGCCGGGATCCGCCCCCCACGCGGCCTATCCCCACCCGCCCGCGGCCGCCCCTGCGCCGCCGCAGCAGCATCAGCACCAGCAGCCGAACCCGCCCGACCACGGCCAGCTCCTGCTCCACTCGCTCCTCCGCCGCGTGGCCGCGCTCGAGACCACCCTGCCGCATTGCTTCCCCTCCCCTCCCGCACCGCATCACCAGCAGCCTTACCCTCGTCGGCACCACCGCGCGCACGCGCACCAGGAGGACCCGCGCTCGCGCTCGCCCTCGCCCCCGCCGCGCCGCGCGCGCCGCGGGCCGCCGTCCGAGAGAGAGCTCGCGGCGCGCACGATCCAGGAGCACTTCCGCCGCTTCCTGGCGCGGCGCTCCTGCACGCTGCGCCAGCTCAAGGAGCTCGCCATGCTCCGCTCCAAGGCCGCGTCTCTCCGGGTGTCCCTCTCCGGCTCCGGCCGCCGCCCGTGCAAGGACCCGATGGCCATCTCCGAGGCCGCCCTGGGCATGCTCTACCGCCTCGACGGGATCCAGGTGATGCAACGACCTCTGTTCGGTCCCATCGGTTATATGCCATTGGTGTGGGGTTTTGATGGTGGATTTCGGACCAGGGAGGGGACCCGATGATCAGGGAGGGGAAGCACGCTGTGAGCCGGGAGCTCGGCCGGATACTGGAGTTTGTTGACAAGGTGCTCATCAAAGAGCAGGAGGAGATGGGCGTGGATGGCGCATTCGACGATTATCCTGAAGGTTGTCATGGGATGAATCGCCCAACTGTGAACAGGAAGGTAAGTTTCCACCGTAATGAGGCCAATACCGAGGCTGATGAGAGCTCTGAGAGCTCGAGTTCTGCCGATGCTGATGAGACGAAGGCCGCAAACAGCAAGAAGAGTGCCAATGGCAAGCCTGGGCTTGCAGCCCCAGTGCCTGTACACATGGAGTCAAGGAGAACTGGAGGGGAAATGTGATAACTCGGTCTTGCATCTTGTAATGTTACCTCATGTTTAGAATCATGGGGACTATCTTGCTCTTACATTACCAAGGTTCTTCTTCTGAACCGATGTTTCTTGAAATTAGATTGGAGCCTGCTAATTGGTAGAGTTTGTGCTGGAACTACGATGTTTTTTTTAGACTGTTGTATTGCCTCTCTGTTACATTTGTTACTGCATTGTACTACTGGTAGTTTTGAACATTGAGAATCTAGCTTGGATCATTTTGCTGCACTAATTATGTCATGGTTCTTGTGGGATCTTGGTCAAACAGCATGTGTTTAGGTGAGCTGTACGCCATGCTCATCTCCTTATCAGTGAATCAGAACGCGTGTACACAACTGCACCTTGTTCTGATGTTGTCATTAATAGTTCTAGATTGCTTCTTGACCTTGACAGATTGAAGTTGTAGCTTTATCCTTTGGGCCGCTTGTTAATTATTGCATGGGGTCAGTTTGGTCGCGTCTGCGTATGCTGCTTACATGTGTTGCATAAGTGTTTCTCCATTAGCTGGGCCATCCATGTGATGATGTTTTCAGCCATGACTCATGACCGAGTGTCTCTGGGTGTTTCATCATTAAGTTGGTATTGTCTGCTCTGTTGATCGGAATCATCTTGCCCATTTGGATCCGGAAATAAAATTTCATTCAGGACTTGCTTACACTTTTTTCTTCTTCTATTTTCCATCGCTGGGCCTGGCTCGCTGTACAGGGTTGATCATTTTAGCAGGGCTCGAGTCTCTTCGGTGCTCAATATACACTGTCAGGTAGGCATTTCTGGTATGACTGCACAGGGACAGGGTTCTTGAAATTAGAAACAAATCAGATCCGTTACTGGCTGTTGCTAGAACAAGCGACTTACTAAGGCTGAGGTGATGCTATCTTAATGTAGTTTTTTGTATGCTGGGAAGACTCATGTTGTTTTAACGCTTCGATTGAGGATCTGCGTTGTTTTTCGTAAATGTGTGTTCTCTGTAGTCTTCAGGTAGCTGAACTAATAGATGGAAGTTTGTGGCTGGAAAACATTGAGGTTAGACTCTCTAATGGTGCTAGCTAGCCTTTGTTAGCCTGGAGTGCTGAATTATTAGCAAAGGGGTGCCTCACTCTTTGTCGTGTCAGTTTTAGACTTTGTTTTGGGAGAGGATGTATTTAGCTTCTGGAAATGGTAGTGCTGGAAGGCCAAGGCGCCAAGCTAGTGAAGCACCCTTGTAGACCTCCATGGAAGGAGAACGTATCATTTTTGCCTGTGCAACTGATGGAGAGTGCATCTGCAACCCTTAACTATTTGATGTGTACATACAAATGAAAGCATGAGAGCTACTCCAACGCGCCGACCCATTTTGTCCGCGCGTGTCCGTTTGGGTCGCCGCGGCAGAAAAGTCGGCCCAACGCACTGACCCAAGCGGACGCACGTCTGCTTTTCGTTCGCCTGCCGACCCATTCCAGACCCAAATTTGAGCCTCATTTGCGTCGGCGCAGACACGAAACGAACCCGCGCGACGCCCGTCCACTCCTCCCCCTGGCCTGCCAGTCGGTGGCACATAGGCCATTCTCTTCCACCCCTATCGACAGCAAGCCCTCACCCACCCTACCCCGTCGCCGCCGCCGCCGCCGCCGCCCAGTTCCGGTGCCCCCTGCCAGCAGTCCGCGCCCACACCTCCCCCACACACCGCCACCTCCCACGTCGCCTGCTGGGCCCCCTCCCTCCCGCGTCCCCGGCCAGCTCCTTTGTTTGACGCCGCCACGCTCATGGGACGCCGCCGACCAGCTACCTGGTCCAGCTTCTTCGACGAGGCCCGCAAGCTGTTTGACAGTTTGCCCAAAAGGTACAAATGGACTCCGCCGACGAGTTCTTTTTCCACAATTTCCTCTGCGACTCGGATGATTCCTCGTCCGATGATGAGGAGATGGTGGCTGCCGTGTTGGTCTTCCATGACCAATTTATTAGGCAGCGGCCATTGTTCCGGGGCTCAATCCCGGGTCACACTCCGGCGTTGAATCGCAACCGAGAGAGCGGTCATTTCCTTCTTTGGAAGGACTACTTTGAGACACCCAACCCGCTCTTCAAACATCACTAATTCCGACGCCAATTCCGCATGGCTAGGCATGCTTTCAACCGTATTCGGGAGGGGGTGGTCGGATATGATAAGTATTTCGAGTGCAAAGAGGATGTCCTTGGAAAGATTGGCTTCTCCTCTTATCAGAAACACACCGCAGCTATTCGGATGCTTGCATACGGAGTTCCTGGTGATCTCATTGATGAGTACGTCCGTATGAGCAAGTCCACATGCCTAGAGTCTATGTACAGGTTCTGCAAGGCTGTGATTGCAGTGTTTGGCCCTGAGCACTTGAGAGAGCCAAATGCTGCAGATACAACCCGCTTGTTGGCGATGAATGCCAGCAGGGGCTTCCCGGGAATGCTTGGTAGCATAGATTGTATGCACTGGGAGTGGAAGAACTGCCCTTCTGCTTGGCTGGGACAATATAGGTGCCATGTCAGGGCTTGCACTGTCATACTTGAGGCCTTGGCCTCACAAGATCTCTGGATCTGATACTCTTTCTTCGGCATGGCCGGATCGCACAATGATATCAACGTGCTTCAACGCTCTCCGGTGTTTGCAAGGCTTGCCGAAGGCAACTACCCGCCGGTGAATGTTAACATCAACGGCCACAACTACAACAAAGTATACTACCTAGCTGGCGGTATCTATCCTCAGTGGACTACTATTGTGAAGACAGTCTCCAACCCTGTAGGAGAGAAGGGGAGATGATTTGCACAAGAGCAAGGGAGTGCCGGGAAGGATGTGGAGCGTGCCTTTGGTGTTCTCCAATCTCGGTGGGGCATCGTTTGGTATCCTGCTAGAACTTGGAGCACCAAGAAGTTGTGGGAGAAGATGAATGCTTGTGTGATCATGCACAATATGATCGTTGAGGATGGGCGCCCGGAACGTACCAACGATCAAGGGTTTCAGTTCCAGGGCGACAATGTTGTGCCTGAGCATGGAGGAGCGGCAACGTTTGCACAGTTCACTCAATTTCATTATCAAATGTGATTGGGAAACTTACATTCAGCTACAAGATGATTTGGTTGAGTATATGCGGGCTCATGCTGGCAACCAATAGATGTACCTTTTCTCAAAATGTATGTGAGACAATTTAATTTTTATTGGGCTTGTAAACTATGATATTTTTTTTTGGATTGTGGAACTATGCTATATTTGTTTGCTTGTGAAACTATGCAAAATGTGTGTATATTGGTTGCAAAACGACGACAAGCAGGCTGCGCGGGCAAATATGAGTCGGAGCGTTGGGCGCACTGCCGACCCAAACCAAAAACAGGGCAGACGTCGAGTGGGCGGCCGACCCGAACGGACAAAACACGTGTCCGTTTGGGTCGGCGCGTTGGGGTTGCTCTAATTGCAGTCAAAGGAGGTATGCGGCCCAAGTGGTTAAACCTGGACTGGCGGAGGCCATCACTAGTAGAAAACAGGGCTTTGGTTGAGGCCTGGGTAAGGGCATTAATCCCGGTTCACTCATGAACCGGGACCAAAGGGTGCATCAGTCCCGGTTCGTGAGGCCAGGGCGCCGGCCGGGCCTCGGGGGCCATTGGTCCCGGTTCGTCTGACACTTTTGGTCCCGGTTCCAGACACGAACCGGGACCAATGGGCCTCGCTACTGGCCTAGCACCTTTAGTCCCGGTTGGTGGCTGGAACCGAGACCAAAGGTCTATCTTCTGTCCCGGTTCTAGCCACAAACCGGGACTAAAGAGAAGCCTATATATACCCCTGCCCGCTCACTGCTTTGTTAGCTCACTGCTCTGTTTTTTTGGCCGGCCGTGGGAGAGGTGTGTGTTGCTCTAGCTCACCTCCTATGCACATGAGGTGTTCGATGAAATGCCCGAGCCACACTTAAGCTTTCTCCTCTTGAAGCTCCTTGTCCAAGCTCCATTTTCCTCAAGATTTGTCTAGGTTTGCCGGTCCGTCCTTTCCCGTCCCCGTCCTCACCGCCGTCGATCGCCCGCGCCGATCTCGTTGCCGGCACCACCGTGGTGAGCCTCTTCTTCTTATCTTCTTTCTAAAAGAAAAAAAATTCTTACTTGTATGATTTAGATAGATACTTGTATAATTTTCTTAATTTTATTATTGTTTGTTATTATATAGTGCGATGGTTTTGGTATCCGCCCCCGTCGGCCCTCGTCCTGTCTATGATTCAGATGTGGTATATTATCTTTTACAACTATTTGTTTCATTTAGTGTTTATGACAATTATGCCGACCAACGTGACATAGATGTTTTTATCTAGGAGATACATGAACCGGAAATTCCAACCGACCCTCTTGTCGAGAGGTTAAATTTAGTTGAAAAAGAAAATGATTACTTGAAGAAAAAATTGAAAAGAATTGAGGAGCAGAAGATGGAATTGGAGTTGCATGTTGCGGATGTCGTCGATGATCACAAGATCAAGATGGATAAAATGCGCTTGAAGATTAGAAAGATTAAAAAATATGCCATTCATACTGAGGCTTGGTATCATTATGCCGTTGGATCAATTGTTACCTTAGTTGCGATTATGATCGCATTTGTTGTTGCATTGAAATGGTTTACATAGTTTCAATGTATGTTTTAATTAGATGCTCTAGAGAGCTATATGTTGTTCAATGAGAACTATGTATGAACTTTATGTATTTATTTTTTCAGTAATAACATTTGATCACTACTGTACTTTTGTTTTAATGTGATGATGAACTTCTATTAATTTGGTCACTTCTCTATTCATGATGTTCTGTAATGGTTTTTGACACACTTAATTATATATAATGCACGCAGATGAACCGGCAATGGATGAGTTTTCGTCTGAAACCCTGATACTTCAAAAGAGATTGTCCATTTTGTACACGAACTGCATCTAGTTTTTGCCGTAACCCTCTTAACTTTTTAGCACATGCTATGTGGGTGAAATGATGATACCATGCCAACTTTCAACCTTTTCAGAGTTCATTTGTAGTGCTTTTCAATTTCAGGGTCATTTAGCTAAAAAAAATCAGTAAATGCATGAAAAATACCAAATGAAGTCAGAAAGGGTTGAAAATTTATGATGTGGCTTTAAATGGTGCATTTTGAACACACAAAAAGTCTGGAGTTCAATTAAGTTCAAAAAAATGAAATCCCTTTGTAACAGATGAGTTTTCATCCGAAACCCTGATACTTCGAAAGAGATTGTCCATTTTGTACACGAAGTGCATCCAGTTTTTGCTGTAACCCTCTCAACTTTTTAGCACATGCTATGTGGGTGAAATGATGATACCATGCCAACTTTCAACCTTTTCAGAGTTCATTTGTAGTGCTTTTCAATTTCAGGGTCATTTAGCTCAAAGAATGAACTAATAGCAAAAAGAATGAACTAGAAAACTTTTATAAAACTCTAATAGCAAAAAAGAATGAACTAAAAAGAATCAATTAAAATATTCTGTTATGATCAACTAAAACAAAACTATAATATTCTTCAATAGTAAAAAGAATCAACTAAAAAGCTTTTATAAACCTCTAGTATTTTTGAAACTAAAATTATATAAAATTTATGCAACTAAAATTATCAAAGTACTTTTTGTTCAAAACATTAATAGCAAAAAGAATTTCCATAAAGTATTTTTTTGTTAGAAACTTTAATAGCAAACTAAAATAACAAAATTAGTTTTTGATTAAAACACCCATTTAAAATAACCTAAAAATTACCAAATTGAATATAATGATAAAACACACTAATATTAAATAGCAGGAAAAAGAATCACTCAAAAATCTATTTTTAAAATAAAGTTATTCACAAACTAGTGATTCACACAAATTTCAATGAATTCAAATTTAAACTATTCAAATTTGAAAACTAATGGCACTAACAGAAAGTTTATAATTTTTGTGACCTAAAGCATAAAAGAATCACTCAAAAACTCTAAGTATTTAGCTGTAAGTAGAAACAAAAGAAAATAAATAAAGAAAAAACAAAACAAAAATACTGGAAAAAAATTTAAAAAATGCCGCCTGCTGGGCCACCACGGCCTGCATACGACTAGAAACCCAACCCGCTAGTTGGGCCAGGATGCAGGCCAACAGCAGGCCCAGTAGGCTCACAGGCAGAGAGACGCGTTTAGGCCCTTAGGCCTACATAAGAGAGGAGCTCGAAAGAGGTGGCGCAGCAGTGCTTATAAACCACTATCGACGTCCCTCAGCTAGCGAAGTGGGACTAAACATCCACCCGCCCGATGCCGTGCCAGCCGCAGCCCTATCGTCCCGGTTGGTGGCACCAACCGGGACGAATGCTAACCTTTCGTCCCGGTTCGTGGCACCAACCGGGACCAATGCCATCCTGATGTTTGCTTGAACTACGTCGGTATTTCCCCAAAGAGGAAGGGATGATTCAGCACAGCAATGGTAGGTATTTCCCTCAGTGATGAGAACAAGGTTATCGAACCGGTAGGAGAACCAAGCAACACTACGTAAACATCACCTGCACACCAAGAACAAATACTTGCAACCCAACGTGTTAAAGGGGCTGTCAATCCCTTTCAGGTAACGGCGTCAGAAATTGGCAAATGGACGTGAGATAAATTGTAGTAGATTGGATAAATAGATCGCGAATAAAATAAAGTGAAGCAAAATATTTTTGGGTTTTTAGAAATATAGATCTGAAAATAAAAGTGGCAAATAAATAAAAAGACAAATAGCAAAATAGATCTGAAAATATATGACGAGAAAATAGACCCGGGGGCTGTAGATTTCACTAGTGGCTTCTCTCGAGAAAAATAGCATACGGTGGGTAGACAAATTACTGTTGGGCAATTGATAGAGCTTCAAATAATTATGATGATATCCAGGCAATGATCATTATATAGGCATCACGTCCAAGATTAGTAGACCGACTCCTGCCTGCATCTACTACTATTACTCCACACATCGACCGCTATCCAGCATGCATCTAGTGTATTAAGTTCATGGAGAAATGGAGTAATGCAATAAGAACGATGACATGATGTAGACAAGATCTATTTATGTAGAAATAGACCCCATCTTGTTATCCTTAATAGCAACGATACATACGTGTCGGTTCCCCTTCTGTCACTGGGATCAAGCACCGTAAGATCGAACCCATCACAAAGCACCTCTTCCCATGGCAAGAAAAATCGATCTAGCTGGCCTAACTAAACCAAAGATTCAAAGAAGAAATACGTGGCTATAAGTAATCATGCGTATAAGAGATCAAAAGACTCAAATAACTTTCTTGGATAAAAACATAGATCTGATCATAAACTCAAAGTTCATCGGATCCCAACAAACACACCGCAAAAAGAGTTACATCAAATAGATCTCCAAGAGACCATTGTATTGAGAATCAAAAGAGAGAGAGGAAGCCATCTAGCTACTAACTACAGACCCGTAGGCCTACAATGAACTACTCACGCATCATCGGAGAGGCACCAATGAGGATGATGAACCCCTCCGTGATGGTGTCTAGATTGGATCTGTGGTTTCTGGAACTTGCGGCGGCTGGAATTGATTTTCGTCGACTCCCCTAGGGTTTCTGGAATATTGGGGTATTTATAGAGCAAAGAGGTGGTGCGGGAGGTGGCCGAGGAGGGCACAACCCACCTGGGCGCGCCTGGGCCCCCAGGCGCGCCCTGGTGGGTTGTGCTCCCCTCGGAGCCCCCTCTGGTACTTTCTTGGCCCAACTTCTGTCTTCTGGTCCAGAAAAAGTCACCAAAAAGTTTCACTGCGTTTGGACTCCGTTTGGTATTGATTTCCTGCGAAGTAAAAAACAAGCAAAAAACAGCAACTGGCACTGGGCACTATGTCAATAGGTTAGACCCAAAAAAATGATATAAAGTTGCTATAAAATGATTGTAAAACATCCAAGAATGATAATATAACAGCATGGAACAATAAAAAATTATAGATACGTTGGAGACGTATCAGCATCCCCAAGCTTAATTCCTGCTCGTCCTCGAGTAGGTAAATGATAAAAACAAAAAATTTGATGTGGAATGGTGCCTAACATGTTCATCACATATTCTTTTCTTTATAGCATGGACATTTGGACTTTTATATGATTCAAAGCAATAGTCTAGTTTTGACATGAAGATTTCAATACTCAAGCATATCAACAAGCAACCATGTCTTTCAAAATATCAACACTAAAGCAAGTTATCCCTAGCCCATTATGCTCAATCATTGATCCATTCATGAAGCATACTCGCATATTAGCTACACCCAATGCTCAAGTACGATCATAGTGCCCCTTAGTTGGTGCTTTATAAGAGAAGATGGAGACTCAAAAAAAATTGCATAAAGCAAAAGAAAGGCCCTTCGCAGAGGGAAGTAGGGATTTGTAGAGGTGCCAGAGCTCAAAGCGAAAAAAGTAGAGATAAAACATTTTGGGTGGCATGCTTTTCATGTCAACAAAAATGATCGAGTAGTTCCCAATACTTTCCATGCTAGATATATCATAGGCGATTCCCAAACAGAAAATAAAGTTTATTCCTTTTTCCATCATACTTTCACATTCCACGGCTAGCCGAATCCACGGGTGCCGTCCATACCAACACTTTCCAAGGAATTTATTATTTGACAACATAAAGTAAATTCATTTTTTTCATTTCAGGACTGGGCATCCCTAATACCTTTGCCGTACTCTCGTGCAATGACAAGTGAATAAACACTCATCTTGAGAATAACGCATCTAGCATGGAAATATATCAGCCACCCCCTACCATTTCATGAGCGGTACGAGCACACAAAAGAGAAATTTATTTTGAAATTAGAGATGGCACATACAAATTTGCTTAGAACGGCACGAAAATACCGCATATAGGTAGGTATAGTGGACTCATATGGCAAAACTGGTTTAAGAATTTTGGATGCACAAGTAGTGATCATACTTAGTGCAAATGAAGGCTAGCAAAAGATTGAGAAGCATCCAACCAAGAAACGAAAAATCTTATAAGCGAGCATTAAGCATAACTAACACCGAATAATGCACCACAAGTAGGATGTAATTTCATTGCATAACTATTGACTTTCGTGCTTGCATAGGGAATCACAAACCTTAACATCAATATTCTTACTAGGCCATAATTACTCATTAACATGACTCACATATTATATCATCATATCACAAAACTATTACAAGGAATCAAGTTTATTTTGTCCAATGATCTTCATGAAAGTTTTTATTATATCCCTCTTAAATATCTATCACTTTGGGACTAATTTCATAAGTTGCTTTTGATAGCTCAAACAAATCTAAGTGAAGAACATGTGCATAAAATTTTCTTCTCTCAAAATAATTTAAGTGAAGCAAGAGAGAATTTCTAAAATTTTTTTTACTAACTCTCAAATAAATCTAAGTGAAGCATGAGAGCATTTTTTCAAAAATACTAAAGCACACCGTGCTCAAAAAGATATAAGTGAAGCACTAAAGCAATTCCATAGCTCATAAAGATTTAAGTGAAGCATAGAGAGCAATTCTAACAAGTCATAGCATAATTTTGGCTCCCTCAAATAGGTGTGTCCAGCAAGGATTCATGACTTAAAATAAAAAGCAAAACAATCAAAGACTCATATCATACAAGACGCTCCAAGCAAAACTCATGATATGTGACGAATAAAAATATAGCTCCGAGTAAAATACCGATGGTCGTTAGAAGAAAGAGGGGATGCCACTCGGGCATCCCAAGCTTAGTTGCTTGCTTCTCTTTGGATAATGGCTTGGGGTGCCATGGGGCATCCCCAAGCTTAGGCTCTTCTTACTCCTTATGTGATGACCCCGGCTTAATCGTGCACTAACCATACACGCAAATGCACACGATCAAGCCTAAGGACTCACTTGAAGATATCACAACACAACTCTAAAACATAAATAAAGTCATACAAGCTTAATATTACAAGCCAGGGCCTCGAGGGCTCGAATACATAGCTCGATGGCATACAAGTGTCAGCGGAAGCATCAGATATCTGGGTACAGATATATTACAGAAATAGAGATAGGCCTTTTAGAAAGGCGGGGCAAAATAAAATACTAAGATCGAAAGGCGTAGGCCTCCTACCTAGGACCCTCCGAATCCTACTCCTGGTTGTCTGTCGGCTCCTCGTAGTAGTACTCGCCGGGAGGGTAGTAGTAGTAGCCGTAGTCGTCGACGGGGGCAGCTATCTCAGGGGCTCCGTCATCTGGCGGCGACATATGGATATGGGGAGAAAAAGAAAATAAAGCAAACGTGAGTACTCATCCGAAGTACTCAGCAAGCAAGGATCTACACTACATATGCAATATTTTCAAAGGAGGGCTGTTTATGTGGACTGGGCTGCGGAAATGCTAGAATAGAGGGGGAAAGCCTAGTCCTATCGAAGACTAGCATCTTCATCATCTTCAACGGTCTTGCAGCATTAGAAGAGTGCAGAATAACATAATGTAAAGTAGTAGTAGTGTTATCAACCTCGGCCAGAGATCCTTCCTCGACTCCCTGCGAGAAAGCAATCCCAGAGCCATACTATCCATTTCATCTCAAGTCACCAGTTCTAGTTGTACCGATCGGGATACAACTCCGAGTGTCCGTTACCGTAGGACAGGCTATCGATAGATGTTTTCTTCCCTGCAGGGGTGCACCAACTTACCCACCATGCTCGCTTAACTCCGGTCGGACACACTTTACTAGGTCATGCCCGGCCTCGGCTAAGCAACATGCCGCAACCCGACCTAGGCTCTAAAGAGAGGTCAGCACGCCGGACTAACCTATGCCCCCAGGGGTCTTGGGCCTTCGCCCTGGGAACCCTGCACGTTGCGAGGACGCTCCGGAAGCAGACCTAGCCCCCTTAATACAAGCGCAGGCTTAACCAGTCCAATCCAAAGCGGGCCGCTCCTCGCTGACGTCAATAGAGCTTCGGCTGATGTATATGACGCAGAACGCTCATACTATGCCCACGTGATGGTTAGTACTATCAGGCCAGAGGCCCCTCGGATCAAATATCCAAACCGTTAGTGTGTTGGCAGTGCGGTAACGAGCAGAAACTCACGAAAGATGTGACCCCGTCGCCCCGTCTCGAGGACTTGCGGCAAGGGCTAGGAATGCCCGGCCACGCCTCGTGTTCAACTCTCGGGCACCATCCAGGTCCACCCGATTCCACATCACTCGCATTTAAGCTCGCGCGGGTACCCCTCAGGGCCGACCCGTCTTTATCCATAAAATGTAGTGTCAACAGAAAAGTAAGGGCATCCGTGTGGCTATCATATAAAGAAGGAATCCGAGGCATCACCCTCGTTGGACTCCCACCTGACGTAAACGTCAAGGTGAACTAGAGAGGCATCACCCTCGAGGTCCACACTTGAACTGTTGCACGACAATGTTGTTTTCGAGGGTGGTGTAGGAGGAATCACCCTCGCTTACCACGACCGATTAACTAACCTACAAGGTTATCATCAGAAGTGCTGACGAGGTATCAGCCTCGGCACTCGATAGTAACCCAGTAGTGTCGAGCAGTTAAGGGGAAGCGACGTGCAATGTCGGGGCCTGGTCTTCGATCCCATTGATTGGGTCTTCTGAGAATCCAGCGGGGCATTCGGGATATAGTGGGGTCTCTGATGGTCTCTATCCAACCTATTCTAAACAGTTTAGGATAAGAGGTAAGTATCAACAGCAGGTTACAAGTAAACAGGCTATGCAGCAGATATAGGATACAGTAACAACAGTAGATTCTAATGCAAGCATAAGAGAGAAGAGAATGAGCGATATCGGAATGCTCAAAAGGGGGGGTGCTTGCCTGTTTGCTCTACGGCAAGGGCAAGGTCATCAACGGTGTCGTCGGGGACGTAGTCGTACTCCAGAGCTGTGTCTGCCTCGGGAGCTACGTCAACGTCGGGGTCTACCGAGAGAGAAGAGGGGGGAAGAAACAGGTAAACATAATGCAAACAAATGCAACACAGAGTATGCTATGCTAGGATGCAGTGCAGGGTTGCCTACAGATGCACCTAAGTCATTTTAGGATTAACGCGGGATTTATTATCCGGTGATTTTGCACTATTCATATACCAGAATCGGGCTAAAATTTACGGGTTCTCCTACGTAGGGGGTTCCAACATCAGAACAGACGACATGATCAGATTCGACTCGTCGTTCTGATCAACTTTCATGTTTTAAGTTTTTCGATCCGAGCTACGGTTTAAAAGTTATGAATTTTCAAAGTTTTAAACAATATTATGAATTTATTTAATCTGACAGAAATACTAAATTGCATTTTGACGTCAGCATGACGTCACTGCTGCATTAGCGAGTCAAACAGTCTGGTCCAGGTCAAACCTGACCTGCGGGACCCACCTGTCACAGACAGAGGGTTAACTAATTAACTAACAGGGTTATTTAACTAGGCGGGGCCCTATGTCAGTGTCAGTGCTAATTAACAGCATCTTAATTAATCGCAATTAGCTGCTAATTAAGGGTCTGACGCGGGGGACCCACTAGTCAGTGGCGGCGGCTGCCACGTTACCGCAGTTGACCAGGTCAACTGGTCAACCGGGGCCCCTGGGCCCACTTGCCAGCGACCCAGGCGGTGGCCCCGTCCAGCCACGTTGGCCGGCCGGCGTTTAAATGCCGGCGAGCGCGTTTTCACGGTGGCGCGGCTCGTGAGACGGCCGGAATTGCGCTACGACGCATCATTTGAGCCGTGGTCGGGCGCGTTCAGAAGCTGACGATCTCGCGCATCGAATGGTACCAACGTTTGGGCCAGGGAGTGGCCGGAACATCGCCGGCGACGACGTTTGGCGGCGGCGGTTTCCGGGCGACGGCGGAATCGACGAAGTCTTGCGTGTTAGCTCGAACTAAAAGCGTGGAAGTGATCTACGCGAGCGTGCGAGCTCGATGGACACGCACAGGTGGTTAAAAGGTCACCGGAGTAGCTTCGGCGAACAGCGAGGCGGCGGCGCGTTCGGTCGAAGCGGCAGTGTGCGCTAGAGCTCGAATGCGGCGGCTAGAAGAGAGGGAAAAGGAAGGCGGAGGCTCACCGAGTGGCAACGAAATGCCGGCGACAATTTAGGAGCAGCAGGGGCGCCGGAGACGGAGAAGATCGCCGGAGCCCGAGGAGAGAGGGAGCGGCTCGATCTGCTCGACGTGTAGCTTCCTGGCTCCAACCCGCGGCACCAGAGGTCGTGGCTATCCACGGTGGTCCTCCCAGGCACGAGCATATGACGTAGAGAGGCCACTAGCCACGGCGGTGGTGAGGTGCGGCGACGGTGGCGCTCGGCAGAGAAGAGGGAGGCGGGCGCGAGCGCGCGTGAGGGAGAGAGGGGAATGGAGGGTGGCGTCCGGGGAAATCGACCTGGGCACCGTTCTTATCCCTAGCCACCTGCTCCCGTCGCGGTGGCGGCCTATGGCCGGAGCTTGAGCTCCTGGCCATGGCGCTGCTGACACGGGGGAGGAGTAGGTGAGGGAGGTGGGTTGGGCCGGCTGGGCCAGCGCCAGGTGAGGCTTGGTAAGGTTCTGCCACTTTTCATTTTTCCTGTTTTCTATTTTTCTTTTGTTTCTTTTCTGTTTTGTAATAGTTAGGCCTCTTGTGCTCTTTTATAGAATGTGGGACTTGGCCCAAATATTACAATGCAATATTACCTTTCACCAAAAATTGGTTTGGGCAAATTTGGATTTCCTCTGGATTTGATATGAATTTAATTCGATTAAATAATTCTGTTTTGGTGCTGTTTCATGTGGTTTGAGTCATTTAGCTAACTCCACCATCATTGTTTATATTTTTATGAGTGCTTCTGAATATTTGCTATTTAGTGAACATTTTTCCCATAGTGTTTGAGCAAATTTATTTTGCATTTTTGAATTTGAGTTGATTTTCAGAGTAGAGTTTGAATTGTTTTGATTAACCACTATGACTAGGCACTGCAAATGAGATGACTTAGCACTATTAGCAGATAATCACAGTGGCTATTACACAGGGGTGTTACACCTTATTCCTTCATCCATCGCAATCTCACCCAAAACTTGAAAACTTCAATCACACAAAACTCAACAAAACCTTCGTGAGATCCGTTAGTATAAGAAAACCAATCTTTACTTTAAGTACTGTAGAAAATCCATTCAAATTTTGTTCTTGCATTTTATCTACTGTATTCTAAATTTACCATGGCTTACAACCTCCAATACAAACCATAGATTCATCAAAATAAGCACACAATGCAAAGAAAACAGAATCTGTCAAAAACAGAACAGTCTGCAAAGATACGAATTGTTCTCATACTTCTGTAACTCCAAAAATTCTAAACCATTAGTACAACAGATTAAATTTGTATATCAATCTTGTGTAAAAAATTCAGAATTTTTCGTCGCTTCTGTGAATTTTCAAAATTGTTTTAATGGACGCAAAAGTTTCTGTTTTCCAACAAGATCAAATCAACTATCACCAAAGCTATCCCAAAGGCTTTGCTTGGCACAAACACTAATTAAAACATAAAGAACACAATCATAACAGTAGCATAATTGTGCAAACACTCAAGAACAGAAAGAAAAAGACAAAAATAAATTTTATTCATTGGTTGCCTCCCAACAAGCGCTATCGTTTTACGCCCTTAGCTAGGCATAATGCAAAGATCTAAGTATTGTCATCTTTGGTTTTGGCAACTTTTGTAAGGGCTTTCTCAAACCTAGGAGGCTCTTTGCGCTTCCCTAAATTCTCAGGAAAAGAAACCATCTTGAGATCTAAAATATCCAATCGCTTATTGCAAAGGGTAATCAAAGTATTCATGCGATTGAGGTTTCCACTAATATGCTTGAGGGGTTCATTATATTTTTGCAACTCGACCATATGTTTATGCAAATCACTCAACTTGTCTAAAATTTGAACTCCTTCTTGAGTAAAACTAATACCCTTTTTGGTTGGTGGAATTCCCAAAATCCCCTCTAAGATCTCATAAGCAGTATTAGCATCAAGTTCAATAAAATTTCCTTTAGTAGCAAAATCCAAAAGTTGTCTATGATGCGAGGCTAATCCTATATAAAAGTTTCGAAGCAAAACCCTTGCGTCTCCTTTAAGATTGCTAATACGATAAGATTCCATTAGTCTATACCAAGCATCTTTCAAATTTTCTCCTTGTCTCTGCTTGAAGTATAGAACTTCAAAATCTGGAGATAGAGGAGGGGTCGTGCTAGACATAGTGTTAAGGTGGACAAGCAAGATCACACTCATAAACAGATCTGACGAGAAAATGGCGAACGAAAAAGAGGGCGAATAAAACGGCAAATTTTTGTGAAGTGGGGGAGAGGAAAACAAGAGGCAAATGGCAAATAATGTAAATTGCAAGGAGATGAGATTTGTGATTAGGAACCTGGTAGATGTTGATGATGTCTCCCCGGCAACGGCGCCAGAAATTCCTTTTGATGTTTGCTTGAACTACGTCGGTATTTCCCCAAAGAGGAAGGGATGATGCAGCACAACAACGGTAGGTATTTCCCTCAGTGATGAGACCAAGGTTATCGAACCAGTAGGAGAACCAAGCAACACTACGTAAACAACACCTGCACATAAAGAACAAATACTTGCAACCCGACGTGTTAAAGGGGTTGTCAATCCCTTTCGGGTAACGGCGCCAGAAATTGGCAAACGGACGTGAGATAAATTGTAGTAGATTGGATAAATAGATCGCGAATAAAATAAAGTGAAGCAAAATATTTTTGGGCTTTTAGAAATATAGATCTGAAAATAAAAGTGGCAAATAAATAAAAAGGTAAATATCAAAATAGATCTGAAAATAGATGATGAGAAAATAGACCCGGGGGCCGTAGATTTCACTAGTGGCTTCTCTCGAGAGAAATAGCATACGGTGGGTAGACAAATTACAGTTGGGCAATTGATAGAACTTCAAATAATTATGACGATATCCAGGCAATGATCATTATATAGGCATCACGTCCAAGATTAGTAGACCGACTCCTGCCTGCATCTACTACTATTACTCCACACATCGACTGTTATCCAGCATGCATCTAGTGTATTAAGTTCATGGAGAAACAGAGTAATGCAATAAGAATGATGACATGATGTAGACAAGATCTATTTATGTAGAAATAGACCCCATCTTGTTATCCTTAATAGCAACGATACACACGTGTCGGTTCCCCTTCTGTCACTGGGATCAAGCACCGTAAGATCAAACCCATCACAAAGCACCTCTTCCCATTGCAAGAAAAATCGATCTAGTTGGCCTAACTAAACCAACGATTCGAAGAAGAAATATGAGGCTATAAGTAATCATGCATATAAGAGATCAAAAGACTCAAATAACTTTTATGGATAAAAACATAGATCTGATCTTAAACTCAAAGTTCATCGGATCCCAACAAACACACCGCAAAAAGAGTTACATCAAATAGATCTCCAAGAGACCATTGTATTGAGAATAAAAAGAGAGAGAGAGGAAGCCATCTAGCTACTAACTACGGACCCGTAGGTCTACAATGAACTACTCACGCATCATCGGAGAGGCACCAATGAGGATGATGAACCCCTCCGTGATGGTGTCTAGATTGGATCTGTGGTTTCTGGAACTTGCGGCGGCTGGAATTGATTTTCGTTGACTCCCCTAGGGTTTCTCGAATATTGGGGTATTTATAGAGCAAAGAGGCGGTGCGGGAGGTGGCCGAGGTGGGCACAACCCACCTGGGCGCGCCTGGGCCCCTAGGCGTGCCCTGGTGGGTTGTGCTCCCCTCGGAGCCCCCCTCAGGTACTTTCTTGGCCCAACTTGTGTCTTTTGGTCCAGAAAAAATTACCAAAAAGTTTCACTGCGTTTGGACTCCGTTTGGTATTGATTTCCTGCGAAGTAAAAAACAAGCAAAAAACAGCAACTGGCACTGGGCACTATATCAATAGGTTAGTCCCAAAAAATGATTGTAAAACATCCAAGAATGATAATATAACAGCATGGAACAATAAAAAATTATAGATACGTTGGAGACGTATCACATCCTTTAGTCCCGGTTTGTGCCACCAACCGGGACCAAAGGTCTCTGCTTCCCGCCCTTTGGGCTGCTGAAAATAGACCTTTAGTCCCGGTTGGTGCCACAAACCGGGACTAAAGGGTGTCATTGGTCCCGGTTGGTGCTACAAACCGGGACTAAAGGGTGGGGCTATATAAGCCAACACTTGGGATTTTCCCCAAATTCTCACATTCTCCCCCGACGCCGACGCCCTGCGCCCCAACGCCGCCAGGCTGCTCCACCCGCTCCTCGTCGCCGTCGCCGTCCCTGCCTTGACGCCGGCCGCTGCTCCCTGCCCTGACGCCGTCCCCCTCTCCCATCACCGCGCCCTGCCTCCTCGTTGCCGTCACCGCGCCCTGCCTCCCCGCCACCATACGCCGTCCACGACGCCTCCCCGACCTCGCCGTCGACGCCGTTGCACTGTGAGCCCTGCCTTCTTTCCCCCCTCCTTCCGGCCGCCGCCATGCTCGACGCCGACACCGCTCCGGCCAAATCCGATGCATATATATATATATATATATATGTGTGTGTAAATAGATTTTGGCATTGTGTCTATTGTATGGCCATGATCTATTGTATTGCCATGATCTTTGTATACAAACTTTACATGCTACATATTGTGTCTATATTGTTGCCATGATCTTCGTGTATACAAACTTTACATGCTATTGTATTGGGCCATGAAAAAAAAACAAAACTTTTGTATAAAACTTCGTTGTTTTTCATATGTACGAAAATGTAGAGTGAAAACGAAAACAAACATAAGAAAAAACAAAGGAAAAAAATGAAGAAGGAGAAGAAAACTGCCCGGCCCGGCCACCACCGCATTTTCATAAAGTTTGTCCACCGAGTCCACGTCGCACCTCTGCAGGCTCCCAGTTGGCATCGGCTCTATCATCACGTTGGCATCGGCTCTATCTATCAGCAAGGCCACGGGAGCACCCCCCTATCATCACATTGGCATCGGCTCCCCGAGAGGTTTCCAACGGATCCGGAATCGTCTCGATTGGAGCTCTTGTGCTCAAGTTGCGGAGTCCTTTCCGGGGCAATCTTTCAACCGGAACCGGAGTTACGATCGCATGCATCCAACCCAAACCGTAGTATGTGGAAATAGTGCGTACCGTCCATCATTGTTCATAGAAATTTACTAAGTTAAAATGTTCAACTTTAATAGTGCGTACCGTGCCACCCAAACCCTAGAAGAAAGAGCATTGTCGATCTCTTACCCCCTCCCGCCCCTACCCGACCAACTCTCGAGGCCACCCAAACCCTAGAAAAAAGAGCGTTGTCGATCTCCTACCCCCTCCCGCCCCTACCCGACAAACTCTCGAGGCCACCTAAACCCTAGAAGAAAGAGCGTTGTCGATCTCCTACCCCCTCCCGCCCCTACCCGACAAACTCTCGAGGCCACCCAAACCCTAGCTAGAAGAAAGAGCGTTGTTGATCTCCTACACCCTCATAGAATATTTTTTGCAAAGTGTCATCTCCTGAAAGTATAACCCCGATAACTTCGACATGAGGGGGGACGTCGGACATGCATGAGAGAGGCGGTCCACAACTAATCCATTGCTCATATTTGCATATGATTCCTTCTTGTGATTAGCTAGGTCTATGTTTGCCACTAATCCATCTCTCATGTTTGTATATTGCCATGTTGTAATATTTGCAGAAACTATGGAAAGAGATTTAGAACAAGAACAGTTGTTGGGGGATATAATCCTCGCCGGTGCTGATCCCTTGTCGTTTCTCAACGACACCGATGGTCAGGAAGGAGAGGATGACGGCTCCGGTAATCCAACAATGGAGGAGGAAGGAGATCATGACGACTCCGGTGACCGAATGGCGGAGGAAGGAGATCATGATGACGGCTCCGGTGACCGAACGGAGGAGGGAGCTGTTGCAAAGTCTGGCGAGGTATATATATTAATTAAGCCTGTGCTGACTTGATGCATTAATTGTTTTGGTATGTACATATATTAACGCTTCTTTCTTCTTTTAGCCCTCCGGATTGAGCCAAACTTCCGTAAGGAAACGAGGCCCGAAGAAAAGGTTGCGCCAGGATGAAAGGTTCACGATCACAGAAGTGGCGAAAGATGGCCAACCGATTGCTCCCAAGCGGACCAAGGACGCATTTGTACATCAGTGCGGAGTTGTTGTTAGGGACATCGTCCTGATCAGCATCATGCAATGGAATAAGAGTAAGGACGACCCTGAAGTATCTTATGTCCAGGATAGACAAAAAGATGATCTTTGGACCTCGCTGATGACAAATTTCAGCCTCCCGCTAGAGGAGGAGCCGAATAACCCAGTTATAGAGCCAAAGGTCAAGGCGTATGCTCTTAAGAAGATGGCAGAACTATTCAAGAACTGGAAGAAAGAGTTGAACTCAAAATTTTTCGACAAAGGAAAGACTCCAGAATTCATCGGTCGATATGAGAAGATAAGAGATCACTGGCCCGCATTTGTGGCCTACAAGGAATCGGAGAAGGGTAAGAAAAGGTCACTGACAAATAAGAAAAATACTGCAAAGAAGCTGTATCACCATCACACGGGGTCAGGTGGCTACTACAAAGCCCGACCATTGTGGGACAAAGCTGAGCAAGACCTGCTTGCTAAAGGGGTCCAACCAGCGACATTGCATTGGCCAGATCGTTCAAGGACTTGGTTCTTTAGGATTGGGGGAACTTTGGACCCAGAAATAGGGGAGTGTCATTGGACGGACGAGCAACTTGCAATACCCATCAAGAAGCTTCAGGCAGCAATCAAGGCAGCGCAGGAAGGGACGTTCATTCCCGACAGAGAGAAGGACGAGCTGACAGAGGCCCTCGGGAATCCTGAGCACCCTGGATGAACACGAGGCACACCAGGCTCCGTTCCGTGGGTGCATGGGTTTCCTGACAGCGGTGGTTACAGAAGCCGATAGAGAAAGAGGAAAGCAGAAGCAAGCGAAATGCAGAAGCTCAATGCAAGAATAGCAAAGCTAGAGGAACTTGAGAGCCAGCGAGCTACCGGCCAACCATCTCAGCGGCACGAAGATCCTTGCTTCGACGCTGCCCCAGAAGCTACCCCACCATCTCAGCGGAGAAGCAGCGTGGCTTCCACGGAGCTCGTTCAGCCTGATTTCACGGCTCCTCGCTACCCCGTGGATAGTATCACGGAGGATGAACATTGCAAGCTAATGACGAAATGCCAAAACCTGACCTTGAAGGCGGCGGTCGGCTCTGTTGTACCTCCTCAAGCTGAGGGAACTTTTCATTGCCGTCCGATTCCACATGGCTATGCTGTTGTGACGGTGGATGAAATAATGGAGGGATTTGAGGAGCTGGAGCTTGACTACCCTACAGGTGAAGGGGAGATTCATCTGGTAAATGCTTTAAGGAGTAGCTGTCTATGGAGAAAGGAGTACATCAAGCTTCCAAACTAGACACCTCCTCCTCCTCCTCCTCCTCCTCCTTCGGCAAGTCAGGGCACTCCGCCTCCTCCTCCTCCTCCTCCGGCGAGTGATCAGGGCACTCCGCCTCCTCCTCCGCCTCCTCCGGCGCGTCGGAGCACTCCGCCTCCTCCGGCGTGTCAGCGGACTCCGCCGCGTCAGCAACGGCGGAAGAGAGACGGCGCCGCTCCGGTGGCTAGCAGTACAAGAGGACCCGGTGGGAAGAGATTCAAATACGGTCCAAGCCTCAAGCCTCTGGAAAAGTTACCATATGAGAGGACCGACGAGGAAAACGCGGAAATCAGTGCTGCCGAAGTGGAGGCCCATTTTGCACGGAAACCTCCACCTCTGAAGGAAACAATAGATCAGGTGAAAGTGAAGCGCACTCCGCGTGCCCTTAAGCGACCACCACCGTCACTACAAGAAATATGTCAACTTGCGACCATCACTAGTGGTCGCTGAATGGTCATTGTTTTTCATTTGCGACCTTTTTGTGACCAAAAACAGATGGTCAAAAGCTGACCGTCTTTAATGGAAATTAACGACCTTCTTTGTGATAAGGTCGTTGATGGCAACGACCAAAACAAAAGGTCGTTGATCCTATGACCTTCTGTTTTGGTCATTGGTTGTCTACCCAGGCCACGTCGGATCCGACGTGGCAAGCTGACGTGGCAAAATTACGACCAAATGAAAAGGTCGTTGATTAGAATCAGCCCGGTCCAATTTGATGTTTACATGGGCCGAGCCCAACAATTCAGCTTATTTGTGTTTTTTTTCTCATATTAATTTTGGTCAGGTAGATGGGCCAAGCCCAACAATTAAGCCTTCTAGTTTTGCGGACCATTTCATTAAAATCCTTTTTGTTTAGGTTTTCCCGAAATGCACAATGTTCCAATCCACTATTATTTGGGCTGTAGCCTTTGTAGAGCCCATATATTATTTGGTCCAATAGAACATTTGGTCTTTTTATTCACTAATTTCCAGTTTACACATTTGAACAGCAAACACTCAATAATTCTCTCGATTAAATGATTAAATTCAGAACTCATTCAGCCAAATACACACAACAGCGCATACAAGTTTGCACGTCCAACATCAACTAAAACAAGCAAAAACAGATACACAAGCACGATACACAAGCACATACAAGTGTGCTTACAAGCAAAAACAGATACACAAGCACCAAAACATGGTGCAACATCAACTAAAACTGTAGTGCGCATCTCCATGCCTCTTCTGATCTTCCATCACAGCAGCAGCAGCCTAAACAACATTAGATCCTGATCTAGATCACCAAAAAGAAACATTATTAAATGTTTAGAGAGAATGCCATCAACATGAGGCGGTAATCCAACTTAACACTTTGTCAACATATTTTACATATGCAAAGGTATAGAGACAATGCCATCAACAAGACAATGCCTCTTGTAACTGCTGTACGCAGCTCTATATGTACCATGTACTGAACACTAAGGAAGTAACAACTACAGTTTCAGTAAAACTACGTTGATCAAAGGGACCAGGATAAACAAATAGTTGAGGGCCTCTTTCTTTTTGTTTGAGCAGTCACGGGCTCGCAGAGAAGGTATAGCTACAGAAGTAGAATATGACCAGTTAATATATTGCAGAGAAGGTTTTTGTGCATCAGCACTGAATCAAGAACATATTCTCAATAATTTAGACATATCGTTTCAAGTTGTTGCAACATCAGCTTGAGGCTGCTTGTCTATCCTCATTCTGCTGGTTGATAATCATTTATAAATTTGTAGTGAACTAGATATACAAGATACATCCTTCGCACACAAAAAAGATATACGAGATACATCATGTTCCTATTTGCAAAGCCTGCCAAGAACAGATCCTAGAACTAAGACATACTAGTTCTTACAAGACTTTGCTCCTAATGGTAGCACCAAAATTCTTAGCAATTGAACGGCAGTAAGCACCACATATTCACTTCATCAAGAGATAAACACCAAAAATCATCCTCAACAAAGAACTAATTTGCTGGAAAACACATGTCTTACTTAATGAACTTCCAGATGAACCACATCCCCATGAGCCTCCAAATGTCTAGCTCGCTGGAGGGAAAGACGAGGTTGAAGGAAAGGGCGCCGCCGGCAAGCATGGAGGCGTACGCCTGGACCTCAAAGATGGTGTACAGATGGACCAAACTATAGTTTCAGTAAAACTATAAGAACACAAAGTAAAACTACAAAAACTACAGTTTCGGTAAAACTATATGTACCATGTACGCATAGATTCAAGTATGATACTAAGTGAGCAGGTAGAATCATCCAAGCATGGAGGCAAGTGTCTCACCTGCGGCAACTGACCAGGAGCGAAGTTGAGCATGGCCGGGGCAGGAGCAGCTGGAGTAGCACGGTCAGCCTTGAGGTCTGGGGCATCCACAGCCTGCCTGGCATCGGTGCCCGGACCGAGGGGAGCATCGGGGCGTGCCTGCATGAGGAAGGGAAGAAATCAAAGATGAGGGTACCTTGAGGAGCAGAGCAGAGCAGAAGTACTATAAGTTAACGGGACAATGGTCATTGTTATCCTGGTGGCATTGACAGGCTGCAAAATTGCCTCTACAGTTTATTATTTAGCTATGATAAATAAGTTGGTATAAGAATGATTGTGGCAGCAGTAGATACATTAAGAATGCAAGGTACATTCAGTGAGAATTGTATTCTTATAAGCTACCAGCAGAGAAGCAGAAAACTGCCGAACAGCCTGGCACTAACATATAGCGCTGAGGCACTGACTGCAATACAGAAAGCACTCCAAATTCAGATCTGCTGGACCAATTCAGAACTTCAGATCAGCTCAGAACTGTTTCCCTGATCAGTTCATCCATTGCTAACAAATCTATACAGAAAGTAATAAATTGTACCCCCTAATAGAGACCAGGAATTGGGCCAAACAGCTCGTGTCAACTGGCTACCATTCGAATTATAATTGTACCATGGCATAGAAAAAATTCAGTAACCTCACTTCTACAAATTAACCTGGTGCTGTTGTACTCCTACACCATTCAAGCTCATGGTCGGGATAAACAATACTAATAACCCATAGATAGCATGGTACAGAAGCAAGCAACCAGTTAATACTAGCTATCTGAAGGAACAACAAACAGTGACAATCGACAGCAGCTGAAGAAAAATACGATCCTACTGCTACTCTCATCCATTAAACTGACATCATATAATACTAGCTATCTCAAGGAAGGAGAGAAGGGAATATGGGGTTGGCGTCGGTGAGGAGGTGTATGATCTCCATGGTGTGCTTGATGATGCGGGCCGCCATGATATTCTTCCTGTTCTGCTTGGCCTAGTAGCGCCCCGCCAGGACAAAATCAAATCAGTAACTGATGAGTCAAAGACCAATCAATCTTAATATGTCGACTGACGCTTCTGAATTTACTTTAAGAAACGTACCAGTATTCTCACTTACAGATTTTCTCCATCAAGTACAGGGACGAAGCTGCCGTAAATGGCCTTGACGAGAATGTTCGCCTTCAATGACCTGACAAACATGATTTGAGATGGCAAGTAGTTTCTCAGCAAGGTAAGATAGATAGATGCCACTCCCTCCATCCCACAAGAAAAGATGTTATTACATCAAAAATACTAAAACAACATGGCGTAGTACGCTGTAATTAGAAGCGCGTGCAGATTTAAGATCGATGTGTGCATACCTGAAGGCGTCTTGGCAGAAGTGAGTGCTGAGCTTCCCGTCCGCACCCTTGACTAGGTAGAAGTAGACGGCGGTCTGCTCCGACAGGCCGTCGTCGACCAGCACGAGCAGCCCGAACGGGCCGAGCAAGCCCCGCCCCGCCGCGTCGGCGCTCGCGCTGAAAAAGAGAGGATCAATGAAACTGAGAAACTTGTCCGAGTAGAACTAGATAGAACAACACTGTTTGTCTATCTAGGATAAATATATATCACAACCATTTGAGCTGCATTTTAAGAACTGAGAAAGCTAAGAGCTAAGAAAGCACAACCATGTAAGCTGCAGTTTGAGAGCTAAAGAAAAAACATGTGGCTGTACTTAAGAAAAAGAAAGGTGCTCAGCTACAACACCAACTGTTGTACTATGTGAGCTACAATTTTCAAATCAAAGAACAAAAGTCTGTAGGAGTGATCCGACTACTCATCACAGGAATCTCATATTATACTTGAAAAATGGCAACTCTTGTTTGGATAGGAAAGTTCTAAGCAATTCAGCTCAGACAACCACCCCTAAAAAAATCATGTGTTTTTTGAAAATTCTAGTGCAAAGAAACATGACTGAGTGCGCCACACCAACGTAAGCAACTTACTACAATACCAACTAATCTGCCACTTTGCCCCTAAAAAAGAAACAATCTGCCACTTTGGCCCCTATTTTTGTAGGATTTCAGTAATAGAAACTACAACTTTAATTGCTAAAACATGTCGCTAGTACATTGAAAACTGGTTTATACACAGGCAATAACCATGGTGAATGTACACTTGGAGCTATACCGGGATGTAAAAGGTTCTTACCAGTAACCGCAGTCAGTAACCAAGCCATGCATGAAGGTTCAAGCATCTACAATGAGCAAACAGGGCAACAAATGAGCCAACGAAACCATAGTTATGCACAGCTAGCTGTACACTATAGCTGGAAGAACAAATGTCGTATCTGGTCAGCAACGGAAAATTTTAATTCCAGAACCTACTTGGTGAGGGAGGATATGGATCAGTTTACAATCTGATTACAGGGGAAGCTGTTCTGTGGTTACCTGAACTTTGAGCTTACTGTACAGCTTAGCCAAATGATATATGCGTAAATTGATTGTTTTTGAGTGTATTCATCAGTAGCAAGGATCATGTAATCAGGGGAAGTTACATCATGGAAGAGAGGTGGCAGTGAAGCAGAGATTTGGACCATCCATTCAGTCAGGGAGATTTCAATCTGCTGCGGAAATACAGTAAAAGAAATTCCGGATCAGGGGGCTTACATTGCAGGATACTTGGCTTGTTGCCATGGTGGTGGTGGTGGTGGCGTCCTCTCCGGCGACCGGCGTCACGGAGTCGGCGGACCGGCGACCGGTGGTGGCGGTGTCCTCTCCAGCAATCGGCGTTGCAGCGGGGCGGCGCCCTCCCTTCTGCTTCTTCGGAGTCGCGGGGCGGGCCGGGGTGGGAGCACCGGGAGAACTCGACAGATCCGACTACACTTGGAAGCCGACCCCATGGAGGAGACGGAACTCCAGGTCCAGACCCATGGCGGACCTGTCAGCCGCAGCCGTCGCCGCTGCCATGGGGATGGAGCTCCAGGTCCAAGCCCTTGCGGATCTGGGAGCCACTGCCGCCGCCTGACTTGCTCGCGCGCACGATCTCCCTCTTCTCTTCCGATGAGGTGAGGGGAGGTGAGGGAGGGGGAGAGGGGGGGAGCGCCGGCGGCGAGGTCGGAGGGAGGTCGGAGGGAGACGCGGCAGCCAGGATCTGGCGCCGGAGGTGGCGGCGGCAAGGGAGGAGTGCAGCGGTAGGGTTAGCGCGAGAGAGAGGAGGGCTTGCTGCCGTGGGTGGGGTTCGCGAGAGAGAAGGGTTGGGTGGGGTTCGCGAGAGAGAGGGCGGGTTTGCTGCCGTTGGATGGGATGGATCGATGGACGGATGGATGGACTGATGTTTGCCAGGTCAGCGATCCAAGCCACTAGTGATTCCACCAATCAGAATTAAGCTTAGGTAGTTTTGTTTTTTTCTTTTGTTTCTCTTATAATTTTCACCCTCTAATTCAGGGTAAACATTCAACATATTAACCACTTATAGTTTGCTAAAATGAACCAATAGTGTGCACATGTGTGTATCTTGGGATGACAAACAATGTTGGGGGTGTTTTCACTTTCATTGCACAAAAGAGCCATTTTCCATTTTTTGAGTGACCAAAATAAGTTTTTTTGTGAAGAATCTACCATATATTTGTTGCAAAATTGGACCAAATCATTTTTCTGAAATATTAGGCCATATTTAATGTATAATTGACCAAATGGTTGGGTGTCAAAAGTTTTGATCCACCTCTCGTGAAAAAGACAAATTTTCGCCGATTCATCTGATAGCGGGTCAAATTTGAACTGCAACTACCTTATAGTTTGCTCTTTATTTTTTCCAAAAATCATTTCTAGGTAGATAAGTATCTATTTCATTAGAGATATTCCAAAAGTTTTGCAAGATTCAACCCCTAGCTACGAACGGTCATGCCCGCTGTTTTGACCGCATTTTGAAACAGGCATGAAAAATTCAAAAAAAAACAAAAAATTAGAAAACCTTCGCATCGTGTCATTATATGTGACCAAGTTACCAGAAAAAATAATAAACTTGTAATACGGTAATTATTTTTAAAAAGTGTTCTCAGAGATGAGCTACCATGTGTGAAGATTCATGGCTTTCAAGCCAAATGATCAATCTTATGGCCACATTCATGACATAGTTTGTTCAAATGATCTCATATCGTGCACAAGGGTGCATCTTGGAATGACAAACAATGTTGGCTAAGGAAGTTTTCATTTTCTTTGGACGAAAAATTCATTTTCCATTTTTTGAGTGCCCAAAATAAGTTTTTTTGTGAAAGACCTACAATATATTTGTTGCAAAATTGGACCAAATCAATTTTCTAAAATACTAGGACATATTTAATGCACAATTGACCAAATGGTTGGGTGTCAAAAGTTTTTGATACACCTCTCGTGAAAAAGATAAATTTCCGTCCATTCAGGAGGAAGCGGGTCAAATTTGAACTGCAGCTGCCTCATAGTTTGCTCTTTATTTTTTCCAAAAATCATTTCTAGGTACATAAGTATCTATTTAATCATAGAAATACCAATAAAATTCTAAGATTCAAGCACTAGCTAGGAACGGTCATGCCCGCCATTTTGACCGCATTTTGAAACGGGCATAAAAAATTCAAAAAAAACAAAAAATTGGAAAACCTTCACATTGTGTCATTACATGTGACCAAGTTGTCATAAAAAATAATAAACTTGTAATACGGTAATTATTTTAAAAAAGTGTTCTCAGAAATTAGCTATCATGTATGAAGATTCATGGCTTTCAAGCCAAATGGTCAATCTTATGGCCACATTCATGGCATAGTTTGTTCAAATGATCTCATATTGTGTACAAAGGTGCATCTTAGAATGACAAACAATTTTGACTAAGGAAGTTTTTATTTTCTTTGGACGAAAAATTCATTTTCCATTTTTTGAATGCCCAAAATGAGTTTGTTTTGTGAAGGAGCTACCATATATTTGTTGCAAAATTGGACCAAATCATTTTTCTAAAATATTAGGCCATATTTAATGCATAATTGACAAAATGGTTGGGTGTCAAAAGTTTTGATCCACCTCTTGTGAAAAAAGACAAATTTCTGCCGATTCAGTAGGAAGCGGGTCAAATTTGAACTACATCTGCCTTATAGTTTGCTCTTTATTTTTTCCAAAAATCATTTCTAGGTATATAAGTATCTATTTAATCAGAAATACATGGTTTGGTGGCGATACGTCGAGGTTTGGATGGTGGACGAGGGCCCCAACTCCAGAGCGCGTAAACTCACATGCCCGCCGCGTGGTCACCGTGTCACTGTGGCGTTGCCATGCGTTCTGGGTGGCCTAGGCATGTCTAATGGGTTGGTCACTCCCCCGGTAGGTGTCAGGAAGAAGAAGACAATAGAAGAATCTCACAAGTAGACTGAACTGAGCCCAAACATGAATTAGCAGTCAAGTGTTTGATTAGTGGTGTGGAAAATGCACATGGCCAATTCGCCTGAGTTTTGGCCGAGGATGATCATCTACTAAGGACACTGTCTTGGAAAATTTGCAGCTCAAATGGAGGAGCCTAGGTGTCACTTGCTTTGCAAAGTACCACACTGGACAGAAATATGAATGTTGAAGCTGGACTCAAATAAATAAATGGATTGATCTGAAATTTGGAGGAGGATGATAATTTGGGCATATGAAGTAACTGTAAAAATTTCATAACATTTGGATAAATAAAAATGGTACTTCCTTCACGGTGCTCTCCACCGAACAGAAAGTTGGGAAAAATGCTCAGGGAAATTGGCTACATTAAATGAGCTAAAATTTGGTGGAGGGAGATTCTATGGGAAGGGTCATGTCTTGGTAAATTTTCAGCAATTATAAATTAACATAAAATATAGTTGCTTCACATACTAAAAATATTACCGGAAAAAAAGATTGGATGGTGAGCTCACATGGATTGTTAGATGGGGATCAAATTTTGTGGAGAGTTATGATTTGGGAATATAGAAGATGTGGCAAAAATTTAGCTCATTAGGATATGCCTAGCTAGTACTTCCTTCACAATGGTTCTAGCTGAACAGAAATTTTGGAAATTTGCCGAGAATGATTTACCAGGCAAATGGAGCTGAATATTGTCACGAGGCAATGATTTGGGTAGTAAAGAATGCCCAATTTTTTTGGGAATTCTGGGAATAACAAAAATATAGGCTGCTTCACAACCTAGGGCAAAAATTGACACATAGACATGACACATAGGCAAAACTGATGAGGTGGCGCCTAGTCATAGCAATGCACCCGAATTTACAAGGCTATGACCATCTATATTGGTCGTTATCAGCTAGAAATAAGGCAGCGGACTAGTGTTGTTTGCTTTACGACCTTTTCTGTAAGGAAATTACGACATTTCTGACCAAAATGGTCGTTATGGTTTAGGGTTTGGAGCCCTCCGAATAGCTTTTGACCAATTGGTCTCAAATGGTCGTAGATTTATGACCAATTCTTCCAGGGTCACTGACAGAAGGTCACAAGTTGACATATTTCTTGTAGTGCGTCTCCGCCGCAATCCAACTATGAGCGCATTATTGAAAGGACATATAAGGAAGCGGAGCGGTCGGGAAGTACTGGCAGTGCTGCAAGAGAAGCAAAACGAAGAAGTGGGAAAACAATTCCCCAGCTCGGCGAACAGGCGAAGCAATCGTGCCCCCCGCTCAAGGTGTCTAGCGATATCGTCGCTAATCATCCGGGGCTACTACCCGGTACCAATCTTGGTGATTACCTGGGCGATGATGTACAGTTTAAAACGTTAGAGATAATAGAGATCTTCAGATACGAGCACGGGAAGCCTCTCGTCAAACCTGATCATCCTCCTCTAACAACGATGATGCGAAGATTGCATGAATGGTACATGGGTACCTGCAGGAAGAGTGGGGCCGACAGTATGTTGCTGAGAATTAAAGAGGAGCACGACCTCATTGGAGTTGAGGTGTTGCCTGTTGAATTTGTGGAGTTATTTCAGTTATTCAATCAAGAGGCCCTCGACAAACAACTCATGACTTGCTACTGTCTGTAAGTATTCCTTCTGTAATTAAGTCTCTCTAGCTCAACTCGTTCATTGCATGTATATATAATTATCCTCACTATATTATGCAGATTGAAGATCGTTGAATGCAAGGAAAGACAAATATATGACATTGGGTTCATTAGCCCAAATACCGTAAATGAATGGTCGGTAAAAAAGAAAGTCGAAGAAACTGAGGAAAACTTGCTACAATCGTTCCTTCGACATCAAAATAAAGGGAAAATACTCTTTCCTTACAACTTCAAGTGAGTGTTACTGTCTTGTGCATATTCGGTTTCGCTTACTCGAGGTTAAGTAATGTAATTGATGAGTTATGTGTGCGCAACTTCCACTTTATTCTGCTAGAGATTAAGCTTGACGGGGGAGTAGTAACTGTCTTAGACTCGAGACGTAAAGATCCCCAGGAATATGCGGACATGACTGCAATGCTCCAGAAGTAAGTTCAATCATTATCGCACCATATCGGCAACTTTCGTTCATTTCCTGATATCAAGTAATCATTTTCTTTGCCTGGCAGGGTTTGGAAAAAGTTCACCGGAATGGTTCCGGGTCTGCCGAATGAGCAGCGATTTACACACCCCAAAGTAAGTAGTACTAGGTTGTTCCGCGCATCTCTCATTGATTCTAGTTTCATCAATAACATTTATCATGCTTGATTATCAGTTTGATTGAACTCTATTCTCGTAAAGTGCTTGTGGTAGGAAGGCGGGAAAAATTTATGTGGATACTACGTTTGCGAGTTCAAGCGCAGCTCGACCTCTAAGCGCGGCTACTCTGACAAACAATATGAAGTACGTAAACAATAATATTCACAATTTTATTTTATTACTATCAATTGCGTTGAGTTTCATTCATATATATGTATTGACCCACTTCTTTAAATTAGATGTGGCAGATACGGGATGAACTCCTACCAAATGATCGCATACGAGCAATTCAAGAGGAATTGGCGGGATTCTTTCTTGACCACGTCATACATAAAGATGGAGAATACCATGTGAAAATTGAAGCTGACTTTCGGTAGATGATGTCAGGGATCGTAAGATATGTTATATTGTATATATGTAGTAGCGTCGGATAGAAATACGAAAACTTGTTGTTCGACCAATCTCGGAGAAAGAGAGGTCACTTCTCTCTGTATATGTTCATGACGATCTTGTGTAATTAATGGTTCCTTCATTTGCTTAGTAGCGTCGAGTTCTCTCTATATGTAGTAACTAGAGTCGACCAAGCACGGAGAAAGAGAGATCACTTCTCTCTATATATAGTAGCTATAGCTAACACAGTATGAAACCCCTAATTAAACCATCCAAAACCCCTAATAAACCCCCCCTTTAAAAAAAACCCCAGAGCCTGGGAGCTGCTGACGCGTGGCTGCCCTTTAGTCCCGGTTGGTGTTACCAACCGGGACTAAAGGTCCTCCTCCCTGAGCGTCCCAGAGCGGGCACGTGGCCCTCCTTTGGTCCCGGTTCGTAAGCAAACCGGAACTAAAGGTTTTGGGCATTAGTCCCGTTTGATTTGTCCCGGTTCCAGAACCGGGACTAAAGGCCCTCTGCAACCGGGACTAGTACCCTGTTTTCTACTGATGCATCGCTATGCGTTGTGCACTAGAATTTGCTGAAGAAGCAGGCTTCCAAAGAATTGTCGTGGCATCTGACTCTGTCACTTTGGTCAGCAAAATGACAAGCGCTGCAATTGATTTTCGTCTGGTTTTTCATTAATTAATTAATTAATTGGATAATTCTTTTTTCTTAATTAATCAGCGAGTCAAATTTGTTGCATGCGTTTAAAAAAAACAGCGTTGTGATTGACAGATCTCAAACAGGTGCCAGGCCGATGCTAGGCGCCGGCGCGCCGGCCCAGCATTTCGGCCGGTCGCCCCAGGACAGTTGGATTCACACACGCACGAACGCCCAGGAATCGGCTTCTCCCGTTGATTCGGTCGTCTTCTTCGCCCAGCATCGTCTCTTCCTCATAGAGGAAAAAAATCCCCCGCACCTCCTCCTCTCAGCAGCATCCTTGGCTCCCCCTCATCACGTTCGCTGCAGGCATGCCCCCCGCTTGCGTGTCTCCTTAGCTTGCAACATGGCTATCCCGTGCTGCCATGGCTCGCCATAAACAAGGTCCTCCTCGTGGACTCCCGCCCGCAGAAGGTCGCAGTCTTCATCGTTAAAGCATACACCATTGCGGGTCCCAACATACAACGCTGCTAGCCGCATTATCCTGTGTGGTCGTTCTCGCAGCCTCGCCGGCGACGGGCGTCGCCGGTTGCAGCTCCGGCGTACATAGATGTAGTATCACTGAACGGTTCCAGCTCTATCAAACGTGGTTGTAGCTTGTACGGTGCACGGATGTAGCATTCGCCGATGACAGCGTCGCCTGGCTACAGCTCCGGCGAACACGGTTGCAACTCTGCCGAACGCGGTTGTAGCTTATGTGGTAAACGCTTGTAGCATTCGTCGACGACGCCTCGCCGGTTGCAGCTCCGGTGTAAGCGGTTGTAGCATTGCTGCGAACTGGTTGTAGCTCCTGCGACACATGCTTGTAGCATTCGTCGACGACGGCGTGGCCCGGCTACAGCTCCGGCGAACACGGTTGCAACTCTGACAAACGTGGTTGTAGCTTCTGTGGAAAACGGTTGTAGCATTCGTCGACGACGCCTCGCCGGTTGCAGCTCCGGTGTACAGGGTTGTAGCATCGCCGCGAAATGGTTGTAGCTTCTGTGGTACGCAGTTGTAGCATTCGCTAGTGACGCCGCCGTGCACGCGTTTATGTGGCTCGCAGCAACCCTCGAGCGCCGCAGCTCGTGTCATCTCCGTTCCCCGTGGTGGCTCGCCCCACCGAAGCAGCAAGTCCTTGTTGTGCCGGGGGCGCCAGCGTGCGGCAGCACGCAACGAGGGGTGGCTACAGCAGCAACGCCGTTCCTACTTGGCACCGGAGATGGTGAGATAAAAAAAAGAAGGCGAGTCCCTCAACAAGTAGAGCACCGGGTGCATGGCGAGGTACGAGCAGCGCCCTTTCGTAGCTAGAAGAAGGCAGTGTTGGTTTGGATGAAGAAAAAATGAGAGGTGGAAAACGATTCGTGAGAGGATAAGGTAAGCAAAGAAAGAAAAAGGGCTTGTGGAGCGCACGATCTCGATTAATCCAGCGGTGCCAGCGCGACCGGCCGAACCTTCCGCCGGCGCCCCGGCTCTAAACATTTTCCTTTTTATATTAAGAAGAGTAGGGCTCCAAAGTTTGTATCTTCTTTCTATACTCATGGTAATCGGTCATGTAATATGGCAGCCCATGTTCTGGCAAAATCATCAGAAACATGATCCTGGGTCCTGCTGGTTGGTTTAATTAAGTTCCTGAGATTGTATCTAATGAACAATCTCTGTTTGTATAAATGACGCTGCCAATTTTTTTATTTTATATTTTTGCGAAAAATGAAGCTGCCATTTGACTGCGTGTACAGTTTGACTTCCCTTTCACTCGCCCATGCCATCAAGTGATGACACAGCTGGTAGCAGCATCAGAGAAATCTTTCTTGTCTTGTGCTCGTTGACGTTTGTGTACCACGATTTTAGTGCATCCTTGACACTGCGCGGGCAACAAAAGTTGCTCTACACTCGGGTCTCAGATCATGTCTGTCATCACAACGGGGGAGTCGACGTCAAATCTCGCCGCGTGCCCCGACCCGCACAGCGATTGATCCACTTCGTTAGAGAGCTACGTGGCCCTGGCGTGCGTCGACACGGCACGCAGGTCACACGTTACGTCTAGAGAGACAGCATTCCGCCGCGACCGCGTCTGCGCGCCCGTCGCCGCCGCGCTCACCGGCCGGTGCGGCGCATACACCGGCACCGCGGCGGGCTCCGGGGCCGAGCTGAGGGTTTCACGGCCGTTTCTCCCCGCGCCTTCACGACAGCCAGCTGGGGATGGCAAGACTTGGGAGCTGGGAGCCTGGGACCCTACATACGGTCTTTGCGTCTTCTTCCTCCCACACGGCAGCGGTGTCTACCCAACACAAGGAAGGCTTGCCGACAGAGGTGAGGTGAAACGGCTGCCCGGGGAGTTTTTAGACGAGCCGGGAAGTGGGCGGATCTCGGGGTTCATGGTGGCATGGGTTTCACGGAACTCTGAACTCTCCAAAAATACATGCAATTTATTATTGCCTTTGCCATAACAAGCAGATTCCCCCCAAAAGAGAAGAGGCGCTACCTACATCTTCCGTTGGTTCGCTTGAGAATTTTGTTAAATGCATTTCAGAAAACGGCGATTTTTGCATAGTTTAAGTATGCTCAAAACTGCAACTTTTTTCAGAAAAAGTGTGGCTTATAGTAAAAGAAAGACTTGAAATTGCGTGTTTAACTGAATTGGCGTTGCATTTTTCCGAACCGACTCGGATAGTATAAGAAAACCAACCCCGATCGACCTAAATGTAGATGGACCGTTATAAATCTTAGGCTAGTTGTTTAATTGTCCAAGTCAATGTTAACCATTCTTTTGATGAGATTGTTATGTTGTCGATGTTGTGCTAAATAGTTGGTGGTATTTATAGCGGCGATCGAATAGTATGTGTGATGAATGACGCCCTTCATGATATAATCCAAGATCTGCTATGGCAAGGGAAAAAAATGAGTGCACATCTGTGAGTCTTTTGCGACTTGATTAGGTTGCCAAATTAAGACAAAAGTCTTTGATACTCGCCGCACTTCAAAAAAAGGGTGGCTTTAGCATAGTTTAAGGATACTGGAATTAGCAACTTATTTTCCAGAAAAAGTGCATCTTAGTAAAAAAAGAAAGAAGTTGAAGTTGCGTGTTTCACTAAATTGACGTTCCATCTTTTAGAATCAGACTTGGATATAAGAAAATCAATCCCAATCGACTCAATGTGGATGGACCGGTATATCTTAGAGCTTAGGCTAGTTGCTTAATTGTCAAAGTCAATGTGAACCATTTTTGGGCGAGATTGTTATGCTGTCAGTGTCGTACTAAATAATTGGTGATATTTATAGCAACATTTGAATAGTATGTGTGATGAATGGCACCCTTGATATAACCCAAGATCCATTGCAGCAAGACAGAATTGAGTGCCCACCTATGATTCATGTGTGATCTGATTAGCTCGTCAAATCAAGATACACGACTTTACTTCATTGCCACCTTTAATCCTAAAAGAGTGGCTGCGCTATTGCCCTCCCTTTGTGTCGAACCATCTCTAGCACCGGAAAACCACATGTCGTCGGCATAAAGACCTAGATGGGCCTCTGCTTATCCATTTCCTGTAATGTCTTCTTCCTCATAGTCTGACGCTCTGACCTTCTCCCATTCTATTGTTGTTTGTGACTACTGAATCAACACCACCTCCTGGCAATAACCTCTTGTCGTCATCTTCTTAGTCTTACCATTGATCATTGATCAATACGCCAGCTCATCCCACCCCCGCCCAACACATACTACTCGAACTACCACTAGATAAAAACACTAACCGTTATTATAAGTTCAGGTGGTGGTATGAACCTTACACCCCGATGAACCCTATCCCCAGCCATCATCGGTGAAGATGTCGCGACTTCCTGGCAGAGATGAAGGCGATATCAACAACATTATCGGTTATGTTTTATTTTATAAGTCAATAAGTAAATTAAATTACCAGCTAAAATCTACATTTGATATGTAACCACATTAACAACAAAAGAAATTTCTTCCACATCGTATTGACTTGACGACTAACGTCAAATGAAAGCATGCTTTTTGTATCTCAATAAGTAGATTCAACGGGCACATATGTCCATTTTCAATACATAACCACGTCATAACAATATACGAATCTCCGCGTAAAATCAATGACATAGAATTTTAATGTGAGATGAAGTATGTCTTATCGATTATGTTTTATTGTATAAGTCTTATCGGTTATGTTTCATTTTATAAGTCAATAAGTAGACTAAAGTGTACATTTTTTGTAGGTCAATAAGTAGATTCAATGGGCACACACGTCCATTTTCAACACGTAATCACATCATAACAATACATCACATTTATGTACAACACTTAGGGCACATCTAAATGCACTTTAGAAACACCATTATAATCCAACTCAAAAAAAAAACAGCATTATAATAAAAACTTTTCAACAAGCTTCTTTTGGTTTTCGAGCGAGAGGGTCGCCCTTCTGCATAACTTGCTCTTTGCCTGCCTCTAAATCAGTTGGGGGGTCGGGATCCCCAGATACGTACTACCGTAGCTTGACTTCTCCTTTGGCCCGTCTCTGTTTTCCAGCTCCTCACGCACCTCACGCCACTGCCTTTAAAGCCAACCGCACCCTCCCCGCCCAATTTCCACCGCGTCCCTCTCGGCTCAAGTCCCCCGCTCCGCTCGTCACAACCCCCTTCCACCTCTCGCCCGGCCGCCGCTCGCCGCGCACGCGCTCCCCGAGCCACCATTCCTCCGCCCTCCAAGAACCACCGGAGCGACGCAAGACAGGCGGGCCATCCACGCCCGCGTGCGCCGGCGCAGCCATGGGGCGTTCTTGGTCCTGCGCCCTCCGCCTTCTCTTCTTGGCGTCCCTGCTCCTCCTCTGCTCCGCCCTGCCGCCGCCGCCGCCTCCGGGACGCGGGAGCGGGGGCGGGAGCCCCGCGGAGCTGACGGCCGCCGACGAGGCGGTCCTCGCCAGGATTTGCAACCCGCGCACTGGCCCGCGCCCGGCGTGGTGCGAGGAGCTGCACCTGATCAGGCGGCGCGCCCTGAGGGGAGGCGCGCGGCACCGCCACGGCGGCCACCACCGCCACCACCAGCAGCAGCGCGCGCCCGCGGTCCCGCTGCCCCCGCCGGGCCGCGACGAGGTCGACATGCGCTACGGCGTCTCCAAGCGGCGCGTCCCCACGGGCCCCAACCCGCTGCACAACTGAGGCCGGCCTGCAACGACGGCGGGGTCAGTTCTTGCTTTCTTGGACCGGTCACCGGCAGGCGGCCGGCTGGGTTCTTCAGCGAGGATCGATCGTCCTCTCTTGTTCCTGCTTTCCGCGGCGGCGCACCCCCTCGACTGCGCGGCCGGAAAGGACTTACAATGGAGGATCGATCGATCAACGCCTGCCTGCCTGCTCATACATCTCTGCGTGCCAGTAACATAGATATAGCATATGTATAGGCCAGTTCTTCTTCTTCTTCCTCCTCGGAATTCTTGGTTCTTTCATGTCAATTTTGCTCAGTGTAATTTCGCCGTTACTCGGCCCGCACCATCAATCAATGCAAAGAAAGAAAAACCCGCAAGTTTTTGTGCCGCCGCCGACGTGACGTCCGCTCGATTGTCAATTTCTCGCTGTGGCTGACGGCGTGGACACCGGCGCGACGCGACGCCATTATTTTTCTTCTCTTTCACACGTATCCGTTCCGTTCTTAAACAGAAAAATGCGGTCAGGCTTGGCGTGCCCTGTATCTGACCAGAAGACGAGGTCTTGCGTGCCAGCGTTCTGCACTGTCGCTGCCACGGCCGCGGACGGCGCCGGCGGTCGGCGGCCGGGCCGCGCCGCTGGGGTTTAATGTGCGCTGCCCCTCCCTGTGACGGCGAGGCAAGGTTGGAGGAGATTTAATGGCGCACCACCGTCTGTCTGCGTGTGTCCGTCTCGCCCTTGTGTGGCATTAATTTCCCTCGCTCGTGGTTAATTTCGATCTACATTGCGAAGTTACAGTGGAAGTAGTCGAACTAGTAATTTTGACTTGTGATGATGATGACTTCATTCTGACTTGTGGCCGTGGTAACTAACTTAACTACTACCTGGCCTGGGTCTGACAGGGATACGGACACACAGTGACGTCTCTGACTTCGTGAGTACTAGGACAAGTCGCGGGTACCACTATTGTGCCCACGTGTAGTGGTGCTACACCGCTATTACCGTTTCCAGTGTGCAGTAAGTGTAACGTTTTCACAACTTTTTACGGGCATAGTGCAACATCAGAGAGAGAGAGAGAGACCAACATTTCTCCGTCGCGTTGCCGTTGCATTTACCCGTACGTGGTGTCTTCGGTGCCAAGGCTCCATCTTTACCTTAAATGGAACATTTATTACCATCGGCCTCCTGCGTCAACGATGCATATAGATAGCCAAATAATTCATGCTTATTAAAAGCTCGAAAGCTGAACGTTGAGATTGAGCCCATCAACAAAAGTGAAAACCGGAGTCCCAGCCCACTTAGATCATATCTAGCAGACCCCGCATCCCGCCGGCCCGCAAAATGCGTTTGCAGTTCGCGGAAAACGGTCTTTGCGGGCCGGCGCGGACGGCCGCAGATGCAGACCCCCCAAACGGACCCGTATAAAAGTATATTCGCGGAATATGCTTTTTTACGGGTCGGCTTTGCGGGGTCTGCTCTTGCGCCGCTGCATCCCGCATCCCACCGGCCCGCAAATATCAAATCCACAACACAAAAATAAAAACAAACATCCACACTACAAAATAAGTATTCAAATCACGGAAGCAAACTAAATAATTATTCAATACCAACATAATACAACAATCATCCACATTACAAATAATTACACGGTAGCAAACTTAAATAATGCAATACAAAACTTGTCACGAATACAAATACAAATGAATACAAAAATGAGTTACTGTCCAGCCATTTGCCAATGGTGCTCAATGAGATCCTCCTGAAGTTGAAAGTGGGTGTTTGCATTTTCAATCTCTTTGTAGGTCTTCAGAAAAGCTCTAATGCGGTTAGGGTCTCTAGCTGGTTTGACACGGGCATAGAAGAACTCCAAGTTCATTCCTCTCTCATTTTCGAGAATCATATTGTGAAGGATAACACATCATGTCATGATATTTTTCAAGGTCCTCTTATCCCAAAAACGAGCAGGACCACGAACAATGGAAAACCTAGATTGCAAAACCCCGAATGCTCTTTCAATGTCTTTTCGGGCTGCCTCTTGCACCCTTACAAATTCACATTGTTTTCTAGTTTTGGGTTCTTTGATGCTCTTGACAAATGTGCATCAAGGAGGGTATATACCATCTGCAAGATAGTACCTCTTTGTGTATTCATGCCCATTGATAGTGTAGTTGCAAGCAGGAGCATCACCACTAGTAAGCCTAGCAAATAAATGAGACCGTTGCAACACATTGATAGCATCACCACGGGCTCAATTCCATCTACATGGACAAGAATCGCACGCCGCGTCAATCAACTAGGCATACCGCTCGCAAATATCACAAAACAAACACTAACCGGCGGCTCGTGTGGCGGGTGATCCCGGGCGGCGACGAGGGGCGGGCTCGACGGCGGTCGATCCCCGGCGGCGACAGCGACGAGGGGCGGCTCTTCTCGCCGGATCCGGGGGGTCGGTGCAGCGTATCGGCGCTGGAGGGTGGGGGACGGCCCCGCGGCGCGATTCCGCCCGCAGATTTGGCCGGAATCGCCGGCGGCGGACGGGCGGAACCAAAGGCGGGCGGCGGCGGAAGGAGATGGGGAAAGGCGCGCGGGCTGAAATGTCCCTCCCGCCAACCGCTTCACTGGGATGCGGGGCACTGCAGGGGCGAGGGGGAATCCCACGTATTTGCGGGTTGGGGCCGAGATTTTGTCGCGCCCCTGAAAATTTTTTGCGGGCCGGCCGCGTTTGCAGGGTATGTTCGGGCGGGATTTTCCGCGCACGACCCGCATTTTAACGGTTATTTTGCGGGTCGGGGCTTTTTTGCGGGGTCTGCTAGAGTTGCTCTTAGCCATGAACCGCAAAATGATGTACGCGTACGTCTTACAACAACTGATGTACTGCTGCCCCTAAAAAAAAAACACTGATGTACTGCTACGTGGTACAGCATGGCTGACTGGGGTACACATGATAGGGTACTCAACAAGCGATGTACGTACGTGCAGGTTAATGAGGCAACTGTCTGCCGCGTGAAGATAGTGCAGTGCAGCTCCCGTACTTCCTTCACTCCCCGTGTGCCGGCTCATGGAGGCAGCCCCAGTGCATTTACTCGGCGGAAACTGGATCGGTCGGGCCGAAGAGTAACTCCCGATCGACCGTGCATATCATTCCAACAGCAATTCACACGTCCGTGCCCTCCCCACGGGGGCCGGCCAACGAAATGTGTACCGTAAACTGCAGCAAGATGTACACAATGGCAAATGCTTCACTGTAGCCTGGCCGATTCTAGCTTTCGGATCACAATTTTTCTACTGAAAAATGTAACCATTTCATCGTACTATATAATCTACTAGGTAACTAACTCTATACATGCATTCTGCACCAATGTAGGTAGACCATTTTTACAGCAGCAACCAGTGAAACCAGTGACGTTTTTCTTGACAAAATCTATGGACAGCGAAGTAGTTTCTGTGCGTATCATCGCTTCCTTCCGGAGACGGTCTTCTTGACGGCGCCGACGGAGACCAGGAAGTCATCGAGCGACGAGAGCGTCTTCATGTCGTCCGGCGGGAAGTAGCTGGCCGCCTTGCCCATGAGCGAGGCGAAAATGAGGGGCAGGCCGGGCGACGCGGCGGGGCGGTCCGGGAGGAACTCGTCGAGGAAGGCGAAGGCGGCCAGGAAGTCGGACCGGCTCGCGTTGATCGGGGCAGCAAAGTGCGCCGGGATGATCCGCCGGAACGGCCAGTCCGCGGCGATCCTGTCCACCCAGTCCCTCACCTGCACAAGAAGCAGACGGTGTTAGCAGGAAGGAATGAGTGCAGTGTAACCATGGAATGCCCCATTCACAGCATGAGCATACATACCTTCTCTGGAACTTTGCTGAAGACGAGAGTCTTCACGATTGGTGAAACGATCAGTTTCTGAGACATTTGAGCGAAGCTCGCATTCGGCTCGAGAAGATTTGAGGGGCCGAGAAACAGTATCTGAAGTACCATCCTCTCCCAACCTGTTGTATCATAGACGAGGTTACGATAATTCTATTTGCAAAAAGAAAGAGGTTACTATAATTCTCTCGATATTGTTGATGCAAATATGCAATACAAGATTGTTGGTACATCAATATATGATTTGTCCTATGCGACGAGCAATTATAATGTTGCTTCTATCTGTCACGTTAAAGCTTCAGACTGAAAGTTAACAGGTTTGATCATTGCAATCTTGAAACAATAGACATGATCAGGATTGACGATATACATATCAAAGAATGCAGTGACAAGATAGTAGGAATGATGGAATTCCTGAACGCAGGAAGATAGTAGGCAAATGAGAAAACCGAACCACAAGCGTGTACCCCGGCATACTCTACTACTTTCTTCTAGGACATGGAATCGCTGAGGACAAAGATTGTCATGTAAACCACATTCAGATACACAAAGCCTAAGCAACAGGAAAAATAACATACTGTATATGGATACTGGAAATATGACCTTCCTACTTAATGTTGCTGCTTTTAGAATTCGAGAAGGCGAACTAAAGTTAAAAAGTTAATATGGACAAGTTTCTGCACTAACATTTTTTTCGAGCAATACATACCTAGATGCCTAGATGGAAATCAACCTAGTGTTCTACTACACTACTCCCTCCGTTCACTTTTATAAGATGTTTCAGACAGCTGACATTGAACTGTTTTGGTTGATGTCTGAATTGTCTATAACGTCTTATAAAAGTGAACAGAGGGAGTACCTTATTTATAACATGAATTCTACATTTTACGCGTTCCAGATAATTCTTGTACCATTTCGATAACAATTAGTACAGAATGGAAGCACTTCCACCATTAGACTGCAGTTAAAACGTTAGACTGCTGAATGTTGCTCCTTTCAAAATGTGGAAAAACTAACTGAAAAAAGTGAATGGGGACAATTTTCTGAAGACACTTCTCTGGATGAGCATACCTAGATGGGAAACAATCTTGCTAAGATGTTACTACTACACTACCTCAATTCTAACATGAAGTCCAGACCTCACTGCTTCCAGCTAATTCTTGTTTCACTTTATGTCACAAAATTAGTTCAGAAATGGCATCAAACTGTATTTACCTGTCTGCCGGGTCAGCTTGTTGTCCTCAACGGGATCATCAGGAACCTCTCTCCCTTTGCTCAGTATCTTCACTGCCAAGCCGTTCTTGGCAGCTGCCAACAACGACTCTTTGCTGATGCAATCGGGCGGCTGCCGAGGAACAAAAATCACAGCATCCGTCACCAGCAATGTCCTGGAAGGCTTATGGTAGAACGCCACCTCCACATACGGCCCAATCCCTGAACGCACCCAATTTACAGAGCATTATTATCATGTATGCATCAATGCGTTCACGATGGTGTTCAGAGATCAGGATGCGCAGTGAGGAACTGGGAATACCAACTTCCGGGGAGCTGAGCACCTTCTGCTCGATCTCGGCCGCCCAGGGCGTGGCGTCGTCCTCGTCCTCGAGGGGCTTGGACCGGAAGACCCCGAAGAACTCGAGCGGCAGGTTGACGGGCCAGCTCCACTGCCGCGGCGCCACCCACACCTGCGCCCTGGGGAACTTCCTGGAGAAGGGCCCGAGGAAGATCTTGTGCTCGTACGCGAAGGTCGGCAGCACGATGTGCACCACCGGCGCGCCCAGCTCCTTGATCAGCTGCGCATGGCATGGCACCGGATTAATGTCGAACAGGAGCCGGGCGAAGTGTCGCTTGCCCTGCAGAAACTAAAGCCTGCCTACCTGGATGCATTCCTTGGTGGGAGCGATGGGGGCGTGCACCCAGAGCCCGCCGGAGCGGAGCTTGACGACGGTCATGCGGGTGTTGGTGGAGACGCTGCTGAAGCCCAGCGCCTGCTCCTGCTCGAACAGCCATACGCTGCCCTTCACCGCCTGCATTCGGAGAGGAGCTCAGACTTCAGAGAGCAAGCGAAGTGAGGCGAAGAGTTGGGAGAGGATCAGGCTGAGGCGATTGTCTTCTACCTCGGTGCGTGTGGTGCGGCGGTTGAGGAAGGGGCCAAGCGGGAAGGGGAAGCCGGTGAAGTTGAAGTAGAACCGCGACGACGACGACGAGGAGGCGCTGCTGGCTTCGTCGGCAGCGGAGGCCGAGATGGCGAGGCGCGGCCTGCGGAGGGCGTTGAGCGGCGCGGCGTGGTGGTGGTGGCAGGGCGCGGCGGGATGCCGGCGCAGCGTCGCGCGGAGCGGGCGCGGAGCGGAGGCGACGGATGTGGCTGCCATTCGTTTGCGCGAGCTCGGTCGGAGGGAGCTCGCGGCTGGGGAAGTTCGAAGGGAGTGAGAGTTGTGGTGCACCTGGGTTCGGACTGATGGTTGGATTGGGAGACGCGTGGAGACGCGCCAGCCGTTGAGTGGAAAGCTTTGGAAGAATGTGAGTTTGCAGATGGTTCTAGGATATGCAAACTGCGTCTAGGGGCTGCATGCATCACTCTGATGCAGACGTCGGGGTGATCCTTCTTTTCTAAAAAGAAATCTCGTCACATGAACCCCGAGGTTGCTGTTACCGGCGATCCGAAATATGGTGAATTCTCTTCTCCATGCGCAGAGCCGGGCATAGGTGAAACTAGAACCCGATGCCCTTTTAAAAGGATCTTCAACCACAATGCATAAGGGTTAGTTTGGTTGGAGTCCTGGCAAAAAATTGCCTGGCCTGGACCTTCCCTGGAATCTGCTTGAAGGTTGTTTGCTTGGTGTCCTCAATATGCCTGGCCTGGAGCATCCATATTCATTAGCCTGGCTAGAGTACCAGGCATGCTAGTTAGCCTGACCCAGGCGCTCAGAATCGGAAGCCTGGCGGTTGCCTGGGATGCTAAATCCACTATCCACGGGCTGCTAATTGATGAAGTGATGGGTCAATAGTTCTTTATTGGCTGGTATAATAATTTATGGCTGGCCTGGATCGGGACACCATCCAAACACATCAACCAAGGTCAGCCTGGCCAGACACTTTTCTTCATTTTTTTCAGGCACAACCCAGGCTCAACTTTTCCCCAGGCGTGGAGATAAGGACTCCAACCAAACTAGCCCTAAATGAGCCCTCAAATGTGGTGGACACAAAGGTTAGCGTCGCGGTGCGTCCTTTTTGAACCTCTTCCCACATTTTTTTTCTTGCGCGCAACTACGATTCTCACTTTGAAGCCTCACTTTTTCCTTTTATGTTGGATGTTACATCAAACACGTCGCGTGTACCATCCGGCCCGATAGTGGCGGCGCACGCACACGACGGGTGCACACGTGAGCACGCGACTACGTGGCCAGGCAGCACGCACGCTGCGTTTGTGTCCAGCCAGCACACAACGATGTGTTACGCCCTCACTCGATCTACCACACGTGATCCATTTTTCACATACAAGGAAGGAAGAGTTCCTGGCGTCACGCTAAGGTTCAAATCAAGAGTGACCTTGGGGAAGTGGGGAGAAGGAAGTAGTAGAGATAACAACCGATGGCTAATTACATTACACGTCACATACGCACACTACATCCATGGCGATATGACTGTCCTCCACGGTCAGCATCCATCTGGTCTTATTCACGGGCCTTATGGGCTGACCTTTTTCGCGACGACCCTGAGTGCACGTGCTTTCCTTTTTCTTTCTCTGTTCTCAACTCTCTTCTGTTGTCTACACGTCTCTGTCTTAAGCAGTTCTTCCTGTGTTTGGGCAAGAGACAAAGTCGAATCAACAGTTCTAGGCTTATGTAAACGTATAGCTGACTAAATTTCAGGTTTTAATCCTTTTACAAACTTGGTAACAAAGAATGTTTTATCATAATTTATGTTATATACCAACACCTTATGCATAAGCTCCTCAAATTTTTTATGATACTCTTCTACTGTAGTAGTCTATCTAATGTGTTCCAAGCTTTCTAAATGCCTATGATACTTATCTCTTGAGAAACAGCTAGTACTAATTCTTCCCAACTATCGATGTTATGCATAGCTTCATAAGTTTGTAACCACAAAGCAACATTGCCTCTAAAACGCAGAGTTGCAAAACTGGCCCAAGTATCATGTGGCAAAGATACATAGTGAAGTACTTTTCGCCTACGGTTTTCCAGCAACTAGGGTTTTCACCATCAAATTTTGGGAAATCAATTTTATGCATATGTCCACCAGGATTTCCCAAACGAAATCCAGACCCAGGAGTGTGATCACACGAATAAGCACTAGCCTCCTATTCAAACTGAACTAGCGTGTGAGGGAAATTTTGCTTACCCCTAACTAGGGCAGGTGCACGGGCGTTGTTGGCCATGACGAGACCTAAGACGTGGTTGATGGAGTGAAGTCAAGGATTGACTGATGCAAGTGTCTTGTGGTTTGAGGGGGCACCGACATCAAAGAAGAGGACTATAGTGATGGTCGCGGCGCCAGACTCGTACGAGGTTCTCACACACGACGACACGGTAGCACGACACCAACCGTGGGTGGCGGTCGAAGATGGTTAGGTGATACGTCTCCAACGTATCTATAATTTTTGATTGTTCCATACTATTATATTATCTGTTTTGGATGTTTTATATGCATTAATATGCTATTTTATATTATTTTTTGGACTAACTTATTAACCTAGAGCCCAGTGCCAGTTTCTGTTTTTTTCCTTATTTTTGAGTTTCGCAGAAAAGGAATATCAAACGGAGTCGAAACGAAATAAAACTTTACGATGATTTTTCTTGGACCAGAAGACACCTACGAGACTTGGAGTCGAAGTCAGAAGACCCACGAGGCGACGACAAGCCGTAGGGGCACTCCCTAGGGGGGGCGCCCCCTGGCTTGTGGCCCCCTTGGGAGTCCACCGACCTACTTCTTTGTCCTATATATTCACATATATTCCAAAACCCTAGGAGAGAGCCACGAAAATACTTTTCCACCGCCGTAACCTTCTGTTCCCGTGAGATCCCATCTTGAGGCCTTTTTCGGCGATCTGCCGGAGGGGGATTCGATCACGGAGGGCATCTACATCAACCCTATTGCCTCTCCGATGAAGCGTGAGCAGTTTACCTTAGACCTACGGGTCCATAGCTAGTAGCTAGATGGCTTCTTCTCTCTCTATGATTCTCAATACCATGTTCTCCTCGATGTTCTTGGAGATCTATCCGATGTAATATTCTTTTGCGGTGTGTTTGTCGAGATCCGATGAATTGTAGATTTATGATCAGATTATCTATGAATATTATTTAAATTTTCTCTGAATTCTTATATGCATGATTTGATATCTTTGTATTTCTTTTCGAATTATCGGTTTGTTTTGGCCAACTAGATTGGTATTTCTTGCAATGGGAGAGGTGCTTAGTTTTGGGTTCAATCTTGCGGTCCTCACCCAGTGACATAGTAGGGGTAGCGAGGCACGTATTGTATTGTTGCTATCAAGGATAAAAAGATGGGGTTTTCATCATATTGTTTGAGTTTATCCCTCTACATCATGTCATCTTACTTAAGGCGTTACTCCGTTCTTTATGAACTTAATACTCTAGATGCATGCTGGATAGCGGTCGATGTGTAGAGTAATAGTGGTAGATGCAGAATCGTTTCGGTCTACTTGACACGGACGTGATGCCTATATGCATAATCATTGCCTTGGATATCGTCATAACTTTGCGCTTTTCTATCAATTGCTCGACAGTAATTTGTTCACCCATCGTATTATTTGCCTTCAAGAGAGAAGCCTCTAGTGAAACCTATGGCCCTCGGGTCTATTTTCCATCATATATTTTCAGATCTATACATAAAAAATATCAAAAATACATTGCTGTAATTTATTTACTTTTATTTTGTTTTACGTTTTGGCAATCTTATATACCTATCTCTATCAGATCTCACCTTTGCAATTGACCGTGAAGGGATTGACAACCCCTTTATCGCATTGGGTGCAAGTGTTTGATTGTTTGTGCAGGTATATAGATTGGGGACTTGCTTGTACCTCTTACTGGATTGATAGCTTGGTTCTCTAACCGAGGAAAATACTTATCTCTACTTTGCTGCATCACCCTTTTCTCTTCAAGGAAAAAACCAACGCAAGCTCAAGAAGTAGCATTAGGTCGCAAGGAAGACAATTGCGGAACAATCGATTGATATCAATAAAATTTAGGTACCAAAGAACAAAGAGGACCATAAAATTGCATTAAAAGTTGAAGTGTACAAGATATGTACACTGTGGTTTGATTGATGGTGAAATATTCAATCAGCAATATACATATGCGGGAATAGGTTATACTCTGTGGTCGTCTGATCGGGCGCTTGACGAGGACGCGACTAGTGGGACTGTGGGAGGCGCTCATGATGTGTCGGTGCCCCTGTGCGTGTGTTAGAGGACCTAGAGACCGGAATACCAGAGAGCGGAGCCCCAAAGTTCGTCGGCATTAGTTGCTTGAGATATGTTGGCATGAATTACCAAAATCCACCCAGGCGGTTAGATGCACTTCCACTCTCATTTTATAACCATGGGTTTTTGCTGTTACCATCAGTTCTATTGACCGGAATACCATTTCTCAACCTAGCGTTGTAGGTCATAAGAGATCCCTATTTTCTTGGAAGAAAACACATGTTTTAATTTATCTAAGTATTTTTCTTCCAGTTCAATATCAGAATTATCACCATTAGAACATAACTCATTTAAAACTGCATCACGAGTATCAATAGGACCTACTGTGCTATTGAATTTCTTTTTTTCAAACAAAGTGTCTTTACTAAACAAATATCTACCCTAGCTTTTCCTAATTTTCTCATAATGTCATATTGTGCCCAATCATATTCATAGTGCATCCCAAATCAATTCCAATGCAAGAAGGCATGGTCAAAAGAGAAGGATCATTATAATACAACAAGTCGGGGATAGATGTGTTTCCATAGTTATGTTTTTTAGCAGCTCTCTCATTGGCCATGTCTTCCACTCTAACATCTTCTTTTTCTTTGAATCTGTTGCATCTTATAGGAACTGTTTCAAGTTCCTCCATTTTCTCATTCTAACTGCCACTAAAATCAGTGACGCCGGTAATCCTTTTGATGTATTCTCAGTGAAATCTTTTGAAGCTGGAAGCTCTCCCTCATGTTGACCAGGCTCATAATCAACTGGCTCCAGCAAGGAATAGTCATTATAATATTTCAATTTGTCTAAATCCTCCTCTTCTGTGCCAGATGGGATATCCATGTTTTTGTTGTCAGAATTATTTTTGGCCATAACCTGTTGATGTAACTTTTGCAACATCTTGCCATGTTTCTTATTAGAATTCCCAAATGTTCTATGTGCCCATTTTTTGAAGGCTAAAAACTCCCCTATGGATACTTGCTTGGTGTTATGTTTCAACATAATATTTTCTTCGTAGTTGGCAAAACTGAGGAAGACAATCAAAGTGAATAGGGTTGACAGTTCCGGAACAAAAAGAGTGATGGTTCCAAACAGTTGAGTCTAGGTGTGATATCTAAGCATGAAATGACCCTAAGTGGCTTGGTAGTATCAGGACAAAATCGTTGGAAATACACCAAGGCTTACAAAAATTCATACAAAGATTGGCTAGGGAGTGTATTTTGGATAAGTTTGGCTTCAAATCTATTCTTGAAACTCAAACAAAATCATTTGCCCGTGCCCCCCCCCCTCAATAGTATGGTTGTCTTATACCCATTGTGAATTTCGGGTTCAATAAAAGACCTGGAAAGCACAAACTACGAGCGCGGTGAGGACAACAACTAGAAAAGTTGTTGTAGGGGTCTCCAATATCTTCCACTTGTAGACATGGACCTGAATATGAAAAATACTCCGTGGTCTCGAAATAAAATCATTGAAATCATTAGTCCTCTCAGATTGGTTTATCATTAATAAAAAAAAACTAGGGGTAGATGCATATTCACTTGTGTTATTACTTTGGTCCCTTAACCTTGCAAGCATCATATAGGTTTAGCTTATTTAGGCTCACATTTCGTATTCCACAAAGCCTAATTCAGTAAGAAACGAGGTAAAGTTTGTAGCTGATCCTTTCATCCCTCCCCCCTCTAGGTTCATATTGGTCCTTTCAATGGGACTAAGCTCATGTTACGGGGATTACGCGGTGATATTCATGATTGAGGAATTTTAGGGTGGAAAAGCGCGTGTGGATGACCTAAGTATGGAATTTCACACGAGAGAGCATTTACCCAAGTTCGCCCCCCTGAATGAACAATGTTATTACAATGATGATCAGGTCTGGCTGAATCTATCTTAGGCTTGTGTATATCTGGGAAAGCCTATCTAGATGCTCACTTAACCTCGTCTTATATAGTGGGGACGAGATTGGGAGTACAGAGGACTAGTGGTCATACAATAGTAAGAATCCAATAATGACAAACGTCACCACTGTTTATCACTATAATAATAATAATATATTTGGTTTAGTGGCACAAACCATCGGAAATCGGATCCTTTGTTTTGAGTCTGTTCGGGATGCACGATAGGAAAAATAGGAATAGAAAATTACAGGTTTTGAATTTCATGTCTTGTTATTTTCTATGGGAATCTGAAACACGGAAAATGTACAACACATGTGTTTTGTCTTTTGCAAGGAAACATATGTATGGATGGTCCACTCTTCCCCAGTCAAATTCTCTCCTCCCCCTAAAAGAGCCTAGGGTTCCTCTGTCTCCCATCGGCGCCACCGGCCGAACCGCCTCGTCTCCGATGGCCTTGGTGGTGTGGTGGATCCTGGCCCTTGACGGCGGCAGGGCTCCGTTTTTAGATGTTTCTTCGAGTTTTGTTAGGTTTTGTGTCCTGTTGACGAAGACGAGATGGTGGCGGCTCCCTGAAGATGGAATAAGGTTTTCCCCGTCTAGCCCTTGCCCCGCTGGCGAGCGAGGAGTGATGACGTGGCGCGCCTTCGGCTCGTTTTAGTGCTTGTAGTCATCGCTAGGTGGTCTACGAATCTGGATATATTTTTTGTTATTTTTGGTGTTCGTTGTACTATACAATGATTAAAGATGAACATATCAAGGAAAAAAAGATGGTCCATTGCAAGAAATAATTCCTTCAAGACAAAGAGAAGAGGTGAAGACACGTATTGCATTGGATTTCTCAAAATCAGGATGTCTGAGAAAATGTCCAGAATCAACCAAAATGCGAAGAAAAGTAAGGATCCCTATGGGAATTTTCAATGGTAAAATCTTACAATCCCAAAGGCATCGTAAAGCAAATCCTTACCGGGCATGAAATTCGTGCGGAAGTCCTTTGTTTACAACGGCCGGGGCGGCACGCTCCGCTGCAATACTACTACAGGGCAGCCGAAAAGGGGCAGCGCAGACGCCCACGCGGCGCACGTCCCAAAAGGCCGAAACCCAGGCGCGCGAGCGCGACGCGGTCATCGCCAACGTCGTCGAGCCCCGCGCGCGCTTTCACACGGACACGGTGGTGCGCCCAAGTGGTACGTGCTTTCTGTTCTGGGAACGCCCTGGTACATACGCGACGGCGAGGCTGCTCGCTCCCTTCCTTTGCGTGTAGTAGATTGGGATACCCTGTTTTTGCATGACTATCATTTGACGGTATGTCTTTCAAGACTTTCCGGTGTTTTAGAGTATCTACAGCCACATATAACAAATTCGGCCCCTCAAATGCCTGTGGACATTCCCGGACGCGTCCGCGGGCATTGACCGGGCACACCTCAAATTTCACTTGTTGTATCCGGACATCTCATACTCGAATCTTTATATCCATACAAAGACATGCAAAAGGAAATAGAACCTACGTACTACGTCGATTCTATCTACTTCTCGTCGGAGATTACGACAATCTCCGTGACCGGCTCTAGCAGCATGGGCGGCAGCTGTAGCTCCAGCTCCTCCGGCTGCTCCGCTCCGGCCTCCTCCGTCTCTATCTCCGCGTCGAGCTCGGCGAAGAGCGCGTCGGACTCCGCCTGCTCCCGATGGAGGAACGCCGATTGGCCTCCACATAGGCCTCATCCTGGATGGACTCCAGGATGGCGTGCTGCTCGGCCATCTCGTCGGACTGGGCGACAGCGAACTCCGCCTCGGCCTGCTCCATGTTGAAGGCCGGCACCTGCTAGTCCGTCTCCTCCGGCTCCTCCGCCTCCATCAGAGCCATCTCCTCCTCCTCCTCTCCCCCCGGCTCCTCCTCCTCCTCTCCCCCCGGCTCCTCCTCCTCCTTATCCGGCTCCGGCGAGTCCGGAGGCAGCCCGACAGGGATGCGGGCGGCGCGCGCGGCTTCCCTCGCCCGGATATGCTGCTGGATCTCGTAGCGGCGCTCCGGCGTTAGCATGACATAGTAGGTGATCTTTCTCCGGACCATGACGGAGTGCCGGAGCGTGGGCGCAGTGTCCGACCGTGGGCAGAGCGCCGAAGTGGGAGAGGGAGGAGGTGGATGGGCTCGGACTGGCGGCGCAGAGAGGGAGTGGGTGGGTTAGGGTTGCGGGACGCCGGCCGGCTTAAATAGCTGGATTTTGTCTTGGGCGGCGAGCCGGAGCGGACACCGCGGCGACGGACGCGGCATCCGTCGGACCGCCGGGTTTTCCGGCGTTTCCGTGTGGGGTCACGCCGTCAGGCCGACGTGGCGAGCGCGTCCGGTCGCCCCCATATCCACCCCATATTTGGGCTGGATATTGGGGGTGCCGGTCAGCCCAGGCGTTTGAGGGGCCTGTCTGGGTCAAAAAATCGTGACCGGACGGCCCGTCCGGACGTATAAGGCGGGTTTGAGAGGTCCGGCTGTAGATGCTCTTACTACTCCATCATGCCACCTGTGCGACGTTGCAAGTAGAGCTTAAACTGGCTAAGGGCATGCAACCACACGCATACATAAAAGAGTGCTGCTCGTTGAAATATATTGCCCGTCTCCCTCCATCAGTTCGGACTTTTGAAGCAACTGGCTGGAGCATGAATTTAATATGGTATTCAAGCCAAGAGGTCTTGAGTTCAAGACCCTGCCAACGTAGTATTAAATAAAATAATTCTACGGCCTACATCAATCCCACGTCTAAGGACTAAAATAGACTAGACGTGAGGCGGAGTGTTGAAATATATTTGCATATCCGTTTGTTCATCCATATCATTAAAAAAAAGAGATCAACCCGGGCTAGACTAGCTTGTTGGCATTTTTTTATCGGAATTGCTAAGTCTCAGTCGATGCTATATTCGTAGGATCTTACGTTGAGATTCGTGTATTTTTTTTCTTCAGTTTTTCTTCTTTTTTTTTTGCATGTTATATCATTTGACTTAGACTTAGTTAAGTCTTAGTCGACTGAGACCTATACACACCTTTTTTTATAGAAGAAAACTTCATAAGCATCAAACGCTCGAGCCGAAACTCGAATACTAGTGGGATGACTGCGAACCCACGCGCCTTTCAACTGAGCTACGCTCCGTTCTCAATTCACCCGTATCATCAAAGGGTAGCAGACGGCCAGCACTCCCGTTTGTGTAGCTGTCGTGCATGCCTTTGTCGTGTCCAGAGGCAGAGCAGTTTCGTACATAAAAACACGAAATATGTTATCCACGCAGATAATTCACAGGGAGTATATACTAAAGGTCAACGTCCAATGTAAACAAATACTACACGATGGCGACGTACGTACGGACCGGGTATGTAGTGTTTCGTATAGATTAAAGTCACGGCGGCTATACGTCTCTGGCCGGTTCATTGCTCAGAAGTCACCACTCCACAATACAATACTCGCGCATAAAGTATGTACTACAGCTTACATGCATACGTCACGTGCTTGTCAGATTGATGTGACATTTACGGCAGTATAATGGCATATGCATCGTCATAGCATGGCTGCTTAATTCCAAGTCGTCACAAGCCCTATCACTGCCCACGGCTGTTCAGGGGTCTCCGGGACTCCCTGCCCGACTGAAGGAGGTCCATGGGATCGTGGCGATGCATCTCGCATATTTAGGTGGTGAGCACCTGAACGGGGTGGTGCTAGTATGGCAACTCGTGTGGGTCAGAACTGACGGTGGGCGTAGTTTCACCGAGCGAGCGCCGCACTGGTCTGCCACCAACAGGTCGGGTCGAGAGGAAGGTTCCCTTGTGGCAGTGCGCTCGTGCGCGGCGAATGCGAGCACGACGCGGTTTACTTACTTTGCGACCTCCTCATGTGATCCTTGTTAGAATTAGTATTGTATATAAATAGGGCTTAACATACCGTATATGACTTGTATTTATACTAACCCTTTGCATATATATAAAGAGCTACGCACCACACCCTTGATGCGTGCGAGTCCCTCAGCTATCATATCCCTAAACACTATATGGTATCAGACTAGATCGATCTAATAATGTCTTCCGCTGCCTCCTCCGGCTCCTCCACCGCCAGCGGGATCTTCTCCACCACCCTCGCCTCCCTCCTCTCCAACCACGGCAACGCCATGGTGGTGAGCACTGCTGCCGGTTCGTCCATTACCGGCAACACTCTCGGCTCCTTCATGGCCGGGGTTATGACTCCCACCCCTCCTCCGAGTTCTTCTGCGGCCGCCACGGTGCGGCCTGCTCCCATCCGTCAGCCCGCGGTGGTTGACGTTCCTTCGCCCACACCGTTCCACTTCGCGCACCTCCTCACCATCAAGCTGTCGGCGGACAACTTTCTCTATTGGCGTGCGCAGGTCCTTCCTCTTCTTCGCAGCCATAACCTTCTCGGCTACGTTGATGGGTCGCTGTCATGCCCACCGTCAACTGTTGTCGCCACCACAGTGGATGGTACGCAGCACATGGTACCCAACCATGCGCACACCACCTGGGTTCAGCAGGATCAGGCCATACTCTCGGCGATTCAATCGTCACTAACCGAGGGGGTGGCCGGTATGATCCTATTTGCAGCTACGTCCCAGGACGCCTGGACAACGCTCGAGGGTAGCTTTTCCTCTCAGTCCACGACCCGATTCATGGCGCTTCGTCGTCAACTTCAAGACATGAAGAAACTCGATCTCTCGGCCACTGTCTACTTCAACAAAGTAAAGAATCTTGCTGACACATTAGCTGCTATTGGGAAACCTCTCACGGATGAGGAGTTCACCGGTTTCATCCTTGGTGGACTTGATGGTGACTATGATTCTTTGGTCGAGGTGGTACAAGGACGTGATACACTGATGCCCCCACGAGACCTCTATGCTCGACTCCTTCAAACTGAACAACGCATCGAGTCCCGTCGGTCGGTTGAAATTCATGGTGGCTTCTCTTCAGCAAACGCCATGACTCGTGGTGGCTCGCGGCCGCCCTACCGTGGTGGTGCTGGTTCCTCTGGTGGCAAGGCGATCCTTCCCTCACCACCACAGCAGCAGACCTACAACAACAACAACAACAACAACAACAACAAACGCTCAGGGGGAAGCTCGTCATCTGCTGACAGTTCGTCTTGCCCTACTTGCGGCCGTCCCAATGGCGGGCGCCCCACGTGCCAGCTTTGCGGTTTTCAGGGCCATATTGCATCTCGTTGCCACAAGCGCTTTAAGCGTGATTTTTTGGGCATTGGCAATGATGGACGTAACAATGAGCGCCAGGCTGCTATGGCTACTCATGGTCCTGTTGGTGTCCCTCAAGGCCACACTCCTTCTTATCCCATTGATGCAAGCTGGTACATGGACACAGCAGCCACGGATCATCTAACGAATGAACTTGACAAGCTTCACTCCCGCGAGCCCTACCATGGTCCGGACAAGGTTCACACCGTCAATGGGTCAGGTATGCGCATCGAACATATTGGTCAAACCTCTCTTTCCACTAGTACCTCTAGACAACTTCAACTTCGTGATGTTCTTCATGTTCCTACTGTTACACGCAATCTTTTGTCTGTTCCTAAGCTTACTCATGACAATGATGTCTTTGTTGAATTTCACCCTTTTGATGTCTTTGTTAAGGATCGCGCAACGAGGGGCGTTCTTCTTAGAGGTCGTTACCAACATGGTCTCTATCCGCTTGATGCACCCGCGGCTTCCAAAGTCTTCAGCGCTGTTCGTGTCAAGTCATCTCAATGGCATTCACATCTTGGTCATCCAGCTTCTCCCATTGTGCGCCATGTCCTTCATCGTCATCAACTACCAGTTTTGTCCAGCAATAAAGATGTCTCTGTTTGTGATGCTTGCCAACAAGGCAAAAGTCACCAACTTCCGTTTTCTCTATCTACTCGTGTAGTTAAAACTCCTCTAGAAATTGTATTTTCAGATGTATGGGGCCCTGCTCAAACCTCAGTTAGTGGTCATAATTACTATGTCAGTTTCATTGATGCTTACAGTCGCTTTACTTGGCTTTACTTTCTTAAGCGCAAGGCAGATGTGTTCAATGTCTTTCTTCAGTTTCAAACTCATGTTGAGTGTCTTCTTAATCATAAAATACTACATGTTCAATCCGATTGGGGAGGGGAATATCGCAACCTTAACACGTTTTTTGGAAAACTTGGGATTACACACCATGTGTCCTATCCTCATACACATCAACAGAATGGCGCCGCTGAACGTAAGCATCGTCACGTGGTAGAAACTGGGTTAACTCTTTTGGCACATGCTTCTGTACCGTTTCGTTTTTGGACCGATGCTTTTTCTACAGCTTGTTTTCTCATCAATCGCCTCCCTACACGAGTGCTAGGTATGAAAACTCCCATCGAATGTTTGCTTCAAGAAACACCTGATTATACGTTTTTCAAGGTGTTTGGTTGTGCCTGCTGGCCCCATCTTCGACCATATAACAATTGCAAACTTGAGTTCCGGTCTAAAAAATGTGTCTTTCTCGGGTATAGCTCTCTTCATAAAGGGTACAATTGTCTCCATGTTCCGACCAATCGTGTTTATATTTCTCGTGATGTTGTCTTTGATGAGAATCACTATCCCTTCGCGAATCTTCCCGAGTCACAAACTTCCTCCAAATATATTCCATCATCACCTGTTTCATCTGACCAATTTGTAGATGCTGCGTATTCTCCTATTTTGCTTCCTCATCATGGTGCAGGTACGGGGCATGGTGTTCGTCTCGAGCTTCTGGATGATGCAGGGGGTCCTAGTACGCCTCACGTCGATCGTGTGCAGCCCGAGGGACGCCATGCAGCGGCAGACCCACACGAGCTGGAGTCCGCTGACTCGGAGTCAGCCGAACCGACGTCCTCCGCTATTTCTCAGGTGCATGGCTCTACCACTGAGCCAACCTTGGAGTCAGCTGTGGTGCGCACTTCCGAGCCACCCTCCATGTCTCGTGATACGTCCGAACTGGCAGCCTCAACGCCTTCGACGCCGTTACCAGCGCGCCATGCAGCGGAGGCCCAGGATGTCCCTGGATCAATATCGCTTGGGTTGGCATCTCCTTGCTCTGCGTCACCTGCACCTATTCCGTCTCCAATTCCGCCACAAGCTCCGGTTGCTCCTCGTCGTGTGCACACGCGTAGTCAGAGTGGAATTTTTCAACCAAAACAACGGACGGATGGCACTGTTGCATGGCTAGCTGCCTGTATGGCACATGCGGTTTCTGATCTGACTTCTGAACCTCGTCATTTTCAAGTGGCTATGAGCATACCTCACTGGAGAGCTGCTATGGAACAGGAATTTTTTGCACTGCAGAAAAATGAGACTTGGACACTCGTTCCTCCTCTCTCAGGGGTTAATGTGATTGACTCCAAGTGGGTCTTTAAAGTCAAGAAGCATGCTGATGGATCTATTGAGCGCTATAAAGCACGCTTGGTTGCCAGAGGATTTAAACAACGTTATGGTCTTGATTACGAAGACACTTTCAGTCATGTTATCAAACCTACCACCATTCGACTTCTTCTCTCATTGGCAGTTACTCAGGGAAGGTCTCTCAGACAGTTGGATGTTCAAAATGCATTCCTTCATGGTGTCTTAGAGGAAGAAGTTTACATGCGGCAACCTCCTGGTTTTGTTGATCCTGATCGGCCTCATCATCTTTGTCGGCTGATCAAGGCGATTTATGGTCTCAAATAGGCCCCCCGTGCTTGACATGCCCGTCTTGGTTCCGCTCTTCGGTCACATGGCTTTGTTCCATCTACTGCGGACACGTCCCTGTTTCTCCTACAACGCCCTGAGGTCACGATGTGTCTTTTAGTTTATGTTGATGATATTATTCTCATCAGTTCATCATCTACTGCTGCTGATCGGCTGATCCTTAGTCTTCGACATGACTTTGCTGTTAAGGATCTTGGGCCGCTTCACTATTTTTTGGGTCTGGAAGTTACACATACTGCTGATGGTCTCTCGCTTACTTAGAAGAAATATTCCTTGGATCTTCTTCGACATGCTGGGATGCTGAAGTGTAAGCCTGTTTCTACACCCATGTCTGTGACTGAGAAACCTTCTGCTCACACTGGTATGCTTCTTGCTACTGAGGATGCTACTCGGTATCGCAGTATAGTTGGTGGTCTACAATACCTCACTATCACTCGACCAGACATTTCCTTTGCAGTTAATCGTGTCTGTCAGTATCTTCATGCGCCTCGTGATGCTCACTGGTCGGCAGTTAAACGCATTTTGCGTTACATTCGTCTCATTGCCTCGTTTGGACTACATCTTCGGCATGCTTCCTCTATGCTGTTGTCTGCCTTTTCTGATGCGGACCGGGCAGGAAGTCCGGATGATCGGCGATCCACGGGGGGATATGCCGTGTTTCTCGGTTCGAATTTGATCGCTTGGAATGCTCGGAAGCAAGCCACTGTTTCTCGGAGTAGTACGGAAGCAGAATACAAGGCAGTTGCGAATGCTACTGCTGAGCTCATTTGGGTACAGTCCTTGCTGCGAGAATTGGGTATCTCTCAAGATAGGCCTCCGGTTCTTTGATGTGATAATATTGGAGCCACTTATCTCTCATCTAATCATGTCTTCCACGCCAGGACAAAGCATATCGAAGTTGATTTTCACTTTGTGAGGGAACGTGTGGAACAAAAGCTATTACAGATCAAGTTTATCTCGTCTAAAGATCAACTTGCGGATGTCTTTACCAAGCCACTGCCACTTCCGTTGTTCGAAGTCTGTAGGCGCAATCTCAACCTTCTTGACACCGGTTAAGATTGAGGGAGGGTGTTAGAATTAGTATTGTATACAAATAGGACTTTACATACCGTATATGACTTGTACTTGTACTAACCCTTTGCATATATATAAAGAGCTACGCACCGCACCCTTGATGCGTGCGAGTCCCTCAGCTATTGTATCCCTAAACACTATAATCCTACTCCTACCGGACGGCGTAGCGACTTCTGCTTGCCTTTGCGTGCGCCTTGCATTGCACTTGCAGCGCCACCTTTTGACGACCTGACGGTATTATTACTTGGAAGGATAAACACAAGACGCCTCCATCTCACCATCTGTCACCTGTGCAAGCCAAGGTGTGCGGATTTTTCTCTCTTCCCCGGAGCGAGGGACGTAAGGTGATGCACGATCGACGTTGACAAGATATTATTATAAGAAGAGATGAATCTCCACCACGTATATCAAACGAACGGCAGACGGCAGTAGTTCCATCGATCGTCACTCTTTTCTTTGAGAAAATCTCCATCAATCATCAGTCGCAAACAAACCTGAGCTGTCCATTTCTCCCCCAGTCCCGGTACATGGGCTTACCCAAGAGGCAAGAGCAAACAGACACCCGACCCAACCGACGCGTAAGCACGAGCCGAATGTCAACGCACGCCGGTGCGAATTAGACGAGTCAATGTACGTACGTACGGGATTAGGTTATGATTCGGACAGGGAGTTTTTAAGCTCGAACTCAAATGCTCCTTATGCGCAAAAAAAAAAAAAAAACACTCAAACGCTCCTGCATTAACAGTAAGTTCAAAATTTTTTGAAAAAAATATGATTTTTTGTGACAAACTTTAAAGAATGTTTGGAGTGCATGCAAATATTTCTTAAAGTTGATCTTAAAAAAATCAGAATTTTATTATTCATGACAGGAGCATTTGAGCTCGAGATTAGAAGGATACTTTCGTTATGATTCCGATTATCTATATATCCATCGACGGCGACACCTTCAAGTCCAAGAGCACAAATGCACCGCACAGACTCGCCGCTCCGAAAGTCAGAGGCCACGCGCGCCTGCCTACAGTGCGCGTGTGACACGAGCATAGTATAATGCCAGCATGTCATGTTCTCGAAATTTAAAAAAATGTCAGCGTGTGTATGCATTGCACATGTACGCACCAAACTTGTTTGGATTGCACTCTGGATATACATTACTGTACGTGGCACGGCACATGCTTGTGAGATGTGTGTTGTCACAAACCTAGTTCCAGGACCCGTCGGCGTGTATTGTCACGGTGGTAGGCTCGGAACCAGTCCAAAGTGTTTAATACTCCACTACAACAATCCCAACTAAAAAATAGAGACAGGGAGTGAAAACTGACGAGAAAGACACAAGATGCATGTTGAGAAATAAAACATGTGATCAATTGTATGGAGAAAATCAAGATGAGATCATGGTGTTATATTCTGATAGTGGCAAATAATTTGATCCCAATAGTGTCATATCAAAGACTGGATTTACTGGAAGAGTGTTCTGAAGAAAGCCTTCATAATAGAATGACTGGATATACATGGCTTCATTATTTTATTTGAAGCATGACAAGATATACATGGCTTCATAGAATGACTGGTCACATGTGAGATCACGTGGAGATTCATTGAAATCAGCTATCATTATCTACCAAGATAATGTCATTTGTATTGCTTATGGCTTATATTTATCCTTGTGAATTACAGAAATGTAAGGGAATAATATGCAAACAAATTATTGTGATATTCACAATGTCTCTATCAACGTTTATACTCCAGAATTAGGTTCGTGGAATTAGTATGAGACAACCTTGAAGGTTTGCAAAGTTCATGGGGAGTAAAATCCCAAAGTATAACCCGTTGGTGATCTTCAGATCACTTATATTGTACTCTTTTTTTCTTTATGAGTTTTTCATGTTGGTTTCTCATATAAGGTTTTTAACGGGACAATATAAATACAAGTGCGGATACATGCCATATTTGTTTCTCCTTATATTTTTTCCACTGGGTTTTAAAGGAGTTTTCGATGACGTATTATAAGGTTTCTCCTCAATTTTTCCCACATAGTTTTTGGAGGAGTTTTTAGTTTGCAATATACAGATGTCGAATTGATCAATGAGAAGTGTTGATAAATAAAACATGTGATCAATTATAGAGAAAAGTATATTTTTCATCCTTCAACTCTTTGTGGAGTCTAGATTTAGTGCTTCAACTTCAAAACCGGACAACTTGCACCCCTAACTTTTAAAACCGGACAAGTTTAGTCCCCGAGGTTGTTTCTGTGCTGAGTCAACCCGGTTTATCATCTTCTTCTTACTCGTGTCGGGCGTTTCATCGAACACTTCGTAGGCAGGCGATGCCTCCGGTGCTCGTCATCTCGTCCATCCCGCATGTCATGCTGCTCTACCCCTGCATGTCCAGCGGCGGCGTTCGAAGATCCCGCGGGGGTGGCGGCCAGGAGCATCCTGCAGGGGCGGCGGCGACGGTTGGAAAGCTGGTCTGCGGCATGGATACGGCGGGCCGGCCACATACAGCAGCCTAAACCATGCCGCCATTGCGCCTCCTGAGCAACGTCTTGGAGCTCGATGCCCGGGTGCTCAAGGAGGCATCGAGGTGAGGTGCACCAACCCAGCCATAGAAGCCTCCTGCACCTCAAATACGCGGCCTCGTTCTCGCCCCAGCACGTGCGCACCAACGCGGTCCCGGACGCGAGTGCTGTGAGCTCGAGGGCAAGCACCACCGGCGGCAAGGAACACGTGGCTGCACGTCGGAAGCAGCTGGAGCCGTCATACAGGCCCTGGGCGAGCATTCCGCGGACAACATCGAAGAAGTACACCACAGGTCCATCAGCACACGCACGCCGTCGATCTCGATGCGTACCGAGCTTGAGTATCTCATCGTCGCGGACGTCAGCTTGGTCACCTGTATGGCCGGCGCGTTCGTACTGGTGCAGCTAGCGACAGTGCGCGCAGAGGTTGCCAGGCAGCCGGGAGCTGCGCCATGGCGAGGTGCACGGGGCCAGCAGTGCGTGCTGGAGCAGGGCTGCTGCATGTGGCCAGCGGTGAGAAGGCAGCGGCGGCTTGGAGCGGCCAGTAGGCAGCCCACGATGCGGCCACGACGGCGTGTGGTAGCTAGCAGGACCATCGATGGTAGGCGTGCATCATGTGTTTGATGAAATGCCCAAACAAAGATAGAGAGAAGAAAGAAGAGATATGGTCAGGTAGGAGAGATAAATACCGCCACGTGGACGAAAACAAGTCAAAACCACAATGAGTCAGCGGTGATACCTGGCCAGTCAAGACGAGGGACTAAACTTGTCCGATTTTGAGAGTTAAGGGTACAAGTTATTCGGTTTTAGAGTTGAAGGACTAAATCTAGACTTCATAAAAAATTAAAGGACCAAAAGTATACTTTTCTCTCAATTATATGGGAGGGATGCCTCCCAAGAGATGTCTATTGGGGAAGAGGTGTCTCCCAACACGCCCTTTTATCATGTATATAAGTGGGTCTCCCACATTGCAATGAAACGAGTGAATCATTTGGACTCTTTGTTTGTCTCTTTTACTTTCGCTCTATACCAATGCATAGACTTGAGGCAGCGGTGACTCGAAGACATACCAGCGTGGGGGCCGGGCGAACATCAAGGTCCGCCTTGACCGGACCGTGGCAAATAACTCCTGAAGGGATTTGTTTGCGTGTGCAAAGGTGGAGCACTTGGTGGCTCCCAGTTTGGACCACCTTCCTATTCTTCTTCGATGCACACGGGAGGAGCCTGCTGCAGATGCACGGAAGGAGGTGGCGCCAGTATGAGGTCATGTGGGAGAGGGACCCTCCGCCACCGGAGGTAATTATGAACACCTGGACCGAATTAGGGTCGATGCTTAACCTCGGTGATCCTGCTTCTGGGTTGGGTAATAGGATGAAAAAGTTGCATGATTGGAGTAGGAAAAAGTTTGGTAATGTCATTAAGGAAATTAACAAGCCTCGCTCTCTCCTAGAGGAGCTTATGTCTATGAATTCAAATAGAAATGATATACGAGAGGCGACGAACAAGATGAATGAACTCTTGTACCGTGAGGAGATGTTGTGGATGCAAAGATCACGAGTTGCCTGGCTGAAAGAAGGCATCGGAACAGTCAATTCTTCCATAGGACAGCTGTCTGGCGCGCCCAAAAAAATCGCATTAAATCTCTAATGGATGCTGCAGGTGAAAGGATCGATACGGTCGACTAGAGGGGCGGGGGGGGGGGGGGGGGGGGGGTGAATAGGAGACTACAAATTTTACCCTGTCTTGTCAATGTTAAGGCTTAGCGGATAAATAGGGTTCACTAGATATGCAACTAGGTGAATGCAACCTATATGACAAGCAAGCTCCAAGCTAAATATGCTAGGCAACAATCTAGGTAGCAAGCCAACAAGCATATAAAGCAAAGTAAAGTGCGGGAAAGGATTAACCACAAGTGAGACAAGGACGCGGATTTTAACCTGAAGTTCACTCTTCCTTGGGGAAGAGCTACTCTCCGTTTGGAGCGGTGCCGGAGCCAAAGCTTGCGGAACGCCACCGAAGGCTCACCGTAATCTCCTTCGAGTCACCCCCAACGGATGAGCCTCGAATCACTCGGGGTTGGTCTTGAAGGCGACCACCACACCTTTACAAACTTCTTCGGAGCACACCACAAGCAAGGAAGCTTCCGGAGGAACCTCTAACCGCCTAGGAGCCCAAGCTCCAAGAGTAACAAGTCAATGGTGGACAAATATTGTGGGGAACACGATTTGGTTTGGTCAAAGTGTAGATCGGGTCTTGCTCTCCCAATCCCCAAAGTTTTAACAAGTTTGGGTGGAGGGATTGAGAGTAATGAGCAAATGGAGGTGTAGCAATGGTGGAGCTCAACAAGACATTAGGGTTGATAGTTGGAGGTGGAAGAAGGGGGCTTATATAGTGTTCTTGACCGGGTGGGGATTTCTGCCCGTTGGACCCCATGTGCACGGGCCAAGTTAGCCCAGTGCGCACGGGGTGTCCAGTGGAATTCCAACCACCCCGTGCGCACGGGGGTCTAGGACCCCGTGTGCACGGGGTGTCCAGTGATTTTCACCCACCCCGTGCGCACGGGAGTCCAGGACCCCGTGCGCACAGGGTGTCCAGTAAGTTTCTTGGTACCCCGTGCGCACGGGGGTCAGAGACCCCGTGCACACGGGGTGTCCAGAAAACTTACTGAAGAACCTCACAGGACACCACGACAAAGCACTAAAGATGGAGTAGGAGGGCAGGTGTAAGAAAATAGGAGGCATTCCCACACAACATTTAACCCACGATGACCCCTCTTGATAGTGCGGTTTTTCCTACGACTCAAATCGAACCAAACGAAAACCTTCGAGTCGTCGGTAAACCACGCCTTGACCTTTTTGAATTGGGGGGGGGGGGGGTCACACAACTCCAATGGAATCTTCATGGAACCAATATCCTGAGATAGACTTTAGCAACCGATATTAGTTCCTCTAATCATGTTGTCATCGCACCAAAATATACTTAAGTGCCACATGCACTTTGAATCTCCCCCTTTTTGGTGCATTGATGACAACATGATTAGGACAAGGCAAAAAGGATATAACAACAAGAATAGCCTAGAGACAATAGTTGATCACGAGAGCTCCCCCTATATGTGTGCCAGGATAGAACGACATGCTTGAGAATGCATCAAGCACACACATATGAGGCTCCCCCTAGATCAATATTGTCAAGGCATGGGATCAACAACATAAAACCTATAACGGTGCCAAGATCTCATGCAAAGGTGTGGTGAGCAAGTAACGAGAGACAAAATAATAAAAACAAGATAATATAGCACAAGATATGAACCATAAGATGATTAGTCTTACATACTAATAGGAGGTAGCTCACAACCACACCACGAAAGAAAGAAAGAAAGAAAAAGTATCTCAAGCCAATTAAACACCACCAAATAAAACGAGGCATTGAGATCTCAACCCAACTGAAACCAACTGCAAACGCTTCCTAATAGAACACTTCTCCCCCTTTGTCATCAAGACAACAAAAAGGGAAAAGGCGATGCTAACGAGACTCTAGACAAGAGGAGGCACGCTCGAAGCATCATCATCTTCATCAAAGTGCCAACCTGCCAAGGGAAAGGAACGAGCAGTGGCCACACTGTCAATGTCCTCAGACCCTGGGGCAACCTGCTCCCCTGCTGCAGCACGCTCGGCCTTCTTCTGCCGCCTCTCAAGCTTGTCTCTGTTGATTTCCTTGAGCTGACGGCGCTTGATGGACTGACACATCTTGAACATGTTGCCCACTGTCTTCAGAAGAGATCTCTTCTCCTCCCTGGTGAAACTGGCATCAGCAGGAGCCTGCAACCCTTTGCCACGCGGAATCCGTGCAATGGAGGAACAACCCTCAGTGTAGGTAGCATGATCCTCAGGCCTCGGATTGCGCCCCTTCTTGGAGGGCGCATATGGTGGAGGAGCAGCCGGAAGCCAGTTGGCATCACGCTTCGGAAAGGAAGTGCGGTACTTGCCTAGGTACCTGGCGGGGCAGACAGACTCAATCAAGGCCTGGATGAACGGAGCATAGATGCATGACTTGTTCTCCTGAACACACTGCCTGATTTCAAAGAACATGAGGTCCAGAACATCCACTTTCTTCCTGTCACGAAGGTAGACAAAGATGTCCAACATGGAGCTCCTCAGATTGTGAGAGTCCCCGGTCTTAGGATTAAGTGTGTACCTAAGAATGTGACGCATAGTATCATAGGTAGGCTTCAAGTGCTTGATAGAACTGATGGTGAAGGCCTTCTCTGGCTTGTATGCAAAAGCAATCTCATCCTTATCTCTTCCAGTCTCACGAGCACGGCCATACTCAGGATGCTCCTCAGCAAAGAACTGATATGGAATGAAGTCAGAGAACTTGGCCATGGAGGCCTCACACTCATAAGTGCCAGACATCCAAGTCATAGTACGAGCCTCATCACTGTGGAAGTATACGGTGGCAAAGAATTGCATCACAAGATCTTCATTGAATGGATGGTGGAAGCTGACGAATGGGATCAATCCAAGCCTCCCGAGAGCATCATACACACCGGGAAAGATATGAGCATTGTCCCGAAGACCCTCCACATTGATTTGCTTGTGGGGGGCAAACTTGTTCTTCTTGGCCATGATCAGCTTAGAGAACACACGGTGCTGAAAATCATTCTTGAATCTTGGGTCAATTCCTGAACTGGTATTTGGCACATAGGGGTAGTCCTGCCTGCGAGCCCAGAGTTCTGGCTTGGTCCACTGAGAAAGAGGAAGATTCTTGACATTACGACCACCTGGAAGAACATGTTCCTCTGGGCTCTCATCTCCTTCCTCCTCATCATCATCATCAGCAGATGCATCTGCTCGCTCTTCCTCATAGTGTGCATCCTTCTGAGAATCATACTCTTCCTCGGAATCATCAGAGGCTTCGATCACCGGCTTCTTTGACGCAGCACGACGAGCACGATTAGCAGACATAGAACTCTGGCCAAGCCCATCAAATGGCTGACGAGCGGTAACGACCAACTGACCTTCACCTGCCTTACTACGCTTGCTACGAGCGGCCGCCACCTTGTCAGCAGAGTCTGAGAAACACAACCAACCCAAACAACACACGCAAAATGAGTGAGTGCAAGTGCTCGAAGATATGGCACGGAGTGACATAAAACGAAAAATGGGCAGAACCCCCGTGCGCACGGTACAGGCCCGTGCACACGGGGGTCTTCCAGCGGCAGCCACTTCCAGATCGAAATCTGGGAGTGAGTGTGGCTAGTTAACTTATGCTGATGTCTACCCACGTTTTACTCTATATCACGAGGAAATGAGGACCGATCTAGATCAATTTGGATCCCCTAGAAAGAAGAGAGCATTCTAGGAGGAACCAAAGGAGGAGAATGGACGGGGCATACCGGAGGAGGACCCCATCCTAGAAGAGATCCACAGAGAGGGACGGCTCCACGGCACACGGAGGCGCCGGAGAGGCTCGAGGCGACGGCGGCGACCTGGAGGTTTTCTGCGGCGTGGGGAGGCAACTGGGTGGGAATGAACCCTAACCCCCCCATGTCCCACCTCGTGAAGGCCAGGAACCGCACACCCCGTGCGCACGGTACAAGCCCGTGGGCACGGGGTTGCCCAGGTGGTTTTGACAGCCAGCTTTATATTTAGTTCCGGCTGGGTGTATACCCTTACCACAACTCAATATGTGCTCCCATCTCACTTCTGAGCTCATCGCAAGAGAAACCCTACTCTACTAGAAAGGTATATGAGTAGCACTTGCACTAGATGAAAAACTCCAAACCACGAAACGACGAGAAAGCACACGAGGACAACAAAAACTCAAAAGAGAGAAGAAAAGAATAAAAAAAAATGAACCAACCTCGAAGAGAGGGCGGTGGCCGTAGCCACCATGTTTGAGTTTATTTGGTATGGCACCGCGAAGATATGAACCTTGGGCCCAAGACCATACTCATCTTTGAAGCACAAGTGTCATCTAAAAATGACGAATGTGAAAGATTTTGTTCAATTTATGCACTTCTAGGATGAGGTAACTCATGAGTTGAGTTAGCTCCCCCTAGACATGTGCCTACATCTAAACACGATACTAGTTGAGTATGTGTGTGTTTGCAAGAACCTCAATCCAAGTTACTTAAATCCACGATATTTAGCTCATGCCTTAACTCGAGGAATCTTGCTTCATCAAGTGGTTTGGTGAAAATATCGGCAAGTTGCTTCTTGGTGTTGACAGGAAATATCTTAATATCTCCTCTTGCCACATGATCCCGAATAAAATGATGACGGATCTCAATATGCTTGGTCTTGCTATGTTGCACGGGATTGTCGGCAATCTTGATTGCACTTTCATTGTGTAACACCCCCTCTCATTAACTACAGTGATCACCCTAGGTTGATGCCATGTCAGCATGTTTAATAGTGCATAATCATCATTAGCATCATATAGCATTTCAACTCCTAACTCAAATTCAAATTTAAAGGAAAGTGAAATATAAAAGTTGTCCAACATAAAAACTAAAATGCTTAGTAAATAACAAATATTGCAGAGGCTAGTCTAAAATTGAAACCAACAAATAATAAAATGATTAGGTGGCACTAACATGATTAAAACAACTAGGATTAATGCATATTAATTATTGTAAAATTTGTGGGAGCTCCAATTGTGTCCAAACTAATTTTTGGTAATGTTAGGTAATGCCTAGTATTTATTGGAACAATTGCCATGTTCTATAAAAATCATTTTTAGGCCTAACTTTTTACTAAACAGGAAAATAAGAATAAATAAAAGAAAAAAAAACAAAAGAAAAAGAAAAGGCCCCCTGGCCAACTGGGCCAGAAGGCCCAGCTGGCTGACCCATTTGGCCCAGCCGGCCCCTCCACTCTCTCCATATCCCCACCCCCGTAACCCTAACCCCCCACTCGCCCCACTCCCTCCCCCGATTCCCCCCTGGATCGTGATCGATCCCCTCTCTCCCCTCGTCTCCCCCCAGCGCGCACCGGCCCCGCCGCTCGACGCCGTCGCCGGAGCCGCCCCTCGCCGCAGCCGCTCGCCTCCCCGTCGTTTCCGTCCTCCTCCCCGAACGACCTCCACGCGCCCGCCGCCGCCGTCCTCTACGCCGTCGCCCGACGTCACCGCCACCTCGCCGGACTGCCTCCACTACGTCGCCGGCGTCCCCGTCTTCCTCCTCGCGCTCCACTGCCCCGTCCCTACGCTCCCTCGGTGAGGCCCCCGGTCCTCCTCTCTCGCTCGCCTGCCGCGCTCCCGCCGCGCCCACCGTTGCTCCGCTCCGGCCGTGACCACGCCTCGCGCGCTCCGGCCCCGCGCTCACCGCGGTCGGGCCGTGCCCTGGCCATGCGCCGCGCCGTCCGGCCGTGCCCGTCGCCCAGCGGTCACCGCGCCCAGCGCCTCGCCCCACTGAGGCCTCTCTGCCTCGCCGGCCCCTACTCACTACCCCGCGCGCTGCCTGCGCCTCACCCTCGCCTACCTCTGCCGCCAGTCCCACCTCGCCCCTCTACGCCGCCTCCGGCCACCGGTCCTCCCCCCCCCCGCGGCTCCAGCCGCGCCGTGGCCGCCGGCTGCGCACCCCCGCGGCCATCTCCCGCGACCGGCGATGGCGCCCTGGCGCGCCCCATCGCCCGTGCCCGTTCGAGCGGGTTTGCCTGCACGTTACCCGTACCCAGCGCCCGTTAAGTCCCCCTGGCCCATTGACATGTGGGGCCTAGCCCCAGAACATTTTAATAAAAAGGAAATAAAAATAAAAATAAAAATAATAAAAATAATTAATTAATTAGTTAATTAATCTTGATTAGGTTAATTTAATTAACTAATTAGTGTTAATTAAACAGTAATATAATTAGTTAACCCTAATTAATTTAACAGTCTATGACAGGTGGGACCCACCCTGTCAGGGCGCCTGCTGACGTCAGCATGATGTCATGCTGACATCATCGCAGCACTGTTTCAGATAATGTTGATTTAAATAATTAAATAAATTCTAGAAATTAATAAAAACTTTAGAAAATCATATTAAATAAACCGTAACTCCGATGAAAATACTTTATACATGGAACTTGCTCAGAATTCCGATACGAACCCGGATACGCCCTCCGTATTCCCGTCCGACGCCCGCAGCTATAAGAACATTGAACTTTTAGACCAGTTTCAGTAAATGAATAGTGCCCAACTTTAATTAAATAAATCCGAATAAATTCCTAAATTAACTAAATCATTTAGTTAGGCGTTAGAACACCCCGGCACTGCATATTGTCATGCCATACTTTGTGTAGCATTGTTTGCTTTGTATTTATTGTTTCTTCCCCCTCTTCTCTCCGGTAGACTACGAGACCGACGCTGCTGCTGCCCCGTTCGACTACGGAGTTGACGACCCCTCCTTCTTGCCAGAGCAACCAGGCAAGCCCCCCCCCTTGATCACCAGATATCGCCTATTCTCCTCTATACTGCTTGCATTAGAGTAGTGTAGCATGTTACTGCTTTCCGTTAATCCTATTCTGATGCATAGCCTGACATTGTTGCTACATCTGTTGATACCTTACCTGCAATCCTAAATACTTAGTATAGGATGCTAGTTTATCATCCTTGGCCCTACATTCTTGTCAGTCTGCCTTGCTATACTATCGGGCCGTGATCACTCGGGAGGTGATCACGGGTATATACTATACATATATACATACTATACATATGGTGACTAAAGTCGGGTCGGCTCGAAGAGTACCCGCGAGTGATTCACGGATTGGGGGCTGAAAGGACCTTTAACCTGACGGCCCTCTGTGTGGATCTTTGTGGCGGAGCGACAGGGCAGGTTGAGACCACCTAGGAGACAGGTGGGCCTGGCCCTGGTCGGCGTTCGCGTTTACTTCATAATAAGACGCTTAACGAGATCTTGGTATTTGATCTGAGTCTGGCCACTGGCCTATACGCACTAACCAACTACGCGGGAACAGATATGGGCACTCGACGTCGTGGTATCAGCCGAAGCCTCCTAGACGTCAGCGACTGAGCGGCGCGCGCCCGGTTGGACCGCGTAACGCAACTTCCTTTGTAATGGAGGTTGCTAGGTCTGCTCTCCGGCCGCCCACGCAACGTGTAGGTGTGCAATGGGCGATGGGCCCAGACCCCTGCGCGCATAGGATTTAGACCGGCGTGCTGACCTCTCTGTTAGGCCTAGGTAGGGCTGCGACGTGTTGATCTTCCGAGGCCGGGTATGACCCAGGAAAGTGTGCCCGGCCAGAGGGATCGAGCGTGTTGGGTAATGTGGTGCACCCCTGCAGGGAAGTTTATCTATTCGAATAGCCGTGTCCCTCGGTAAAAGGACGACCCGGAGTTGTACCTCGACCTTATGACAACTAGAACCGGATACTTAATAAAACACACCCTTTCAAGTGCCAGATACAACCCGGTGATCGCTCTCTCACAGGGCGACGAGGAGAGGATCGTCGGGTAGGTTTATGCTATGCGATGCTACTTGGTGAACTTACCATCTACTCTCTTCTACGTGCTGCAAGATGGAGGCTGCCAGAAGCGTAGTCTTCGACAGGATTAGATATCCCCCCTCTTATTCTGGCTTTCTGCAGTTCAGTCCACTGATATGGCCCTTTACACATATACCCATGCATATGTAGTGTAGCTCCTTGCTTGCGAGTACTTTGGATGAGTACTCACGGTTGCTTTGCTTCCCCCTTTTCCCCCTTTCTTTTCTTTCTGGTTGTCACAACCAGATGCTGGAGTTCAGGAGCCAGACGCCACCGTCGACGACGACCCCTACTCTGGAGGTGCCTACTACTACGTGCAGGCTGCCGACGATGACCAGGAGTAGTTTAGGAGGATCCCAGGCAGGAGGCCTGCGCCTCTTTCGACATGTATCCCAGTTTGTGCTAGCCATCTTATGGCACCTTGTTTAACTTATGTCTGTACTCAGATATTGTTGCTTCCGCTGACTCGTCTATGATCGAGCACTTGTATTCGAGCCCTCGAGGCCCCTGGCTTGTATTATGATGCTTGTATGACTTATTTTACTTTAGAGTTGTGTTGTGATATCTTCCCGTGAGTCCCTGATCTTGATCGTACATGTTTGCGTGTATGATTAGTGTACGATTGAATCGGGGGCGTCACAAGTTGGTATCAGAGCCGACTGCCTGTAGGAACCCCCCTTCCACACTCCTTGGCCGAAGTTGAGTCTAGACAAAGAAAACTGTTTTACTAACATGGCTGTGTGTCTTACGGGCCCACATCGCCAATTGGGTGGTATTAGGATCTTTTACTCCTCGTTCTTTACTCTGGGACTCTGAACTCTCTTCTACTCGGGTTAAACGAATTTACTAACACTAATAATAGGATCCCGTGACCACATTCACCCCAAAGTTGGATAAGCCATAGTTAACCCTTAGAATAGTATTTTGGACAATATCCACACTGTCATATGACTCCTTTGAAACATCTTTGTTTTCAGATGGAACCCACGAGGCAGGTCGTGCGCCACACGGCGGGCATTGGTGTCCAGGGTTCACCTGCTGTGCTAGCTGAGATGATGACCTATCTGGGTTATCGCTGGCACCCTGAGTACACCGTGTACGAGCAGTACCAGGACTTTAACCAGGAGCAGTACCGTGCCATCGTCCACCTCTACTCTCGGGAGTATGACTCCACTACTGTGCTGCACACCGCTCATGGTGTTGGAGTGACCATCGATATGGCAGTCCACGATGCTGCTTATGCAGCTCTGACACGTCTTCGTGGAGAGTATCGGGCGTTGGACACCTCCCCTTTCAGGCACGTTGCTATCGCATCTGACGATGGTGCGGAGGGATATTACACTGCTGCCTACTCCACCGTCACCCGAGAGCCCTTCCACCATCAGAACCTGGTTCTGCATGCTGATGGGCTAGATCGAGCTAACCGAGCTCTTCGCCACGAGTTGTACACCACCCGTCAGCACCTGTACAGTGCATTGACGCTGTTGCACCCCTTTGTCCGATCTGGTGAGCTGCCGCGATCAGCGATCTACCCAGTCAGGACCGTGATGCCCCAGGGTGTCGGTTGGCCAGATGTGGGAGGCTACACTCCCGCATTTGGTCCTCTTTTGCCACCTGGACGTCGGGTTCTACACCAGAGTGTTCACGGACCGCAGGCTACTGACGCGGAGGACTTCCCGTCGCGTCACTACCAGCTGTCAGGCTACACCTACCTCCACAGTTCCTCCTGGGACTGATGTAGACTTGCTTATTAGCATTAGATGCATTCGCCGCGAGCCTGCATGCCGCCTATGATGTCTTTAGTCTTATGTACTGAACTCTATGCATGATCCCTTTTGTAAGATATGTCAACTACTATGTAGTATCTATCGTGCTCCTTTCATTATGCATGTTTCACCAAGAATGATTCTTGTCTTTGCAAATTTCTCAATGCTGAACTACCCCTGTTATATATTAGCAGGATGGTTAGACCAGGTGGTCGTGGTCGTGGTGGCAACGCCCCACCACCGCCTGAGTATATGGCTGGTATGATCCAACAGTTCGAGCTGAACCGCCAGTTCATGGAGAATATGATGGCTCAGTTCCCGCGCCCCAATATGAGCCAGCAGCCAGCCCAAATAACTCTGCAGGATTTCATACGCCTCAACCCAGCAATGTACCGCAGCTCAACTCAGCCTCTGGATGCTGATGACTGGCTCCGTGACATCACCTATGAGATGGAGTCTGCTGATGTAGCCCCTGCCAGCTATGTCACCTTTGCTTCCTTCTTTCTGAAGGGACCTGCTGCTCAATGGTGGGACAGCCACAGGCGTACTCTGCCGGTTGGAGCGATCATCACCTGGTCAGACTTTCAAGCTGCTTTCCGTGCCCGCTTCATTCCACAGGGAATCATGGACCGGAAGAAGCGCGAATTCCGCAACCTCACCCAAGGCAACAAAACTGTGGAAGCTTATCAGCGGGAGTTTCTGGACTTATCCCGCTATGCCGAAGAAGACATTGCAACTGATGCACGCAGACAGGAGAAGTTCCGTGATGGCCTTCAAGCTGACATCAAGCTCGCACTGCTAGTGCATGACTTTCCCGATTTCGCCACCTTGGTGAACAAGGCCATCAATGTTGAAACTGGTCTACAGGAACACCAGAGCTCTCACAGACGCAACCGTGACACGGGCTCATCTTCGGGCCCGCCCTCGCAGAAGCATAAAATCTGGATCCCGAACAGCATGTACCGTCCAAATGCACCTGCTCCAAGGCAGTCTTATGCTGCACCGCGTCTGCCTCCTCCACCGCCCAGGCAGCCAAGACTTCCAGCTGCACCACCCCAAGCTCCTGCTCCCACCCCCAATAATGGTCTGTGCTACAAGTGTGGTCAACCAGGTCACCTTGCCAGGAACTGCTATCAGAACCAGAATCAACTGGCCCTTCCTGCAGCTGGCCGTGGAAGCAACCAGTCCCGCAACAACAATGCCAAGTCTTATGGTCGTGTTCATGCCAACCACGTTGATCTCAATGAAGCTCGAGACCAGCCTGCTACTGTGATGGGTACACTCCTCGTAAATTCAGTACCAGCATCCGTTTTATTTGATACAGGTGCATCGCATTCATTCATGTCGGAAGATTTTGCATGCTTGCATGACATTAAATGTGAGGACATGAACGCTTCGCTATTAGTACACACCCCTGCGGGCCAATGTCGAACCTCCATGTTTTGCAAGGACGTCCCCGTTGAAATCGAAGGACTGGAATTCCTTGTCTCTCCCATCGCACTAAAGTCCTGTAGCATTGATCTCATTCTGGGAATGGAATGGTTGAAAGCGCATACTCCTTCTATAGTTTGCGCCACTAAGACCGTCCATCTGCTACACCCTTCCGATGAAATAATAAGCTACAACGCTCATCTGGTTCAGAATGCCGAGGCAAGGCTTTATGCGTTGAACGCATTGAACGCTGCACCACTCGAGGGCATTGAAAACATTCCCGTTGTTCGTGAATTCCAAGACGTCTTTCCTGAAGAACTTCCAGGGATTCCCCCTGCTAGAGCTGTCGAATTCATCATCGACTTGAAACCAGGCACCACCCCTATAGCCAAACGACCTTACAAGATGCCGCCACATGAACTCATTGCGCTTAAGGAGGAAATCGACACATCTCTTCGCAGTGGTTTCATTCGCCCCAGTTGCTCTCCTTGGGGAGCACCTTCCCTCTTTGTCAAGAAGAAGGATGGGACAAACCGATTGGTCCAAGACTACCGTCCTATTAACCAAGCTACCATTCAGAACAAATATCCTCTTCCTCGGATCAATGATCTGTATGATCAACTAGCTGGCTCATCAGTGTTCTCCAAACTGGACTTAAGGTTGGGATACCACCAGATCCGTGTTCGTGAAGAGGATATCCCAAAGACCGCATTCGTGACTCGATATGGTTCATATGAGTACACTATCATGTCATTCGGCTTAACCAATGCTCCAGCCACTTTCTCTCGTTTGATGAACTATATCTTCATGGAATACCTCGACAAGTTCGTCGTGGTTTATCTGGATGATATCCTTGTGTACTCCAAGAATAAAGAAGAGCATGCTGAACATCTTCGTCTTGTCCTGGAGAAGCTTCGAGAGCATCAACTCTATGCTAAGTATTCCAAGTGTGAATTCTGGCTTCCCGAAGTAACTTATCTTGGGCATGTCATCTCCAAGGATGGTATTGCCGTCAACCCCGAGCGAGTTCAGGCTATTCTCGATTGGACTCCTCCGAAGAACGTCAAGCAAGTCAGGAGTTTTCTTGGTCTCGCCAGCTATTGCTGTCGATTCATCGAGAATTTCTCCAAGATCTCCAGGCCTCTGACTAACCTATTGCATAAGGGCGTCAAGTACCAATGGACAGACAAATGTCAGGAAAGTTTCCAGGCACTCAAGGACAAGTTGACTTCTGCCCCAGTGCTTGCTCCACCTGATACTAAGATGGACTTCGTCATTTACTGCGACGCTTCCCGTCAAGGATTAGGCTGTGTCCTAATGCAAGAGCGCAAAGTGATTGCCTATGCATCCCGTCAATTGCGCCCTCACGAAGAGAACTACCCAGTTCACGACCTCGAGCTTGCTGCTGTCATACATGCACTGAAACAGTGGCGACATTACCTTCTCGGTAATCGTTGCGAGATCTTCACCGACCACCAAAGTCTAAAGTATCTGTTTACTCAGCCAGACCTGAACCTCCGTCAGCAGAGATGGATGGAGACTGTTGCAGACTTTAACTTGGGTATTTCCTATACACCAGGCAAGGCTAATGTAATGGCTGATGCCTTGAGCCGTAAGTCATATTGCAACCACCTCCAGGTTCACAAAGTTCTAACCTCGCTTGTTGAGGAATTTAGAAAGCTGAACCTCCATATTGTTCCTCCTGGAGCACTCGCTCCCCCTCCTCCAGAGTTCCGCAAGATGAACATCCGTGTTGTTCCCCAGGGTTCCCTCAATACCCTGGCTGTCGAACCAGATCTCTTGGGCAGCATCAAGACACTGCAGAGGTATGACTCTCAAGCCCACAAGATTAAGCGCTACCTCGTGGCAGGAAGGCCCTCGTGCTTCACCCTTGAAGATGATGACACCTTATTCTTTAAAGGTCGAATAGTGGTCCCTACGGAAGACAACCTGGATATGACTCAGAAGGTTATGAAAGAAGCTCATGAAACGCCTCTGTCTATTCATCCCGGTAGCACCAAGATGTCCGTCGAAAATTCTGGTGGTCTAATATGAAGCAAGACATTGCTCGTTATGTTGTTGAATGTGACGTTTGTTGTCGAATCAAAGCAGAACATCAAAGGCCTGCTGGAACTCTGCAACCTATCTCTATTCCTGAATGGAAATGGGACCATGTTGAAATGGACTTCGTCACTGGTTTTCCCAAATCGCAGAAAGGTAATGATGCTATCCTTGTCATCATTGATCGACTCTCTAAAGTTGCACATTTTCTGGCGGTCAAAGAAACGATCACTACTAGTCAGCTTGCAACTCTCTACATGTCCAGAATTGTTTCACTTCACGGTATTCCACTGGTAATCAGTTCGGACCGTGGCAGTTTATTCACTTCAAAATTCTGGGCAAGTTTCCAAGAAGCTATGGGTACTCATCTGTCATTCAGTACTGCATTTCATCCTCAGTCGCAAGGGCAAGTGGAACGTGTCAACCAAGTTCTCGAAGACATGCTTCGAGCTTGTGTTATCTCTTTCGGCAAGAAATGGGAGGAATCTCTCCCGTATGCGGAGTTCTCTTATAATAATAGCTATCAAGCTAGTCTGAAGATGGCCCCCTTCGAAGTGTTATATGGACGAAAGTGTCGAACCCCTCTGAACTGGTCAAAAACTGGGGAACGGCCACTTTTCGGTCCGGATATTATCCAACACGCCGAAGAACAAGTCCGCATCATTCGTGAGAATCTCAAGACTGCCCAATCACGTCAGAAGAGTCAGTATGACCGTCATCATAAAGACATGGTCTATCAACCTGGCGAAAAGGCTTATCGTCGAGTTACACCAATGAAGGGTGCTCACCGCTTCGGGATCAAGGGCAAGCTAGCTCCTCGCTATATTGGTCCGTTCACTATTCTCGAAAAGCGTGGAAAAGTGGCATATCAACTGGAGCTTCCGCCGAACCTTTCTCAGGTTCACGATGTGTTCCACGTGTCACAACTCCGCCGCTGCTTCAAGGACCCAATTCGAGCAGTGGATCATGAAGTGCTCAAATTGCAGCAGGACCTCTCCTATAAAGAGCATCCGGTCCGCATTCTCGACCAAGCTGAACGCCGCACACGTCAGAAAGCAATCAAGTTCCTCAAGGTTCAGTGGTCAAATCATTCTGAAGATGAGGCCACTTGGGAACGCGAGGATCGTCTTCGTGAAGAATACCCCACTTTCTTTCAGTCTTCCTCTTAATTCTCGGGACGAGAATTCTTGTTAGATGAGGAGAATTGTAACACCCCCTGTCATTAACTACAGTGATCACCCTAGGTTGATGCCATGTCAGCATGTTTAATAGTGCATAATCATCATTAGCATCATATAGCATTTCAACTCCGAACTCAAATTCAAATTTAAAGGAAAGTGAAATATAAAAGTTGTCCAACATAAAAACTAAAATGCTCAGTAAATAACAAATATTGCAGAGGCTAGTCTAAAATTGAAACCAACAAATAATAAAATGATTAGGTGGCACTAACATGATTAAAACAGCTAGGATTAATGCATATTAATTATTGTAAAATTTGTGGGAGCTCCAATTGTCTCCAAACTAATTTTTGGTAATGTTAGGTAATGCCTAGTATTTATTGGAACAATTGCCATGTTCTATAAAAATCATTTTTAGGCCCAACTTTTTACTAAACAGGAAAATAAGAATAAATAAAAGAAAAAAACAAAAGAAAAAGAAAAGGCCCCCTGGCCAACTGGGCCAGAAGGCCCAGCTGGCTGACCCATTTGGCCCAGCCGGCCCCTCCACTCTCTCCATATCCCCACCCCCGTAACCCTAACCCCCCACTCGCTCCACTCCCTCCCCCGATTCCCCTGGATCGGGATCGATCCCCTCTCTCCCCTCGTCTCCCCCCAGCACGCACCGGCCCCGCCGCTCGACGCCGTCGCCGGAGCCGCCCCTCGCCGCAGCCGCTCGCCTCCCCGTCGTTTCCGTCCTCCTCCCCGAACGACCTCCACGCGCCCGCCGCCGCCGTCCTCTACGCCGTCGCCCGTAGTCACCGCCACCTCGCCGGACTGCCTCCACTACGTCGCCGGCGTCCCCATCTTCCTCCTCGCGCTCCACTGCCCCGTCCCTACGCTCCCTCGGTGAGGCCCCCGGTCCTCCTCTCTCGCTCGCCTGCCGCGCTCCCGCCGCGCCCACCGTTGCTCCGCTCCGGCCGTGACCACGCCTCGCGCGCTCCGGCCCCGCGCTCACCGCGGTCGGGCCGTGCCCTGGCCATGCGCCGCGCCGTCCGGCCGTGCCCGTCGCCCAGCGGTCACCGCGCCCAGCGCCTCGCCCCGCTGAGGCCTCTCTGCCTCGTCGGCCCCTACTCACTACCCCGCGCGCTGCCTGCGCCTCACCCTCGCCTACCTCTGCCGCCAGTCCCACCTCGCCCCTCTACGCCGCCTCCGGCCACCGGTCCTCCCCCCCCCGCGGCTCCAGCCGCGCCGTGGCCGCCGGCCGCGCACCCCCGCGGCCATCTCCCGCGACCGGCGATGGCGCCCTGGCGCGCCCCATCGCCCGTGCCCGTTCGAGCGGGTTCGCCCGCCCGTTACCCGTACCCAGCGCCCGTTAAGTCCCCCTGGCCCATTGACATGTGGGGCCCAGCCCCAGAACGTTTTAATAAAAAGGAAATAAAAATAAAAATAATAAAAATAAAAATAATTAATTAATTAGTTAATTAATCCTGATTAGGTTAATTTAATTAACTAATTAGTGTTAATTAAACAGTAATATAATTAGTTAACCCTAATTAATTTAACAGTCTATGACAGGTGGGACCCACCCTGTCAGGGCGCCTGCTGACATCAGCATGATGTCATGCTGACATCATCGCAGCACTGTTTCGGATAATGTTGATTTAAATAATTAAATAAATTCCAGAAATTAATAAAAACTTTAGAAAATCATATTAAATAAACCGTAACTCCGATGAAAATACTTTATACATAGAACTTGCTCAGAATTCCGATATGAACCCGGATACGCCCTCCGTATTCCCGTCAGACGCCCGCAGCTATAAGAACATTGAACTTTTAGACCAGTTTCAGTAAATGAATAGTGCCCAACTTTAATTAAATAAATCCGAATAAATTCCTAAATTAACTAAATCATTTAGTTACGCGTTAGAACACCCCGGCACTGCATATTGTCATGCCATACTTTGTGTAGCATTGTTTGCTTTGTATTTATTGTTTCTTCCCCCTCTTCTCTCCGGTAGACTACGAGACCGACGCTGCTGCTGCCCCGTTCGACTACGGAGTTGACGACCCCTCCTTCTTGCCAGAGCAACCAGGCAAGCCCCCCCCCTTGATCACCAGATATCGCCTATTCTCCTCTATACTTCTTGCATTAGAGTAGTGTAGCATGTTACTGCTTTCCGTTAATCCTATTCTGATGCATAGCCTGACATTGTTGCTACATCTGTTGATACCTTACCTGCAATCCTAAATACTTAGTATAGGATGCTAGTTTATCATCATTGGCCCTACATTCTTGTCAGTCTGCCTTGCTATACTATCGGGCCGTGATCACTCGGGAGGTGATCACGGGTATATACTATACATATATACATACTATACATATGGTGACTAAAGTCGGGTCGGCTCGAAGAGTACCCGCGAGTGATTCACGGATTGGGGGCAGAAAGGACCTTTAACCTGACGGCCCTCTGTGTGGATCTTTGTGGCGGAGCGACAGGGCAGGTTGAGACCACCTAGGAGATAGGTGGGCCTGGCCCTGGTCGGCGTTCGCGTTTACTTCATAATAAGATGCTTAACGAGATCTTGGTATTTGATCTGAGTCTGGCCACTGGCCTATACGCACTAACCAACTACGCGGGAACAGATATGGGCACTCGACGTCGTGGTATCAGCCGAAGCCTCCTAGACGTCAGCGACTGAGCGGCGCGCGCCCGGTTGGACCGCGTAACGCAACTTCCTTTGTAATGGAGGTTGCAAGGTCTGCTCTCCGGCCGCCCACGCAACGTGCAGGTGTGCAATGGGCAATGGGCCCAGACCCCTGCGCGCATAGGAGTTAGACCGGCGTGCTGACCTCTCTGTTAGGCCTAGGTAGGGCTGCGACGTGTTGATCTTCCGAGTCCGGGTATGACCCAGGAAAGTGTGCCCGGCCAGAGGGATCGAGCGTGTTGGGTAATGTGGTGCACCCCTGCAGGGAAGTTTATCTATTCGAATAGCCGTGTCCCTCGGTAAAAGGACGACCCGGAGTTGTACCTCGACCTTATGACAACTAGAACCGGATACTTAATAAAACACACCCTTTCAAGTGCCAGATACAACCCGGTGATCGCTCTCTCACAGGGCGACGAGGAGAGGATCGTCGGGTAGGTTTATGCTATGCGATGCTACTTGGTGAACTTACCATCTACTCTCTTCTACATGCTGCAAGATGGAGGCTGCCAGAAGCGTAGTCTTCGACAGGATTAGATATCCCCCCTCTTATTCTGGCTTTCTGCAGTTCAGTCCACTGATATGGCCCTTTACACATATACCCATGCATATGTAGTGTAGCTCCTTGCTTGCGAGTACTTTGGATGAGTACTCACGGTTGCTTTGCTTCCCCCTTTTCCCCCTTTCTTTTCTTTTTGGTTGTCACAACCAGATGCTGGAGTTCAGGAGCCAGACGCCACCGTCGACGACGACCCCTACTCTGGAGGTGCCTACTACTACGTGCAGGCTGCCGACGACGACCAGGAGTAGTTTAGGAGGATCCCAGGCAGGAGGCCTGCGCCTCTTTCGACATGTATCCCAGTTTGTGCTAGCCATCTTATGGCACCTTATTTAACTTATGTCTGTACTCAGATATTGTTGCTTCCGCTGACTCGTCTATGATCGAGCACTTGTATTCGAGCCCTCGAGGCCCCTGGCTTGTATTATGATGCTTGTATGACTTATTTTACTTTTAGTGTTGTGTTGTGATATCTTCCCGTGAGTCCCTGATCTTGATCGTACACGTTTGTGTGTATGATTAGTGTACGATTGAATTGGGGGCGTCACACATTGTCACATAAAAGAGGCACTTTGTCACATTTGACACCATAATCCATCAAAGTTTGCCTCATCCATAATAATTGATTACAACAACTTCCGGCGGCAATGTACTCGGCTTCGGCAGTTGAAAGGGATACATAATTTTGTTTCTTTGAAGACCAACTTACCAAGGACCTTCCAAGAAATTGACAAGAGCCGGACGTGGACTTGCGGTCTACCTTGTCTCCGGCCCAATCCGAGTCCGAATATCCCATTAACTTGAAAGATGATCCTTTGGGATACCAAAGGCCCAAGTTTGGGGTATGAACCAAATATCGAAGGATTCTTTTCACTGCCGAAAAATGGCTCTCCTTGGGAGCGGATTGAAATCTTGCACACATACATACACTCAACGTAATATCCGGCCTAGATGCATAAAGGTAAAGCAAAGAACCGATCATGGAGCGATATACCTTTAGATCCACATCTTTACCATTGGGATCAAGATCAAGTTGGCCTTTGGTGGGCATGGGCGTCTTCATGGGCTTGACATCTAGCATATCGAACTTCTTGAGCATGTCTTGAATATAAAGTGCTTGGTTGATGAAGGTTCCTCCTCTCAATTGCTTCACTTGAAATCCGAGGAAGAACTTCAACTCTCCCATCATGCTCATAGCAAATTCCTTGGTCGTAAGATTCTCAAACTCAACGTTAATAGCATGGTTAGTGGAACCAAAAATAATATCATCAACATATATTTGGCACACAAACAATTCTCCTTTTACCCTCTTTGTGAAGAGAGTGGAATCTATTAACCCGATCTGGAACCCCTTCTCGCTTAGGAACGCCGTAAGGTGATCATACCAAGCACGGGGTGCTTGTTTAAGTCCGTAGAGCGCCTTATGGAGTTCATAAACGTGAGAGGGGTGATCGGGATCTTCGAAACCGGGAGGTTGTTTGACATACACCAACTCATTAAGAGGACCATTAAGAAATGCACTCTTCACATCCATTTGATACAATTTAAAATCATGATGCGAAGCATATGCAAGCAAGATACGAATGGACTCAAGACGGGAAACGGGGGAAAAGGTTTCACCGAAGTCCAAACCTTCAACTTGGGTGAACCCTTGTGCCACTAACCTTGCCTTGTTTCTAGTGACTTGTCCATGCTCATCTTGTTTGTTCTTAAAGATCCACTTTGTTCCAATGACATTATGATATTCTTTGGGTCTCTCCACAAGAGTCCATACTTTGTTGCGGGTGAAGTTGTTGAGTTCTTCATGCATGGCATCTACCCAATCCGGGTCGTCAAGGGCATCTTCAACCTTGAGGGGCTCAACACAAGAGACAAACGAGTGATGCTCACAAAAGTTTGCCAAACATCTACGAGTAGTTACCCCCTTGTTGATGCTCCCATAAATGTTGTCGGTGAGATGTTGAAGATGCTTTAGCTTGGCGTCCGCTTTTTGCTTTTTGAATGCAAGCTCTTCTTCGCTTGGTTTTGATCTCGTGGAAGAAGCTTGGCCTTGAGAATGCTTTAGCCTTGGAGACACCCTTCTCTTCACAACCTCAAGTTCTTGTTCACTTGGATGTGATGATGTGGAAGACACTTGAGGTTGGGATTGATCTTGATCTTGATCTTGAGCTTGACCATGGGCCTCAAGGATTGGCTCTTCACCATTTGGTTGAGCTTGCCCTTGATCTTGCTCGGGAACAAGAGGGACTTGATCTTGTTCTTGGATAAATTCATGATCTCCCATAGCATCTTGACCTTGTGGTGGTGGTGATGACTTCCCTTGTGGAGAATCCACAAGAGGGGCTCTTACTCCTTCTTCTTCTACTTGAACTTGGGGTGTTTCTTGTGGACGAATGTGGCCTATGCCCATAGTCCTTATAGCTTGTGAAGGAGCCTCATCACCTACAACACTAGGAACAATTTGCTCCTCACGGGAACCGTTATCTTCATCAAACTCCACATTTACCGTTTCCTCAATGTATCCGGTGGATTTGTTGAGAACACGGTAAGCATGAGAGTTTGATGCATATCCAACAAATATGCCCTCATAAGTTTCAGGCGCAAACTTAGCTAAATGGGATTTCTTGTTTAGAATGAAACACTTACAACCGAATACTCAAAAGTATTTGACGTTAGGATTTCTCCCGATTAGGAGTTCATAGGGAGTCTTGTCCTTGAGCTTGCGAAGATAAAGCCGATTTGTAGCATGGCACGCGGTGTTGATGGTTTCGGCCCAAAGCTTGTATGGAGACTTGTACTCGTCAAGCATGGTCCTTGCCATCTCAATGAGAGTCCGGTTCTTCCTTTCTGCAACACCATTTTGTTCAGGAGTATATGGTGCGGCATATTGATGCTTGATCCCCTCATCACTCAAGAACTCGTCCATTGAGTAATTCTTGAACTCGGTGCCGTTGTCACTTCGAATTGCCTTGATCTCACAATTATGTTGACGTTGAGCTTCTTTGGCAAAGTTGATGAAGGTGTCTTGAGTTTCATCTTTTGTCTTGAGAAAGAACACCCATGTATATCTTGTATAATCATCGACAATGACAAGGCAATACCTCCTCCCTCCCATACTATCATAAGATGGAGGCCCAAAGAGATCCAAATGAATGAGCTCGAGAGGCCTCAAAGTGGTAATGATAGTTGTCACCTTATGAACTTTTTCATGTAGCTTTCCGGCAATGCAAGCACTACAAGGACGATCTTTGGCAAATGACACATTGGTTAGTCCAAGAATATGCTCCCCCTTTAAGAGAGCTTCTAAATTTCTCATGCCAATGTGGGCTAGCCGTCGGTGCCATAGCCACCCCACGTCGGCCTTGGCCATTAGACATGTTGCAAGATGAGTTTTCTCATTTGAGAAATCAACCACGTAAAGGTTGTCTTCAACATGCCCAACAAAGACCACATTGAGATTGCTCCTCTTAAAGACGGTCACATGAAATTCACCGAAATGAGAATCATAACCGGCACGAGCCAATTGAATCGTAGAAAGTAAATTGTAGTGAAGGGATTGAACAAGCATGACATTCTTAAGTGATGCATCACTAGAGATTACGACCTTGCCCAAACCCAATACCTTGCCCTTGCTATTGTCACCAAAGGAGATGTTCGAAGTGGCCTTGAGTGAATCAACGAACTCCACAAGCATCTCCCTTTCTCCGGTCATATGATTGGTGCAACCACTATCGATCACCCATTGTTTTCCACCGGAGGTATAGTCCTACAAGAATCAAGCTTTGATTTTAGGTCCCCATTTTGCAATGGGTCCTAGAGAGTTAGCAACAAGGGTCTTAGGAACCCAAATAGTCCAAGCATAATCATCATAGTTAGTGCCAACAAACTTAGCAAAGGTATAACCATCATCTCCTCTCATCAGGACATAAGATGGGTTGTTTTTGCCGGCAAACTCTTTGGAAATGGCCTTGTCCCTAGTGACCTTGCCATCCCCCACATTCCCTTTTTCCTTCTCCTTCTCCTTGTGTCCTTCATAAACAAATGCTATCTTTTGTTGGGGAGGAAGAGAAGGACCGATCTTCTTCTTGTGACTCTTCTTCTTGTTCTTCTTCTTCTTCTTCGAAGAGGGGTCAAACCCAATTCCCTCCTTAGCAACACACTCCTTTTTGTTGCTCAAGAGGTCATTGAGGTTTTTCTCCCCTTGAATGCACGACACAAGTCCTTTCTCAATTTGGGCTTTCAACTTCTTATTCTCCTCTTGGAGAGAGGTGCAATCATGAGCAAAGTTAGCCGTACAAGATTCACCAATTAAATCAATATGAGAGACGAAAGTAAGAGCCTTAATGGTTGTAGCTTTAAGTTGAGCATAAGACTCGGTGAGGGCAATGAGGTCACCTTTGACAACCTTGGAACTAGTCACAAGGAGATCATATTCCTCAACAAGTCTCGTGTGATCAACTAGAAGCTTTTCAACCCTTACTTTAAGGGCATCTTTGTTCTCAAGAGCAAGTTGCAACGCATCATCGGTGTTAACAATGTCAATTTTATGAGAAGACAAGGCTTCCTCAAGTGATGCTCTCATGACACTCTCTTCATGTAGTTCGTGCTCGAGGAGTTCGACTCTCTCTTTTTCCTCTATGAGGAGGTTTTCAATGTTCTCAATAAAGTCATCGCGTTCGGCAAGTGACTTAAGGAGATCACCAAAACGAGCACGAGCTTCACCATGAAGAGTCTTCATGAAAGCCATCAAGGATTCCTCATCATTATCCACACCATCGTCACACTCATCCTCCACTATCTCACATAAGACATTGGAAGTGTGGATGGAGGGTTTTCGAGATTTGGACTTTGTTTTTACCTCTTTGGCCATGAGGCAGTGATGAGTGAAAGGCTTGTCCTCGTTGGGAGAGTCGAAGAGGCCGGTGGTGGAGCAGGAGGTAGTGGCATGCATGGCAATAGCGGCCGTGCCCACATGATCATCATCACCGTCATCTTCATCTCCAGACATGTACTCCTCATGAACAAGAGCCTTGTCATCTTTCCTCTTGGTAAACTTGGTGAACTTCTTCTTCTTGAGCACAAGCTTCTCGGACTTGTCTTCACGTCTCTCATAAGGACAATCATGCATAAAATGCCTTGGGCTATCACAATTGTAGCATTTTCTTCGTCCAAACGATCTTCCCTGAAGATTCTTCCCTTTGTTTGCCATGGTCCCGGAGTATTTCTTGACCAAGAGAGCCAAGTCTTCCGCAAAGTCATTTGCCGGGCATGAGGTGTCAACATCTTCCTCACAAGTCTCTTCAACAACTTCTTCATCCCTTGAGGGTTGAGCAACAACTTTCTTGGCCTTCAATGCAAGATTTGAGTTCTTGGTGGCCTGAGCAATAGCAAAGGTCTTCTTGGACCTGGTCTCCAAAAGAACATGAGTTGAGAAAGTGGATACAACTTGTGCCGCGGTCAAGTTTTGATAGTCCGGGCGTTGATGTACCATCATCACCATGGTATGTTCCGTGAGAACCATAGCATCAATGAACTTGTCCTTAATGAAATCATCATTTGCCCAAGTGCACCCAAAGGTTCTCAAATTGAGCACAAGAGACTTTAGCCTTCGGTACACCTCTTCCGCGGACTCACCCTCATTTCTCACAAATAGGTTGACTTCTTGCTTGAGCAAAGCCAACCGAGATCTTCGAATTGCTTCATCACCTTCGAGGGCCTCCTCAAGGCAATCCGAAATTTCCTTGGCGGTCTTGAGTAGAGCAATGGAGTCACTATAGTCATCGGTCACCGCAGTGCGCAACATGTTGTGGGCGGTAGCATTGAGTTGATCATCAACCGCTTCTCTTGGAGTGAGATTCATGGGATCCTTGGGGTTGAAACCGTTGACCACAATCCACCATAGTTGAGTAGATGCACTGCGAATGTGAGACTCCATATCTAGCTTCCACTTAGCAAACGCGTTAGCTTTCAAAGGGGGCGGAGGCCCAACAGGATTAATGCGAGGGTGCTGCAAGGGTTGGGGTGAGTAAAAGGGTTCCACGGTATTATACTTGGGAACTTGAGTGCGAGCCGGGGATGCAAGGGGTTCTCTCGAATCATCCGCATCGTGAACCACATTTGGATCAAATGAGTTTGAGGCGGATGTCGAGGGCTTTAAGCGAGCATCAATTTCCTCCTTGACTGAGGAACGAACTTCTTTCAACATCGCGGTTTTGAGGTCCGCAAACATTGAAAGAATGTCAGCCGCGGTTAAGGGGGCACCCGGGTTAATGGGGGTGACAGGAGCAACGACCGGAGCAACAAGTGCTTCGGCTGCGATGGGGGGTAGGTTTTGACCATCCTCCGCAAGCGGTGCGCCACCTCCCTCATTCCCTAGATCGACCATATCCTCTAAGGTTGTAAAACCTTATATTAGAGCACGAGGCTCTGATACCAATTGAAAGGATCGATACGGTCGACTAGAGGGGGGGGGGGGTGAATAGGAGACTACAAATTTTACCCTTTCTTGTCAATGTTAAGGCTTAGCGGATAAATAGGGTTCACTAGATATGCAACTAGGTGAATGCAACCTATATGACAAGCAAGCTCCAAGCTAAATATGCTAGGCAACAATCTAGGTAGCAAGCCAACAAGCATATAAAGCAAAGTAAAGTGCGGGAAAGGATTAACCACAAGTGAGACGAGGACGCGGATTTTAACCCGAAGTTCACTATTCCTTGGGGAAGAGCTACTCTCCATTTGGAGCGGTGCCGGAGCCAAAGCTTGCGGAACACCACCGAAGGCTCACCGTAATCTCCTTCGAGTCACCCCCAACGGATGAGCCTCGAATCACTCGGGGTTGGTCTTGAAGGCGACCACCACACCTTTACAAACTTCTCCGGAGCACACCACAAGCAAGGAAGCTTCCGGAGGAACCTCTAACCGCCTAGGAGCCCAAGCTCCAAGAGTAACAAGTCAATGGTGGACAAATATTGTGGGGAACACGATTTGGTTTGGTCAAAGTGTAGATCGGGTCTTGCTCTCCCAATCCCCAAAGTTTCAACAAGTTTGGGTGGAGGGATTTAGAGTAATGAGCAAATGGAGGTGTAACAATGGTGGAGCTCAACAAGACATTAGGGTTGATAGTTGGAGGTGGAAGAAGGGGGCTTATGTAGTGTTCTTGACCGGGTGGGGATTTCTGCCCGTTGGACCCCATGTGCACGGGCCAAGTTAGCCCCGTGCGCACGGGGTGTCCAGTGGAATTCCAACCACCCCGTGCGCACGGGGGTCTAGGACCCCGTGTGCACGGGGTGTCCAGTGATTTTCACCCACCTCGTGCGCACGAGAGTCCAGGACCCCGTGCGCACGGGGTGTCCAGTAAGTTTCTTGGTACCCCGTGCGCATGGGGGTCAGAGACCCCGTGCACACGGGGTGTCCAGAAAACTTACTGAAGAACCTCACAGGATACCACGACAAAGCACTAAAGATGGAGTAGGAGGGCAGGTGTAATAAAATAGGAGGCATTCCCACACAACATTTAACCCACGATGACCCCTCTTGATAGTGCGGTTTTTCCTACGACTCAAATCGAACCAAACGAAAACCTTCGAGTCATCGGTAAACCACGCCTTGACCTTTTTGAATTGGGGGGGGGGGGGTCACCCAACTCCAATGGAATCTTCATGGAACCAATATCCTGAGATAGACTTTAGCAACCGATATTAGTTCCTCTAATCATGTTGTCATCACACCAAAATATACTTAAGTGCCACATGCACTTTCAGCAGGAGTGACTCACAGGGATCATGCGACTATGGCGGCCATGGTTACATCATATTTCGCTGACCTTTTTTCAGCTGACAACTCCTTATGCGTCGACCTTGTGATTGATCTTACTAATACCCGTGTTACTGACCACTTGAATGATGGCCTCTTCGCAGATTTCTCGGACAATGAGATAGCTGACGCTTTGTTTCGGATTGGCCCCTTGAAGGCGTCAGGACCATATGGGTTATCCGCCCGCTTCTTTTAGAGGAATTGGGCTATAATGCGGGACCAAGTCATTGCAGGAGTCAAAGACTTTTTTGGACGTGGCTAATGATGGAAGGGGTGAACGATACGGGCATAGTTCTTATTCCCAAGGTGGATAATCCAGAGAAACAGACAGAGTTTCGGCCCATCAGTTTGTGCAATGTCATTTATAAGGTGGTTTCAAAGTGTCTGGTAAATCGTTTATGCCCTATCCTTGATGATATTATCTCCCCTGAGCAGAGTGCATTTGTTCCTGGTCGGATGATTACAGATAATGCGTTAATTGAGTTTGAATGCATCCACTATATTCAGCAAGAGAAGGACCCTGAAAAGAGTTTTTGTGCTTACAAACTGGATTTGTCTAAATCTTATGACATGGTGGATTGGATCTTCTTGGAGCGGATGATGCAAAAGATGGGTTTTGCTCGCCGGTGGGTGAACTGGATTATGGCGTGCGTCACCTCGGAAAGATACACAGTTAAATTTAATAGAACCCTCTTGGATTCGTTCGCACAGTCGTGAGGGCTATGGCAAGGTGATCCTCTCTCCCCATTTTTGTTCCTGCTTGTGGCTGATGGTCTCTCCGTTTTGTTGAAGGATGGGGAATGCAAAGGCGATTATACTCTGCTAAAAATCAGTCGCAGAGCACCTGGTGTTTCTCACTTAGTGTTTGCAGATGACACCTTGCTATTTTTCAAGGCAGAAGAGGACCAAGTTAGGAAAGTGCAGGAGGTGCTGAACACGTATGAGAAAGCTACAGGACAGTGTATCGACCCAGCGAAATGTAGTGCACTGTTTGGTAACTCATGTAGCACTGAGAAGTAGGAAAAGGTGTGTGTTGTGCTACATATTGAAACAGTAACTTTTGAGGAAAAAATCTTGGGCAACCCACGCCGAAAGGGCGTATGTCTAGAGGAAAATTTCAGAATCTGCAGTCTCGTTTGCTCAAGAGAATCGTTGCTTGGGGTGATGATAACCCACAAGTATAGGGGATTGTAACAGTTTTTGAGGGTGGAGTATTCAACCCAAATTTATTGATCCGACACAAGGGGAGCCAAAGAATATTCATGAGTATTGGTAGTTGAGTTGTCAATTCAACCACACCTGAAATACTTCATATCTACAGCAAAATATTTAGTAGCAAAGTAGTATGGAAGTAACAGTAACGGTGGCAAAAGTAACAGTAGAAGTTTTGTAGCGATTGTAACAGCAGTAGCAACGGAAGTAACTTATCAAAGATCAATATGTGAAAAGCTCGCATGCATTGGATTGGTAATGATAATTGTGTTAGATAATATTCATCATGTAGCAGTCATAACCTAGGGTGACACAGAACTAGCTCCAATTCATCAATATAATGTAGGCATGTATTCCGTATATAGTCATACGTGCTTATGGAAAAAACTTGCATGACATCTTTTGTCCTACCCTCCCGTGGCAGCGGGGTCCTAATGGAAACTAAGGGATATTAAGGCCTCCTTTTAATAGAGAACCGGACCAAAGCATTAGCACTTAGTGAATACATGAACTTCTCAAACTACGGTAATCACCAGAAAGAATCCCAATTATTGTCACCTTGGGGTATGCGGATCATAACTCGTAATAGGTGTCTACAATTTGCAAGATAGGATCAAGAACTCAAATATATTCATGAAAACATAATAGGTTAAGATCTGAAATCATGGCACTCGGGCCCTAGTGACAAGCATTAAGCATAGCAAAGTCATAGCAACATCAATCTCAGAACATAGTGGATACTAGGGATCAAACCCTAACTAAACTAACTCGATTACATGATAGATCTCATCCAACCCTGATACGTCTCCGTCGTATCTACTTTTCCTAACGCTTTTGCTCTTGTTTTGGACTCTAATTTGCATGATTTGAATGAAACTAACCCGGACTGACGCTGTTTTCAGCAGAACTACCATGGTGTTGTTTTTGTGCAGAAATAAAAATTCTTGGAATGGAATGAATCTTTTTGGAGAATTATTTTATAATAAAATAAAAATATTGGAGTGAAGAACCACCGGAGGGGGGCCCCTGGCTGGGCACAAGACACCAGGGCGCCCCCCCTCTGGCGCGCCCTGGTGGGTTGTCCCTGATACGTCTCCAACGTATCTATAATTTTTGATTGTTCCATGCTATTATATTATCTGTTTTGGATGTTTTATATGCTTTAATATGCTATTTTATATTATTTTTGGGACTAACCTATTAACCTAGAGCCCAGTGCCAGTTTCTATTTTTTTCCTTGTTTTTGGGTTTTACAGAAAAGGAATATCAAACGGAGTCCAAACCGAATAAAACTTTCGCGATGATTTTTCTTGGACCAGAAGACATCCAGAGGACTTGGATAGGGGGTCAGAGGACCCATGAGGAGCCCACAAGCCCTCAGGGCGCACCCTAGGGGGGCGCCCCCTAGCTTGTGGACCCCTCGGGAGTCCCCCAACCCTAATTCTTGCGCTATAAATTCCCAAATATTCACAAACCGCCAGAAGCGTCCACCAAAATACTTTTCCGCCGCCGCAAGCCTCTGTTCTCGTGAGATCCCATCTTGGGGCCTTTTTCGGCGATCTGTCGGAGGGGGGTTCGATCACGGAGGGCCTCTACATCAACCTTGCTGCCCTTCCGATGATGCGTGAGTAGTTTACCACAGACCTACGGATCCATAGCTAGTAGCTAGATGGCTTCTTCTCTCTCTTTGATCTTCAATACAATGTTCTCCTTGATGTTCTTGGAGATCTATTCGATGTAATACTTTTTTGCGGTGTGTTTGTTGAGATCCGATGAATTATGGGTTTATGATCAGAATATCTATGAATATTATTTGAGTCTTCTCTGAACTCTTTTATGCATGATTTAGATATCTTTGTATTTCTCTTCGAACTATCGGTTTGGTTTGGCCAACTAGATTGGTTTTTCTTGCAATGGGAGAGGTGCTTAGTTTTGGGTTCAATCTTGTGGTGTCCTCACCCAGTGACAGAAGGGGTAGCGAGGCACGTATTGTATTGTTGCCATCGAGGATAAAAAGTTGGGGTTTATATCATATTGCTTGAGTTTATCCCTCTACATCATGTCATCTTGCTTAAGGCGTTACCCTGTTCTTATGAACTTAATACTCTAGATGCATGCTGGATAGCGGTCGATGTGTGGAGTAATAGTAGTAGATGTAGAATCGTTTCGGTCTACTTGTCACGGACGTGATGCCTATATTCATGATCATTGCCTTAGATATCGTCATAATTTTGCGCTTTTCTATCAATTGCTCAACAGTAATTTGTTCACCCACCGTATGCTATCTTCAAGAGAGAAGCCTCTAGTGAAACCTATGGCCCCGGGTCTATTTTCCATCATATATTTTCAGATCTATAAACCAAAAAACCAAAAATACCTTGCTGCAATTTATTTAGATTTATTTTAGTTTGCTCTTTTATTTATCTTTTATACCTATCTCTATTAGATCTCACTCTTGTTCGAGACCGTGAAGAGATTGACAACCCCATTTTCGTGTTGAGTGCAAGTGTTTGTTAGTTTGTGCAGGTGCATAGATTGGAGACTTGCTTGTGCCTCCTACTGGATTGATACCTTGGTTCTTAACTGAGGGAAATACTTATCTCTACTTTGCTGCATCACCCTTTCCTCTTCAAGGGGAAAATCAACGCAAGCTCAAGAAGTAGCAGGAAGAATTTCTGGCGCCTTTGCCGGGGAGGTTCTACATCATGCCTACCAAGTACCCATCATAAACTCTCATCTCTTGCATTACATTATTTGCCATTTGCCTCTCGTTTTCCTCTCCCCCACTTCTAAAACTTTTTCAAAAAAACACAAAAATATTTGCCTTTTTATTTGCCTTCTTTTCATTTGCCTTTTATGTCTTACTTGGTTTGTTTGCTCGTTCGCTTGGTATAATTGTGTGTTTATTGAAAATCAGAAAGCAAAATGTTTATGGATCCTTAGCCACTTGCTAATCTTTTTAAGAGATCCAATTATGATGAACCAATTGCTAGTGAGTTGCGTGCACTAGATTATCTTTATGAAGTTTTGCTTGAAATTCGTGAATCTGAAAATTGTGAAGAAATTTATGAAGTGATTCATGATAGCTCCTTGAATGAAAAGCATGATTGCAATGGTGTTATTATAAATTCTATTAATGTCAATTGTGCTAATAAAATGCAAAACCCTAAGCTTGGGGATGCTAATTTTGCTATGTCCATTACTTGTTGCAATGATCATGATTGGGGTGATTCTTCTTATGATCTTGAAAATTTATTTAAGCCTCATGATTATAATGTTTGCAATAATATTGAAAATGGGTTTGGAAGAGTGTAAATTCTAGGTAATAATGATCCCACTACTTTGGATAATGATCAATCTTATGAAATTTTTGATAAAAGTGGGCTTGGAGAGGTCATGACTTTATTTGATGATAATCCCACTATTTTGGAAGAGTGTCAACTTTGCATGCATGTGGATCATGAAGAGAAAAATTTATATGATAGATTATTGTTGAATTTGATTATGATCCACATGTAATTATTATGAGAGAGGAAAATATGGTTTTGGAAATTTTCATGTTACTAAATTACCTCTCGTTATGTTGAGATTGCTATTGTTTCTTTCTTGTTCCTTGCATATGCTAGTTTTTGCTTGTCTTGATAAATCTTTATCCTATAAAATGCCTATGCATAGGAAGTATGTTAGACTTAAACTTGTTTTTCACATGCTACATGATGCTCTCTTTGTGTTTCAATTGCTATCTTTCTTGTGAGCATCATTAAAATTATCAACGCCTAGCTAAAAGGCTTTAAAGAAAAGCGCTAGTTGGGAGACAACCCAATATTTTTATTTTATATTTTTATGAAAATACAGATTATTATCTATGTAGTAATTGTGTTTTGTTGTTTTAATTAGTGTTTGATCCAAGTAAGACCTTTGGGATGGTCTTCGGTGATAGTTGATTTGATCTTGCTGAAAAAAAGAAACTTTTGCGCTCATTGCCAGAAATTTAAAAAAATCACGGAAACATGCTTTTGATCTGAATTTTTTACACCAGATTGATATAAAAATTTCCTAAATTTTCCAAAATTATCAGTATTTTTGGAGTTACAAAAGAATACGAAATTTCCAGATTACAATAGACTGTTCTGTTTTTGACAGATTCTGTTTTCTATGTGTTGTTTGCTTATGTTGATGAATCTATGGGTAGTATCAGGGGGTATGAACCATGGAGAAGTTGGAATACAGTAGATATTACACCAATATAAATAAAGAATGAGTTCACAACAGTAACTAAAGTGGTGATTTATTTTATTATACTAACGGATCTTATGAGTTTTTTGTTGAGTTTTGTGTTGTGAAGTTTTCAAGTTTTGGGTAAAGATTTGATGGACAACGGAATAAGGAGTGACAAGAGCCTAAGCTTGGGGATTCCCATGGCAGCCCAAGGTAATATTCAAGGACAACCAAGCATCTAAGCTTGGGTATGCCCCGGATGGCATCCCCTCTTTTGTCTTCAATCCATCGGTAAATTTACTTGAGGCTATATTTTTATTCACCACATGATATGTGTTTTGCTTGGAGCGTCTTGTATGATATGAGTCTTTGCTTTTTAGTTTTCCACAATCATCCTTGATGTACACACCTTTTGATAGGGACACACATTAATCGTGAATTTATTAGAATACTCTATGTGCTTCACTTATATATTTTGAGCTAGGCAGTTTGCTCTAGTCCTTCACTTATATCTTTGTAGAGCACCGCGGTGGCTTCATTTTATAGAAATTGTTGAACTCTCATGCTTCACTTATATTATTTTGAGAGTCTTAGACAGCATGGTAATTTGCTTAGGTTATGAATTTACTCCTAATATGATGGGCATCCAAGAGGGATATAATAAAAACTTTCATATAAAGAGCATTGAATAGATGAGAAGTTTGATTCCTTGCATTTGTTTTGAGATCTAAAGATGGTGATATTAGAGTCATGCTAGTGAGTAATTGTGGATTGGTAGAAATACTTGTGTTAAAGTTTGTGATTCCCGTAGCATGCACGTATGGTGAACCGTTATGTGATGAAGTCGGAGCATGATTTGTTTTTTGATTGTCTTCCTTATGAGTGGCGGTCGGAGACGAGCGGTGGTCTTTTCCTACCAATCTATCCCCCTAGGAGCATGCGTGTAGTACTTTGTTTTGATAGCTAATAAATTTTTGCAATAAGTATGTGAGTTCTTTATGACTAATGTTGAGTCCATGGATTATATGCATTCTCACCCTTCCACCATTGCTAGCCTCTCTAGTACCGCGCAACTTACGCCGGTGCATTAAACCCACCATATACCTTTCCTCAAAACAGCCACCATACCTACCTATTATGGCATAGCCATTCTGAGATATCTTGCACCATCATTGTCGCATGATCATGTAGTTGGCATAGTATTTGTGGCAAGGCCACCGTTCATATTTTTTTATACATGTCACTCTTGATCATAGCACATCCCGGTACACCACCAGAGGCATTCATATAGAGTCATATCTTGTTCTAGTATCGAGTTGTAAGTAAACAAAAGTGTGATGATCATCATTATTAGAGCATTATCCCATGTGAAGAAAGGATGATGGAAGCTATGATTCCCTCACAAGTTGGGATGAGTCTCCGGACTTTATAAAAAAAATAAAAGAGGCCAAAGAAGCCCAAATAAAAAAATGAGAGAAAAGAGAGAAGGGACAATGTTACTATACTTTTTCCATACTTGTGCTTCAAAGTAGCACCATGATCTTCATGATAGAGAGTCTCCTATTTTGTCACTTTCATATACTAGTGGGAATTTTTCATTATAGAACTTGGCTTGTATATTCCAATGATGGGCTTCCTCAAAATTGCCCTAGGTCTTCATGAGCAAGCAAGTTGGATGCACACCCACTTAGTTTCTTTTTGAGCTTTCATACACTTATAGCTCTAGTGCATCCGTTGCATGGCAATCCCTACTCACTTGCATTGATATCAATTGATGGGCATCTCCATAGCCCATTAATTTGCCTAGTTGATGTGAGATTTTCTCCTTCTTTTTGTCTTCTCCACAACCACCATATTTTATTCCACCTATAGTGCTATATCCATGGCTCATGCTCATGTATTGCGTGAAAGTTGAAAAAGTTTGAGAACACCAAAAGTATGAAACAATTGCTTGGCTTGTCATCGGGGTTGTGCCTGATGAAATACTTTGTGTGATGAAGATGGAGCATAGCCAGACTATTTGATTTTGTAGGGATAACTTTCTTTGCCCGTGTTATTTTGAGAAGACATGATTGCTTTATTAGTATGCTTGAAGTATTATTGTTTCTATGTCAATATTAAACTTTTGTTTTGAATCTTATGGATCTCAATATTCATGCCACAATAAAGAAGATTACATTGGTAAATATGATAGGTAGCATTCCACATCAAAAATTATGTTTTTATCATTTACCTACTCGAGGACGAGCAGGAATAAAGCTTGGGGATGCTTGATACATCTCCAACGTATCTATAATTTTTGAGTGTTCCATGCTATTATATTATCTGTTTTGGATGTTTTATATGCATTAATATGCTATTTTATATTATTTTTGGGACTAACCTATTAACCTAGAGCCCAGTGTCAGTTTTTATTTTTTCCTTGTTTTTGAGATTTACAGAAAAGGAATACCAAATGGGGATCAAACATAATAAAACTTTCGAGATGATTTTTCTTGGACCAGAAGACATCCTAAGGACTTGGAGAGGGGGTCAGAGGACCCACGAGGAGCCCACAAGCCCTCAGGGCGCGCCCTGGGGGGCGCCCCCTGGGTTGTGGACCCCTCGGGAGTCCCCCAACACTAATTCTTGCGCTATAAATTCCCAAATATTCCCAATCCACCAGAAGCGTCCACCAAAAATACTTTTCCGCCGCCGCAAGCCTCTCTTCCTATGAGATCCCATCTTGGGCCCTTTTCCGATGATCTGCCGAAGGGGGATTCGATCATGGAGGGCCTCTACATCAACCTTGCTGCCCTTCCAATGATGCTTGAGTAGTTTACCACAGACCTACGGGTCCATAGCTAGTAGCTAGATGGCTTCTTCTCTCTCTTTCATCTTCAATACAATGTTCTCCTCGATGTTCTTGGAGATCTATTCGATGTAATACTTTTTTGCGGTGTGTTTGTTGAGATCCGATGAATTGTGGATTTATAATCAGATTATCTATGAATATTATTTGAGTCTTCTCTGAACTCTTTTATGCATGATTAAGATATCTTTGTATTTCTCTTCGAACTATCGGTTTTTTTTGGCCAACTAGATTGGTTTTTCTTGCAATGGGAGAGGTGCTTAGTTTTGGGTTCAATCTTGCGATGTCCTCACCCAGTGACAGAAGGGATAGCGAGGCACATATTGTATTGTTGCCATCAAGGATAAAAATATGGGGTTTACATCATATTGCTTGAGTTTATCCATCTACATCATGTCATCTTGCTTAAGGCGTTACTCCGTTCTTATGAACTTAATACTCTAGATGCATGTTGGATAGCGGTCGATGTGTGGAGTAATAGTAGTAGATGCAGAATCATTTCGGTCTACTTGTCACGGACGTGATGCCTATACTCATGATCATTGCCTTACATATCGTCATAACTTTGCGCCTTTCTATCAATTGCTCAACAGTAATTTGTTCACCCACCGTATGCTATCTTAAAGAGAGAAGCCTCTAGTGAAACCTATGGCCCCCGGGTCTATTTTCCATCATATATTTTCAGATATATAAACCAAAAATCGAAAGATACCTTGCTACAATTTATTTAGATTTATTTTAGTTTGCTCTTTTATTTATCTTTTATACCTATCTCTATTAGATCTCACTCTTGTTCGAGACCGTGAAGGGATTGACAACCCCTTTTTCGCATTGAGTGCAAGTGTTTGTTAGTTTGTGCAGGTGCATAGATTTGAGAATTGCTTGTGGCTCCTACTAGATTGATACCTTGGTTCTTAACTGAGGGAAATACTTATCTCTACTTTGCTGCATCACCCTTTCCTCTTCAAGGGAAAAATCAACGCAAGCTCAAGAAGTAGCAGTCCCCACCTCATGGCCCCGCAGACCCTAATTCCGATGCTATAAAATCCTATTTCCGGAGAAAAAAATCAAGCAGAAAGTTTCATCGCATTTCATGATACGGAGCCGCCGCCACCTCCTGTTCTTCATCGGGAGGCCAGATCTGGAGCCCGTTCGAGGCTCCGGAGAGGGGAATCTTCGGTCTTCATCATCACCAACCCTCCTTCATCACCAATTCCATGATGCTCCCCACTGAGAGTGAGTAATTCCTTCGTAGGCTCGCTGGTCGGTGAGGAGTTGGATGAGATTCATCATGTAATCGAGTTAGTTTTGTTAGGGCTTGATCCCTAGTATCCACTATGTTCTGAGATTGATGTTGTTATGACTTTGCCATGCTTAATGCTTGTCACTAGGGCCCGAGTGCCATGATTTCCGATCTGAACCGTTTATGTTTTCACCATTATATCTATGTTCTAGATCCGATCTTGCAAGTCATATTCACCTATTACGCGTTATGATCCGTAAACCCCAATGTGACAGTAATTGGGATACTTTCCGGTGATGATCGTAGTTCAAGGAGTTCATGTATTCACTATGTGTTAATGCTTTGTTCCGGTTCTCTATTAAAAGGAGGCCGTAATATCCCTTAGTTTCCTTATGGACACCGCTGCCACGGGAGGGTAGGACAAAAGATGCCATGCAAGTTCTTTTGATAAGCGCGTATGACTATTTACAGAATACATTCCTACATTATATTTATGAACTGTAGCTAGTTTTATATTGCCCTAGGTTATGACTGTTATATGATGAATATCATCCAACGAATTCACCGATCCAATGCCTATGAATTTCCACATATTGTTCTTGCTAAGTTACTACTGTTGCTGTTACTGTTACGCTTGCTACAAAATCATTACTATCACTGTTACCGTTACTGCTACCACTGCTATCAAAACTATCATATTACCGTGCTACTGATCACTTTGCTGCAAATATGTAATCTCCAGGTGTGGTTGAATTGACAACTCAACTGCTAATACTTACAAATATTCTTTGGCTCCCCTTGTGTCGAATCTATAAATTTGGGTTGAATACTCTACCCTCGAAAACTGTTGCGATCCCCTATACTTGTGGGTTATCAAGACCTTTTTCTGGCACCGTTGCCGGGGAGCATAGCTATATTTGTTGAGTCACTTTGGATTATTATCTATTTATTTATGAAGAATCTGAAGGATACAAAAACCAAGATCGTTCCCTCTAGGACGAGGGGAGGTAAGGAACTGCCATCACACTCTGCACTTGATTCACCTTTTGTTTTGAGTAGACTTGCAACACCACCACATGCTATTAATCTTGATATGTCGCAAGTTATTGATGATGCTACTTCTGCTATGAATGCTACTCATGATGATGCTAGTACCTTGCTTGATGATAATATGCCACTAGGTGAATTTCTTGATGAATAACTTGCTAGAGCTAAAGATATTGAGAATGCTGAAGCTGATGAAGTACTTGAAACTGAAAATCTTGAAACACCTATTAGACCTAGCACTCCTAGATATGAAATGCCTAAGATACCTGAAGGTTATGTTATGGATGGGGAGATAGCTAGAGATTTTCTTGCTTGCAATGATAGAGATGATCTTAAGAAATTACTATGCAAACTGAAAGAAAAATCTTTGAATGCTAGAATGAAATGTGATCCTAAGTTTGCTACTTCACCTATCTTTGTTACCGATAAGGAATATGAATTCTCTGTCGACCCAGAGTTAATTACTTTGGTTGAATCTGATCCTTTCCATGGCTATGAAACTAAAACTGTTGTAGCACATCTTACCAAATTAAATGATATAGCCACCCTATTTGCTCATGATGAGAAGATTTGCTACTTTTATATTCTCATATTATTTTCATTCTCATTAAAGGGTGATGCTAAGATATGGTACAATACTCTTGCTCCTGGTTGTGTGCGTAGTCCCCAGGATATGATTTATTACTTCTCTGAAAAATATTTTCCTGCTCATAAGAAACAAGCTGCTTTACAGGAAATATTTACTTTTGTGCAAATTGAAGAAGAGAGTCTCCCACAAGCTTGGGGGAGCCTTCTCCAATTGCTTAATGCTTTGCCTGATCATCCTCTTAAGAAAAATAAAATACTTGATATCTTCTATAATGGACTAACCGATGCTTCTAGGGACTTCCTAGATAGTTGTGCTGGTTGTGATTTCAGGGAACGAACTGTTGAACAAGCTGAGGAATTATTGAATAATATATTAAAAAAATATGATGATTGGACTCTTCCTGAATGACCGCCTAAACCCACTTCAAAGAAGAGGGGTATCTTATATCTCAGTCCTGAAGATATTCAAGAGGCAAAGAAAAGTATGAAGGAAAAAGGTATTAAAGCAGAGGATGTTAAAAATTTACCTCCTATTAAAGAAATACATGGACTTGACACACCACCACCAAAGGTGGTAGAGGTAAACTCTTTAATGAAAGTTGATGAAAGTGACATCCCTTACAATAAACATCCTAGTCAATGCCTTTATGAGTTTGACAATTACATTAGAAACCAAGATCACTTCAATGAAAATGTTATGAAACAATTGAAATATAACTCTAATATGCTTGCTCGCTTGAGTGACTTGTTATTTATAATTACTAATGATTTAAGAGGTGTAGGAAAACATGCTTCTATGGTTCAAACACAACTAGAACAAGTTGCTAAATCTCAAAGAGGGTTGCTTAGTGAAATGAATAATAATATGAATGACTTTGCTGTTAGAGTAGCAACTAGAGGAGGTAAGATGACTTAGGAACCACTTTATCCCGAGGGACACCCTAAAAGAATTGAACAAGACTCTCAAAGAATTAACACTAATGCACCTACTCCTTCTAAAAAGAAGAAGAAAAAGAAAAATGATAGGACTTTGCATACCTCTAGTGAACCAGAAATAGAAAAACCTCCTGAAAATAATAATGATGTTTCTATCTCTGATGCTGAAACTCAATCTAATAATGAACATTCATTTAGTGATAATGAAAAAGATAATGATGATGTTCATGAAGACACTCAACCAGACAATGATAAACAACCAGATAATGATGTTGAAACAGAACCAATTGTTGATCTTGATAACCCACAACCTAAAAATAAAAGATATGATAAAAGAGACTTTGTTGCTAGAAAATATGGAAGAGAAAGAGAACCATGGGTTCAAAAACCCATGCCCTTTCCACCTAAATCAACTAAGAAAAAGATGGTGAAGAATTTGAATGCTTTGCTGAAATGCTTAGGCCAGTCTTTTTGCGCACTCGCTTGACTAATATTTTTAAGATGGCCCCTTATGCATAATACATGAAAGACATCATCATTATTAAGAGAAAGATACCGGAAGCTGAAATCTCCACCATGCTTGCTAATTATTCTTTTAAGGATGGAGTACCTAAAAAACTTGGAGATCCAGGAATACCAACTATACCTTGCTCCATCAAAAGAAATTATGTTAAAACTACTTTGTGTGATCTAGGAGTTGGTGTTAGTGTTATGCCTTTCTCCTTATATAAAAGACTTGATTTGAATAAACTCACACCTACTGAAATATCTTTGCAAATGACTAACAAATCAACTGTCATACCTATCGGTATTTATGAGGATGTGCCCGTTGTTGTTGCAAATGTTACTATCTTAACTGACTTTGTTATACTTGAGATGCCCGAGGACAACAACATGTCGATTATCCTTGGTAGACCCTTTTTAAATACTGCAGGGGCTGTTATTGATTGCAATAAAAGCAAGGTCCTTTTTCATATCAATGGTAATGAACATACAGTGCACTTTCCGAAGAAACAATTCCAAGTGAATGGTATCAATGTTATTGAAAAATCTCCGACACTCAAGTTTTCAACTACCTCTACCTACTGCCAAAAAGAAATATGAAATGCTTATTGTTGGGGACATGCATATCCCCGTTGAGGTAACTTAGTGTTTTACGAAAGTTCTTCGGTTTCATGCTAATTGAAGGTGGTTGTTAATAAGACTTGATCAACCTTATTAATGGATCATTTTTTAGAGGTATGAAGTTGATGAATTTAGTAAGCACAACCTTCTGCTCCCAACTTTTGTTTTCCGTTTTTCTTAGTTAAATAAAATAGAATGCCATGTTTTGCTGTTTTCTGAATTTCCCGTGCAATAAAAAAATAACCCAAAAATAAAAGTTCTTAGAATGCCCTGAAAATTTAATACGATTTTTTTCTAAATATTTCTGAATTTTTGGTGCAAATAACATCAGAGAGGGTGCACCTGGTGACCACAAGACACCAGGGCGCGCCAGCAACCCCAGGCGTGCCCTGGTGGGTTGTGGTCCCCACGTGGGTCCCCTCACTTACTTCTTTAGCCCATGTCATCTCCTACCTCCAGAAAAAAATCACCATAGCTCTCTCTCTCTCTCGTGTTCTTGCTCTCAAACCCGCGGATTTCGATCTCTTTGCTCGAAGCTCCATTTCCGAAGCTGTTTTGGGGGATTGCTACTTGGTATGTGACTCCTCCCTTGCTCTAATTAGTTTTTGCTTTAGTGGTTTATATTTTGAATAAGTAGCTACTCTTGGTGCTACTGTAGATGAGCTTGCATGTTGAATTCTTAGAGTTCTAAGTAGTTTGAATGCTTAATATGGCCTCTATGCATCCTTATGAGTAGTTGCTATCAATCTTGTGAAGTTTTGTTGACAAAAAATTTGTGGACTAAAATTTTCAGAATTTTATCTACAGGAATAAGATGAGTTTCTTTAGGAAGTTTGCCTCTAAGAAAAATGCTAAAGGAGTCATTGGGGAATCCTCGGACAGTGACCTCAACACTCCGAGAAGGGCGGAGGTGTGGCCGTGCGAATGGCCGCACAATGCCTTCATGGAGGGATGATAACCCGCAAGTATAGGGGATCGCAACAGTTTTCGAGGGTTGAGTATTCAACCCAAATTTATTGATTCGACACAAGGGGAGCCAAAGAATATTCATGAGTATTAGCAGTTGAGTTTTCAATTCAACCACACCTGAAAGACTTAATATCTGCAGCAAAGTATTTAGTAGCAAGGTAATATGTAAGTAACGGTAACGGTGGCAAAAGTAACAGTAGCAGTTTTGTAGTGATTGTAAAAGCAACAGCAATGAAAGTAACTTAGCAAAGATCAATATGTGAAAATCTCGTAGGCATTGGATCGGCAATGATAATTGTGTTGGATAATATTCATCATGTAGCAGTCATAACCTAGGGTGACACAGAACTAGCTCCAATTCATCAATATAATGTAGGCATGTATTATGTATATAGTCATACATGCTTATGGAAAAGAACTTGCATGGCATCTTTTGTCCTACCCTCCCGTGGCAGCGGGGTCCTAATGGAAACTAAAGAATATTAAGGCCTCCTTTTAATAGAGAACTGGACTAAAGCATTAGCACTTAGTGAATACGTGAACTCCTCAAACTATGGTAATCACCGAAAAGAATCCCAATTATTGTCACCTTGGGGTATGCGGATCATAACTTGTAATAGGTGTCTACAACTTGCAAGATAGGATCAAGAACTCACATATATTCATGAAAACATAATAGGTTCAGATCTGAAATCATGGCACTCGGGCCCTAGTGACAAGCATTAAGCATAGCAAAGTCATAGCAACATCAATATTAGAACATAGTGGATACTAGGGATCAAACCCTAACAAAACTAACTCGATTACATGATAAATCTCATCCAACCCATCACCGTCCAGCAAGCCTACGATGGATTACTCACTCCCGGTGGTGAGCATCATGAAATTGGTGATTGAGGAAGGTTGATGATGATGATGGCGACGGATTCCACCCTCCGGAGCCCCGAACGGACTCCAGATCAGCCCTCCCGATGGAGAACAGGAGGTGGCGGCGGCTCTGTATCGTAAAACGTGATGAATCCTTCTCTATGATTTTTTTTCTTTGTGAATAGGTACTTATAGAGTTGGAACCCAGCGTCGGAGGCGGTCCAGGGAGCCCACAAGCCTGGGAGGCGCGCCCTGGAGGGGGGGGGGGGGTAGGCGCGCCCCCAAGGCTTGTGGCCTTTGGGTGGCCCCCCTCTGGTAACTTTTTGCGCCAGTATATATTCCACAAAAATTCTCCGTAAATTTTCAGGTCAATCTGAGAACTTTGATTTTTGCACAAAAATAACACCATGGCAATTCTGCTGAAAACAACGTCAGTTCGGGTTAGTTCCATTCAAATCATGCAAATTAGAGTCCAAAACAAGGGCAAAAGAGTTTGGAAAAGTAGATACGATGGAGACGTATCAAGGGGGCCGGGATCCATCAAGACTTCGCCCAATTCGTTGATAATGCTGGGCTGGCCGACTTCATCGCAGCTGAATGTGATCAATACCACCTCCTTACAAATTCCTTTGTGCAAAATTTCCATTTCTTGAGTAGGAATAATCCTCCTGAAGTGCAATTTAATTTATACTCTGTAACCCGTCAGATACCACTTACTGATTTTTGTGAGATATGCTTGATCCCTTCTAACAGGGAAATAAGAGAGCCTAGACCTACAGAGTTTGAGAACTTTTATCGTACTCTGTCAGTGGGAGATGGGAGAGGCATGTCAAGTGTCACCGCCACTAGTTTGCAGTTTCCTTCTGTGCATTACTTTGCTCTATTCATCACTAAGTGTTTAATTGCTAGAGAGAAGGTCTGTGCACTCAGTGCTCCTGACTTCGCCATTTTATGCCGTGCATTACACAATGATCACACTTATAGCCTAGGATCTATTATTGCAAGCCGTATGCACCTCAACAGAAACAAGGGCAAAATTCATGGTGGTATTTATGCTACTCGCTTAGCGAGTCACTTTAATGTTCAGGTATGCCAACATGATTATCCTTTGACCCGAGTCTATCTAGATCACCAGGCAATGGTGGCTCACCAGTTTACTGATGAGGCCGACTCTCTTCATAATATTCATTACAACCTAGTTTTCAGTGAGAATTCCCGCGATATTATTCCGTTGCCTGCACCTACTTTGTTTGATTCTATTGCCAGGGGCGGATACAGGATCATGCTAGCGGACATTGTTGCCTACTGGAACGCCCAGGCAGCGGCAGAGCAGGAGCCTCAGGAGTGGGACGCTCAGGTGCCACCGCCACAGCACTTCGAAATGGGACCGGATGGCTACTACGAGTGGTGATTACAAAGCTAGGCCAAAAGCATAAGCTTAGAGGAGTGCGTATTTCCACCGATATTACATTCATGTTCACACATTTCATTCCAGTTGTCGGTGTTCACACTTTTTCAATGTATTATCCATGCTAGATTTATTTTCTCGCTTTCTTCTTGTGTGTTTGAAAAACTTTGAGAAAATCCAAAAAAACGTTTCTTGCTTCTTTTCGGTTTTTCTTTCTAGTTTAATTAGTTGTAGTATTAAAAAGAAAACCCAGAAAGATTTCTCGATTCTTCTTTTTTGCTTGTTGGGAGCTTTCCCGTGTAAATAGTTTTTCTCATTTTTTTTTGTTTTTCTTTAATTTGCTTTCTTCAAGAAAAACTAAAAACTCCAAAAATATTTCAGTGTGTTTCTCTGAAATTCTTTTCTTTTTATTGAGTCATACCAAGGAGAAGACCACGATGAAAATGTTGAGTGACTCTCATATGCATTGCTATTGATCTAACAAAGAGCCCATATTACCTTGTCTTCTCCTTTTGAATAAAATATTTGCAGATTCCAGCTTAGTCCACGGCACTCTTGCACTATTATTATTTTCATATCATTCGGTCGTGCAAGTGAAAGGCAATAATGATGATATTTGATGAACTGGCTGTTGTAGAGAGAAACGGGTATGAACTCCAACTTGTTCTGTTTTTGTAAATATGTTTAACCTAGTATCCATGATTCAGCATATTATTATCAAACATGTTTGCAATGACAATTAGAGATTATAGTTTCTCATGCCATGCTTAAGTAGCCGGGAGTGGATAATGATTTATCTTGGATGTCAACATGAATTAAAATAATTGTGATGTAGTATGATGATATGGTATCCTCCTCTGAATGTTTCAAGTGGCTTGACTTGGCACATGTTCATGCATGTAGTTGAATCAAAACCAACATAGCCTCTACGATATTTATGTTCATGGTGTTCATATCCTACTCATGCTAGTATTCAATGTTAATTATGCATAACGCATGTTCATGACCGTTTTTGCTCTCTAGCTGGTCGCTTCTCAACCTATTTGCTAGCCTTCGCGTATACTAAGCAGGAATACTGCTTGTGCATCAAAATTCTAAAACCCAAGTTATTCCAGATGAGTCCACCATATCTACCTATATGCGGTATTACCCTGCCTTCCAAGTAAATTTGCATGTACCACCTCTAAAATTTCAAATGAACATCTATTTTGTGTGCCTGGACCGCTCATGGAGCGATAGGGGGTGGTCAGTATCTTCCATGCTAAGCGTGTTATTCTCATGATGAGTGTTTATTCACTCATCCTTGCACGAGAGGGGCGGTAATAGGGATTCCCAGTCCCGAATTCAAAAATTACAAATAATTTGATGTTGGTATGGACGGTACCCTTGGATTCGGCTAGCCGTGGAGTGTGTTTGTTGGTGGAGGGGGAGTAAACCTTTACGTTTATCGCTTGGGAACCGCCACTAATGTGTTTAGCATGGAAGATATTGATAACTCTTGGTCGTAACGTTGACAGGAAGGGTGTACCTCCCAAAATTACATTTATCTCTGTTTTAAAGCTTTGAGCTCTGGCACCGCTGCAAATTCCTGCTTCCCTCTGCGAAGGGACTATCTATTTAATTTTATGTTGAGTCATCACCTTCTCAAATAAGCGCCAGATCTAAGAGCACTATTGTCATCCTCATGCATTGTGTATAGCTAATGTTGGATGCATCATGACTAGATCTTTTCTACCATGAATTACAATGTTTAGTCATTGCTTGAACTTTGGAAGTGCTCTGCATTTATGTTTTGCGGTCTCAGAAAGGGCTAGCGAGATACCATTATTGTCATATTATATCATGGTTATTTTGACAAAGTGTTGTCATTTGAGATATTTTATTATTGCTCGCTAGTTGCTTATGCCATTGATATGAGTTAATATAATTTTTAAGAGTAATTGTTGACAGTTAGTCATGATCTTTGCTGAAAACCTGGGTGCTACTTAAGCTTATTTATGTAAACAAGAACAAAAGAGTTCGTAAGAGTTTTTCTTTTTCACTTTCAGTTTATCAACTGAATTGCATGAGGACAAGCAAAGGTTTAAGCTTGGGGGAGTTGATACGTCTCCGTCGTATCTACTTTTCCTAATGCTTTTGCTCTTGTTTTGGACTCTAATTTGCATGATTTGAATGAAACTCACCCGGACTGACGCTGTTTTCAGCAGAACTACCATGGTGTTGTTTTTCTGCAAAAATAAAAGTTCTCGAAATGGAATGAAACTTTTTGGAGAATTATTTTACAATAAAAGAAAAATACTGGAGCCAAGAACCACCGGAGGGGGCCCCTGGCTGGGCACAATACACCAGGGTGCCCCCCCTCTTGCGCGCCGTGGTGGGTTGTCCCCACCTCGTGGCCCTGCAGACCCTAATTCCGACGCTATAAAATCCTATTTCCAGAGAAAAAATCGGGGAGAAAGTTTCATCGCATTTCACGATAGGAAGCCACCGCCACCTCCTGTTCTTCATCGGGAGGGCAGATCTGGAGCCCGTTCGTGGCTCCGAAGAGGGGAATCTTCGGTCTTCGTCATCACCAACCCTCCTTCATCACCAATTCAATGATGCTCCCCACCGGGAGTGAGTAATTCCTTCGTAGGCTCGCTGGTCGGTGAGGAGTTGGATGAGATTCATCATGTAATCGAGTTAGTTTTGTTAGGGCTTGATCCCTAGTATCCACTATGTTCTGAGATTGATGTTGTTATGACTTTGCCATGCTTTATGCTTGTCACTAGGGCCCGAGTGCCATGATTTCCGATCTGAACTGTTTATGTTTTCACCATTATATCTATGTTCTAGATCCGATCTTGCAAGTCATATTCACCTATTACGCGTTATGATCCGTAAACCCCAATGTGAAAGTAATTGGGATACTTTCCGGTGATGACCGTAGTTTGAGGAGTTCATGTATTCACTATGTGTTAATGTTTGTTCCGGTTCTCTATTAAAAGGAGGCCTTAATATCCCTTAGTCTCCTTATGGACCCCGCTGCCACGGGAGGGTAGGACAAAAGATGTCATGCAAGTTCTTTTCATAAGCACGTATGACTATTTACGGAATACATGCCTACATTATATTTATGAACTGGAGCTAGTTTTACATCGCCCTAGGTTATGACTGTTATATGATGAATATCATCCAACGAATTCATTGATCCAATGCCTATGAATTTTCCACATATTGTTCTTGCTAAGTTACTACTGCTGTTGTTACTGTTACGCTTGCTACAAAATCATTACTATCACTGTTACCGTTACTGCTAATGTTACCACTGCTATCAAAACTATCATATTATTGTGCTACTGATCACTTTGCTGTAGATATTTAATCTCAAGGTGTGGTTGAATTGACAACTCAACTGCTAATACTTACAAATATTCTTTGGCTCCCCTTGTGTCGAATCTATAAATTTGGGTTGAATACTCTACCCTCGAAAACTGTTGCTATCCCCTATACTTGTGGGTTATCAAACCCGTCACCGTCCAGCAAGCCTACGAAGGAATTACTCACTCCCGGTGGTGAGCATCATGAAATTGGTGATGGAGGAAGGTTGATGATGATGATGGCAATGGATTCCCCTCTCCGGAGCCCCGAACAGACTCCAGATCAGCCCTCCCGATGAAGAACAGGAGCCGGCGACGGCTCCTTAACGTAAAACATGATGAATCATTCTCTCCGATTTTTTTCTCTCCGATTTTTTTCTCTCCGATTTTTTTCTCCCCGAATAGGTATATATAGCGTTGGAATTAGGGTCGGAGACGGTCCAGGGGGCCCACAAGCCGCTAGGGCGCGCCCCCAGGGCTTGTGGCCTCTGGATGGCCCCCCTCTGGTATCTTTTTACGCCAGTACTTTTTATATATTCCACAAAATTCTCCGTAAATTTTTAGGTCAATCCGAGAACTTTGATTTCTGCACAAAAATAACACCATGGCAATTATGCTGAAAACATCGTCAGTCCGGGTTAGTTCCATTCAAATCATGCAATTTAGAGTCTGAAACAAGGGCAAAAGAGTTTGGAAAAGTAGATATGATGGAGACATATCAACTCCCCCAAGCTTAACCCATTGCTTGTCCTCAAGCAATTTAGTTGACAAACTGAAAGTGATAAACAGTAACTTTTACAAACTCTGTTTGATCTTGTTGTTGCAAATATGTCTAGCCAATATTCAGGTTTTCAACAAATATTATGAACTAACCATATTCACAATAACATTTAGGTCTCACCTTTACTCATATCAATGGCATAATCAACTAACAAGCAATAATAATATATCTCGAATGACAACACTTTTTCACAACAATCATGATATAATATGACAAAATGGTATCTCTCTAGCCCTTTCTGAGACCGCAAAATATAAATGCAGAGCACCCTGAAGATCAAGGACTGACTAGACATTATAATTCATGGCAAAAGAGATCCAGTCACACTCATAGTCAACATCAATTAAAAACAAAGCATATAAATGATAGTGGTGCTCTCAAGCTGGTGCTTTTTATAAGAGGATGATGACTCAACAATAAAAGTAAATAGATAGGCCCTTCGCAGAGGGAAGCAAGGATTTGCAGAGGTGCCAGAGCTCAAGGCTTTTAAAACAGAGATGAATATAATTTTGAGCGGTATGCTTTCATTGTCAATATAACAACCAAGAAATCTCACTATCTTCCATGCTAGACACATTATAGGCGGTTCCCAAACAGAATGGTAATTTATTTACTCCCCCTCCACCAACATCACACTCCAAGGCTAGCCGAATCCATGGGTACCGTCCATACCAACAACAGTCTTGGGGGAGTTTTGTTTCGTTGTTATATTTTGATTTGATTTTGAGCATGGAACTGGGCATCCCAATTACCAACCACTTTCTCGTGAGTGACAAGTGAATAAACACTCATCGTGAGAATAACCCACCTAACATGGAAGATACTGACACCCCCAGTCGCTACATGAGCGATTCGGGCATACAAAACAGATTATTATTTGAAGGTTTAGAGTTTGGCACATGCAAATTTACTTGGAACGGCAGGTAAATACCGCATATAGGTAGGTATGGTGGACTCATATGGAACAACTTTGGGTTTAAGGAAGTGGATGCACAAGTAGTATTCCCGCTTAGTACAAGTGAAGGCTAGCAAAAGATTGAGGAGCGACCAACTAGAGAGCGACAACGGTCATAAACATGCATTGAGGTTAATCAACATTGAATGCAAGCATGAGTAGGATATAAATCACCATGAACATAAATATCGTGGAGGCTATGTTGTTTTTGATCAACTACATGTGTGAACATGTGCCAAGTCAAGCCACTTGAATCATTCAAAGGAGGATACCATCCTATCATACTACATCATAACTATTTTAAATGCATGTTGGCACACAAGACAAACCACTATCCACTCCTAGCTAATTAAGCATGGCATGAGTAACTATAATCTCTAATTGTCATTGCAAACATGTTTCATTCATAATGGGCTGAATCAGGAACGATGAGCTAATCATATTTACAAAAAGAAAATACGTCGATTTCATACCAACTTTTCCTCATCTCAATCATTTCATCATATATCGTCATTATTGCCTTTCACTTGCACGACCAAATGATGTGAATGATAATAAGAGTGCGTGTGCATTGGACTAAGCTGGAATCTGCAAACATTTATTCAAAGGAGAAGACAAGGAATATGGGCTCTTTGTTAGATCAACAATAATGCATATGAGAGTCACTCAACATTTTCATCGCGGTCTTCTCCTTATGACCCAAAGTAAAAGAAAAGAATTTCAAAAAAACACACTGAAATATTTTTGGAGTTTTTGCTTTTCTGAAGCAAGAAAAAAAACAAAAACGAGAAAAACTATTTACACGGGAAAGCTCCCAACAAAGAAGAACGATAAATCTTTTTGGATTTTCTTTTAATACTACAACTAATTAAACTAGAAAGAAAAACTAAAAAGAAACGAGAAATATTTTTGGATTTTATCAAAGTTTTTCAAACACACAAGAAGAAAGCAAGAAAAATGAATTAACATAGATTATACAATGAAAAAGGGTGAACACCGACAACTGGAATGAATGTGTGATGCATGAATGTAATGTCGGTGAGAAATATGTACTCCCCCAAGCTTAGGCTTTTGGCCTAAGTTGGTATAGGGCCACGGCTTGAAATAACCCTCTCCTCGATACTGCAGAGGGTCCTGAGGGTTCCACTGGTTGATGAGGTCATGTGGCTCCCACTGATAAACAGGCTCCTGATACAGATCAGGAACTGGTGCTGGCTCAGGTACTGGAGGTTGCGTTAAGCTCCAGTACGCGTAAATGTCATCAGGCATAATAGTGTACCTGCCTGAATATCAAACAAAGAAGGTGCAGGCAAAGTAATAATCTCACAAGTACCCTGACTGAATACCAAGTTGTACTGGAGTCGCTTATGCTTATCATTTTTAATAAAATCGTGTGCTACCATGCTAGCATAATCTAAGTATTTAGTGGGTAGCAACATCTCCTCCAAGTGTCTAGAGGCTATATCATGCAACAAAACTACTTTGGACCATATAAATTTGACATGCAAACTCAAGAACATGGTCACCACAGCAGCAATAATTTGCAATATATAAAGCACTATAGCAAAAACTAATTGGACCAATGGAGGAGTCACATACCGATGAACAATCCCCCGAAACAGTTTCAGAAACAGAGTTCTGAGCAAGGAGATCGAAACTGGCAGCAAAATGAGCAAGAACACGGGTTTGAGCAATGGTGTGATTTTTTCTGGAGGAAGACAAAGTGAATGGGTGGCTGGAATAAGTGAGGGGACCCTTGTGGGCTCCACAAGCCTCCTAGGCACGCCCTGGGGGGTGGGCGCGCCCTATGGGCTTGTGGCCCACTGGTGCACCCCCCCTGAGGTGTGTTCCGTGCCAAAATTTCTTAAATATTATAGAAAAAAATCATACTAAATTTTCAGGGCATTTGGAGAACTTTTATTTTTTGATCATTTTTTATTGCACGGATAATTCAGAAAAACAGAAAAATAATAGCATTTTTCTTTATTAATTCTAAATAACAGAAAGTAAAAAGGGGGTACAGAAAGTTGTGTTTACTAAATTCATCCATCTCATGCCCGTCAAAAGGAATCCATTAACAAGGTTGATCAAGTCTTATTAACAAACTTCTTCCGAATGACATGAAACCAGAGAACCTTCGTATAACACTAGGTTACCTCAACGGGGATATGCATGTCCCCAACAATAAGAATATCATTTTTCTTTTTGACAGTAGGAATAGGGAATTCAAAACCTCCAATAGTAATTGTTGAAAATTTCCAATAGAATTGATACTATTCACTCAAGGTTGTTTCTTCGGAAAGTGTACCATATGATCATTACCATTAACATGAAAAGTGACATTGCCTTGTTGCAATCAATAACAACCCCTGCAGTATTCAAGAAGGGTCTACCAAGGATAATCGACATACTGTCGTCCTCGGGTATATCAAGAATAACAAAGTCCGTTAAAATAGTAACATTTGCAACTATGTCAGGTACATCCTCACAAATACCAATGGGTATAGCAGTTGATTTATCATCCATTCGCAAAGAGATTTCAGTAGGTGTCAGCTTATTAAAATCAAGTCTACGATATAAAGAGAAGGGCATAACACTAACACCGGCTCCCAAATCACATAAAGCAGTTTTAACATAATTTCTTTTAATGGAGCATGGTATATTTGGTATTCCTGGATCTCCTGGTTTCTTTGGTATTCCACCTTTAAATGTATAATTAGCAAGCATAGTGGAAATTTCAGCTTCCGGTATCTTTCTTTTATTTGTAACAATATCTTTCATATACTTAGCATAAGGAGACATTTTCAGAATATCAGTCAAACGCAAATGCAAAAAGACAGGTCTAAGCATTTCAACAAAGCGCTCAAATTCCTCATCATCTTTATTCTTTGAAGGTTTAGGAGGAAAGGGCATGGGTTTTTGAACCCATGGTTCTCTTTCTTTACGATGTTTCCTAGCAATGAAGTCTCTTTTATCATATCTTTTATTCTTAGGTTGTGGGTTATCAAGATCAACAGCAGGTTCTATCTCCACATCATTATCATTACTAGGTTGAGCATCAACATGAACATCATCATTATCATCATTACTAGGTTCATGTTCATCACCAGATTGTGTTTAAGCAACAGAAATAGAAATATCCACTACAGGAATCAGCTTCTTTGTCGTCTGCCATGGCAGACAGCAAAGGACCAGAAAGCGGACGGCAAAGGGCTTTGCCGTCAGCCGCGGACGGCAAACATGTCCGGCAGAGCAAGCGACAGTAAACAGGTTCTTTGCCGTCTACTTCCTCAAAGCGGATGTCAAAGAATGTGGACGGTAAATAACAGGTGTTAGCCACATTAGGTGGCTAACGGCAGCCTTTGCCGTCTGCCAGCGGACGGCAATCACCCACATCCTTTGTCGTCTGCCACAGACGGCAAAGTAACCAAATGGTATAGCTCCCAAATTGCACAGGTTGCTGCCACGTGGCCTCTTTACCGTCTGTGGCAGACAGCAAAGACCCCTTTGCCGTCGGTGGCAGATGGCAAAGAGGCTGCATTGCCTCTTTTTCTGTATTTTCTTATATCCAAGCATTTTCACAGCAAATAGATGATATTTTTTTTTCATAGGGCAATTTCAGAGCAAACATATGAGATATCCAACACATATAATTTCATCATACATGCATAGTTCCATCCAACCATACATAGAAAGTTCCACATACAGGCATCCAACCATACATATTACAATAGTTTCATCCAACCATACATGCATAGTTCATCGATACAAAAGAAACAGAGAAAGGGATAACAAGCACTCCATCAATGCAAGCTTCCGTGAAGTGAATGAAATCTGCAAAATGGGAAATAAGAAAGTTAGATGAAGAAGATTAGAAGAAGAAGAAGAAAATGAAGAAGAAGAAGAAGAAGAAGTATATGACATTTATGAGCTAACTTAGGTAAAAATGACATTTATGAGCTAACTTAGGTAAAAAAGACATTTATGAGCTAACTTAGCTAAAATGGATCATTTTGGAACTAACCTAGGTAAAATGGATCATTTTGGAGCTAACCTAGGTATAATGGATCATTTTGGAGCTAACCTAGGTAAAATGGATCATTTATGAGCTAACCTAGCTAAAATGGATCATTTTGGAGCTAACCAAGCTAAAATGGATCATTTTGGAGCTAACCAAGCTAAAATGGATCATTTTGTAACTAACTTAGGTAAAATGGATCATTTTGGAGCTAACATAGGTAAAATGAATCATTTTGGAGCTAACCTAGGTAAAATGGGTCATTTTGGAGCTAACTTAGGTAAAATGGATCATTATTGAGCTAACCTAGGTAATTATGCCATTTTTGAGTTAACTAAGCATATTATGCCATTTTTGACATAAGTAAGCTAAGTATAGGTATTTATTGAGCTAACCTAGGTAACTATGCATATTAGAGCTAACTTAGCATATTAGAGCTAACTTAGGTCATTTTGGAGCTAACTTAGGTAAATTGATCATTTTGGAGCTAATTAAGCTTATTATGTCATTTTCGAGGAAAATAAGCTAAGTATATGACATATATGAGGTTACCAAGGTTGTTATGCCATTTCAAACCTAAGTAAGCTAATTATGCCAATTTTTACATAAGTAAGCTAAGTGTATGTCATTATTGAGCAAACCTAGGTAACTAAGCATATTAGAGATAACTTAGCATATTAGAGCTAACTTAGGTCATTTTGGAGGAAACAAAGCTAAGTATAGATCGTTTTAGAGCTAACTAAGGTAAAATGGATCATTTTGGAGCTAAGTAAGCTAATTATGTCATTTTGGAGGAAAATAATCTAAGTCTAGGTCATTATGGTAAGCATTTTGGAGGAAATAAAGCTAAGTCTAGGTCATTATGCATTTGTTAAGCAAAACACTAGAGAAAACTTACCGTCATCACGGAGGTGAAGCACCGGCGTGGCTCGTGCCGGTACCACCACCTGGAGAAGGATCGTGTGATGCTTGTCTGGAGGTACGTTGCACCAAAGATCATTTGCAATGTCTCATTAGCATGACAGCACTCAAATGTTAATACTAGTAACTAATGACCATTCAAATTAAACTAACCTTGGTCCCCGGAGCAATCTCGGGCATCGGCGGAGGGGTCTGACCGGCCTTCTGGCACACAAACTGCACATTTGGTTTTGACGGGTTAGTCATACTAGTTAGTAATGAAACAAACATTACGTGAATGATTTGGCTAATATGCAGAAGAAACTTACCACGAGGAGCTCGTACATGGCCCGGTTTTGCATGTCATTCCGTGCCCTCTCCTCCTCCAACATCCTTGCCATCTTCTCCTCCAACTCCCACTGCTTCTCCTCCGCCTGCCGATCCCTCTCCGCCAGAAGCGCCTGGGTTCTATCTCTCTCACTCTGAAGAGCAGCCTGCAACACCACTCCTCGTTAGCATTGTAATCATCGATGGCCGTACACACAATGTAATGGAGGAAAGATAGCTAAGTCCGTATAACTAACTTCGAAGGCGAGCTCGACTGGCCGTTGACGAGGCCTCATCTTAGGAGTGGAGCTCGATTGGCGCGCCTTGATCTCCGGGAGAGTGCGAGGACAATAGATAAGTCCATCTCCAATGGCTATAGAGCCATGGGACCTCCCGCTACCAGATATCATCACCAGCTCTGGATCAAACTGCTGGCTCGGGTTAAAGTCCTCCCCTTTCCTCACCTTCCCCTCATCTCTGTACTTCACGAGTTTGTTGTGGGAGGAGATGTTGGTGAAGTTCTTTGGATTATCGAGGTCAGATGGCTCGAATGCCTTGACCTTCTTGTATGGCCCAGTATGGGCCATGGCATAGAGGTCGAACACCTCTGGCACCTCCGCCTTATTGTGTTTTGCCTGAAAGAGAGGAACAGAGTAAATTAGTAATTAAAGGTCTCAAGCTAGCATGAAGAATGAATTGCATGAATCATGAAGGAAACCACAAACCCAGTTCCGCCCGAACTGAAATAAGTTGGCACTGCCTTGATGATGTCGCACACCTACCATTTGGGCATGCTTGTCCTTGGCATTGTTGTGCTGGGCACGCCATTCGTTTGAGCACCACTCATCGACCAACACCTCCCAACAATCCATCTGATCCGCACACCATCTCGGGGGCACCTAAGTTAGTAAAGAGAAACGTACTTGAGCACTACGCCTACGAATCAAATCAAGGAAACTAAGTACAAGGACTTAAGAATAGGTAATTACCGTCATGTACTACTCCTTCTGCAGAAACTTATCGCGGCACGCCGGCTTGGGCTTCTTAATACCACGCGAGGCGTAGTAGTCATGAACAACCTGCACCCGAGCCTCGTGCCGTAAGTTTTGTAGTAGGCGCCTGCACTCGGCATCGATAACCTTTATCGCGGCCTCCTCGTATCCCTCCTCACACCTGTAGAAGGTCTGCAATCAAACGAGACAACATTGATTAGTACAATAACTAGCTATTTGAAGATTTTTAATTGTGTAAAGGAGAAATTACCCAAAACTTTTTGATCACCATCTCTGCCCTCGTGTGGCACAAGACACCATCGATCATCTCCTCCGGTGGGGCCGGGGCAGCCAAGTAGTGCTCCCAGCTCAATCCTAGCTCTGGAACCTGACCCTCACCGGGTAACGTGACAAACCCCGGTAAGTTTTGCCAGCAAATCACACCAAGGACGGTGTTGGGCCTGCGCACATCATTAGCGTGGTGCCAACCCCTGCAGTATGACAAGGCCAACACATTAGATAATTGAAGAAACGTGGAGGCAAATGGTACAAAAAGAGTAAATGCACTTACCTCTCCCCATCAGGGAAAATCAACCACCTCTGCTTGTGGGTCGCCGGCACGGGCGGGAACCGTGTACAACCACGCTGGTAGACGGTGGCCCCCTCAACCACCTCGCCCTCGCTATCAGCCGGATCCCCGCCACCATCAGCATGGCCACTCGGCCCCTCAGGCGGACCCATCCAGGTACCCATCCAGACGTCTCCTGGGACGGAGTCTCGTGGGGCCAAGTCTTGTGGGCCGAAGGCCGTCGACCCGAGGCTCATGGACCGGAGTCCGCGTAGCCTCCTCCTCAGACGTGTCCTCCCTAGCAGTCCTGTGCTCGGGTGAATCAGCTAGGGGTGGCAGCGAGGAAGGCGTAGGAGCCTGCCTAGCTCTCCCATGGCCACGTCCTCCCCGACCTCCTCTCTTCTTCCCTCCCCGACCTCCTCCCTCGGTGGGCAATGACACCGAGTAAGAAGCGCCCACCGGTGTCTTCATACTGTCGACCAACGCTCTCCGGAGAGTTTGGGGTGGAATGGAAGTACCCCTCCCACCACGCGCCGACGAAGAAGGAGCCTCAGAGCGCTCCTTACCCACGCCCACCATCTTTCAACACCTGCCATGACATATATAGAGTAAACGAAATTAGTACAACATAATTTTTTTTAATACCGACATGAATAATAATATGCATATAACTAGTGTATCATCATCAAGTACAACATAACTTAGGAACCCCTCGGCAACCCTCGACCCCTCGGCGGTCCTGTCGAACACCTTCACTGTGAGCATGGTGCGGCTGTTGTCGTAGCTTAAGATGCGGACGTGCCCGAGCTGAAGGTCATCAGCGCGGGCGAACTGCTTCCATCCGTCCTTCGCGCACGGATGGAAGTAGTTCACCCACGCTCATGACCTTCAGATCGGGGACATCCTCATCTTAAGCTATGACACCAGTCGGTCAGCATTCGGACCGGAAGATCCTCGACCATCGACCCCTCGACCCTCGACCCCTCGCCCCTCGACCCCTTGGCGATGAGGATTAAAAGCCAAGTTTTGAAACTTCAAACAACCAAACTGACAAAAAATCAGGGCGTAGAAAGAGAAACGAAAGACGAAATAGTACATAGTGAGAGGTTGTGCAACTAGGATGATTTTCTGTACCAGCTTTTTTAATGAATTGGAGAGGATGATGGCGAAGAAGTCGAAAGACACCAATGGCTTTCAAGTTCTTCACCATCATCCTCTCAAATTCGTTAAAAAAGTTATTACAGAATATCATCCTAGTTGCACAACCTCTCACCATGTATTGTTTCGTCTTTGGTTTCTCTTTCTATGCTTTGATTTTTTGTCATGAGTCAGTTTGGGTGTTTCAAGTTTCAACACTTGGCTTTTAATCCTCGGCGATCATCGACCCCTCGACCCTCGACCCCTCGGTGACCCTCGACCCCTCGACCCTCGACCTTCTTTTCCTTCTTTTCTTTCTTTTTCTACTTTTCCTACTTCTTTTTTTCATCTTCTTCTTCCTTCTTTTTCATCTTCTTCTTGTACTTCTTCTTCTTCTTTTTTTCATCTTCTCCTTCCTTCTTTTCTTCTTCTTCGTCTTCTTCTTCTTCTTCTTCTTCTTCTCTTCTTCTTCTTTTCTTTCTTCTTCTTCCTTTCTTCTTCTTCTTCTTCTTCTTCTTCTTCTTCCTATACTACTACTACTACACTTACTTCTTCTTCTTTCTCTTCTGAGCGCTCTTCTTCTATCTTCTTCTTCTTCTTCTTTTCTTCTGCTTTCTTCAGTCTTCTTTTCTTCTTCTTCTTCTATTTTTGTTTTCAGCTGCTTACTCCCTTCGATTGCTTCTTCTTCTATCTTCTTCTTCCGTCTTCGTTCTTCTTCTTCTTCTTCTTCTTCTTCTTCTTCTTCGCTTCTTCCGCTTCTTCTTCTTCCTCTCTCCTCCCTCCTCCTCCCTCCTCCTCCCCTCCCTGCCTCCTCCTCCTCCTCCTCCTCTCTTCTTCTTCTCTCTCTTCTTCTATCTTCTTCTTCTTCTTAAAACTAATAAACTAAACTAAAACTAAAACTGAAATAAATTAAACTAAAAACTAAAACTAACTAAACTAAAATAAACTAAACTATCCTAAACATAAACTAAACTAAACATAAACCACTAAACTAAACATCTCCTCCTCCCTCATTTTCTTCTTCTTCATTTTTTCATCTTCTTCTTCTTCCTTCTTTTCTCTTCTTCTTCTTCTTCTTCTTCTTCTTCTCGTTCTTCCTCCTCCTACTCTCCCTCTCTTCTCCTCTTCTTCTTCTTCTTTTCTTCTTCTTCTTCTTTCTTCTTCTTCCTTCTCTTCTTCTTCTTCTTCTATCTTTCTTAAACTAAACTAAACTAAAACTAAACTAAAATAAACTAACTAAACATAAACTAAACATAAAACGTAAAACTAAACTAAAGTAAACATAAACCTAAAAGTAAAAGTAAAAAAAAAAAGGTGAGGAGCTCAGCGCAGGGGAGGGGGGCGTCCCGGTGGAGGAGGTCCGCCGCAGGGGAGGGGGGCGGCGCCGCGGCTTGACCTCAGGCGGCGCTGGGGCGGACGGCCGCAGGGAGGGGGGCGGAACGGCCTGGGAAGGGTGGCGGGTACGAGCTGGCAGGTGGCCGGGACGGGCTGGGCGGTGTGCGGGACGGCCGCGGGGCGGCGGGGTGACCTGGCCGGGGCGGCGAAGACGACGTGGCCGGGCGGCGGGACGGCCGCCGCAGTGGGGAGGGGCGGCGGGGGCGCGGTGGGGGTCGGGGGCGCGTTGGCCGGCGGCGTTAATTGGGGTCGGGTGCGGGGACTGGGTCGGGGAGGGAGAGAGAGAGAAGGGAGCAGGACGGCCGTTAGATAGTCAATTCTTTGCCGTCTGCCAGCAGACTGCAAAGATTCTTTGCCGTCTACTGGCGGACGGCAATGAGGTGGGGCTGGTGGGCTGTAACACCCCCTTGTAATGGCCACAGTGATCAGCTGTTAATAATGCCATGTCATCATCATTTGCAGTGCCAAATCATTTGGGTTAATAATCCAATTCAAATTCAAAATCTGAAAATCAAATTAAATTCCAAAGTGCAAATTGAAGTTGATCAAACTCTGCTGGAGAAATGTTATTTAATTAGCAAATAATCCAGTGGTCATGGCAAAATCATAATCATTATTTTTGGAGTTAGCTAAGTGAGTGAAACAACCTGAAACAGCACTCAAAACAGACTATTTACATCTATTAAATTAATATCAAACTCAAATGGAATCCAAATTTGTCCAAACCACTTTTTGGTGAGAGATAATATTGCATTGCAATATTTGGGCCAACTCCCACATTTTTCAAAAGTGCACAAGTGCCCTAAACATTTTGAAACAGAAAAGAATAAAAGAAACAAAAACAGAAAAAAATAAAAACGAGGCACTGTGCACAGGCCTAAGTGCACAGTGCCAGGAGCCCAGCCCACCGCGGCCTGTTTCTCCCTCCTCCCTCTCTCTCCGACGCCGTGTCGCCCCGTCCCTGGCTGCGCGCGCTCGCGCCGGTCGCCGCTCGACAGCGCGACGCCGCGGGCGCCGCGAGAGGATAAGGGCGATGCCCGAGCCATCCCCCCCTGGTCCTCCTCGACCACTCCTCCCTTCTCCCCTCGTTTTCTCCTCCTCTCCCCATCGGCGCCCGACGCGGGCGCCGCCGTGCCTCGCCGTTGCCGCGGCCACCGGCCACCCTTCGTCAAGCGGACAAGTCAGCGAGCTCCGCCCCGCTCCTCTTCGTCGCCTAGCGTCCTCAGTTTGAGCCGAGGAGCAGCGAAGGCGGTGAATCGAGCCGTTCCCCTTCAACTCTGCCTCCGGCGATCTTCGTCGACTCCGGCGACCTCCTGCACTACTAAGCTTTCACAGGGCCACCGTGAGCCTGCTAGGTGAGCGCCGCCTTCTTCTCCTTCTCTTCCCACCGTCGTTTGAGCTCTCTGGCTCTAGTTTCACCGGCGCCCGAACGCGCCTCCGCATGAGCTTGTCGCCGGCAGCCGTCCGGTGAGCGTTTGGTCACGGGCTCATGCCCGTCGAGCTCGCACACGCACGTAGAGGATTTCTGGCCGTTTAGTTCTTCGCTAGCGCGTCTGCATCGCCGATCTCCACCGCACCCGAACTCCGGCGTCCGCCGCGATGCTCGCCGCCGTCGCTACACGCCGTCTCCGGCCACGCCACCGCCACCACTCGACGCGCCGTCGAGTGGCCGTTCGAATGCGACCGGCCCTGTCCTTTTTGGTGGCCCGTAGGCAAAATCCGACAAGGCCCGAGGCCACCGCCGCGTTCTGGCGTCGCCGCCGGTGAGCCGCCGGCCCCGCTGACGTGGCACACGTAGGACCCACCTCTGGGTCGCTGCCTGCGGGCCCGTGGGACCCCAGTTGACTGTGTTGACCCAGTCAACTGCTGACTGGGCAACCCAGTGAGGCTGACATGTGGGCCCCGCGTTAGTTAAAAGATTTAAAAGAAAAAGAAAATGTTAAATAAGTTAATTAAACTAATGTCTCACTGACATGTGGGGTCCACCCCCTAATTAACCCTGGTAATTAAATTAATCCACTGATTAGCCTAAACAGAGGCTGACATGTGGGTCCCACTGGACCCACATGTCATATTTGACTGGTCAACCGTCCTGTTGACTTGCTGATGTCAGCATTACCTCATGCTGACGTCATAATTCATTTTCTGTTAAATAAAATAATTCCAGAAATTCAAATAATCTTTAAAAAATTAATAACTTTTAAACCGTAGCTCGGATCGAAAAAGTTAAAACATGAAAGTTGCTCAGAACGACGAGACGAGTCTGATCGTGCCGTCTGTTTCTCCATCGGAACCTCCTACGTAGAAGAACTCGAAACTCCGGACCCGAATCCGGCAGATGAATAGTGCACACACGTCGGATATTAAATCCCAGAATAATTCTAAAAATAACTAAAATGACTTAGATGCATATTCAGGCAACCCTGCACTGCATCATAGCATCACACGCACCGTGTTGCATTTGTTTGCATTATGTTTACCTGTTTCTTCCCCCTCTTCTCTCTCGGTAGCCCCCGACGCAGACGTAACTCCAGACGCAGACGCAGCTCCGGAGTACGACTACGTTCCCGGCGACACCCCTGAAGACCTTGCCCTTGCCCCAGAGCAAACAGGCAAGCACCCCCATTTTGAGCATTCCGATATCGCCTACTCTCTCCCCTCTTATGCTTGCACTAGATGTTACTGCTGCTATTACTATCCTACTCTGTTGCATAGCCTGTTTACTTGTAACCTACTTTTGATACATGCCTGTTATCCTAAACTGTTTAGCATAGGATGGGTAGAGTCACGACAGAGACCCCCACTTGATCCCGACTGCCCTGCTGGACATCAGAAGACCCGATCATCGGGATTGAAGACTAGACCATGGCACCGCACATCACTTCCCCTTAGTTGCCGACACTGCTGGGTTATCATCGAGTGCCGAGGGTGATACCTCGTCAGCACTTCTGATGTTAACCTTGTAGGTTAGTTACTCGGTCGTGGTAAGCGAGGGTGATTCCTCCTACACCACCCCCGATAACGACATCGTCGCGCAACCTCCCAAGTGTGGACCTCGAGGGTGATTCCTCCTTCGTTCACCTTGATGATAACATCGAGCGGGAATTCCATCGAGGGTGATTCCTCAGGGTTCCCTTCGGTGTCAGACACACAGTTACCTTGGATATTATGACTTGCACTAAACTATGATACTAAAGACGGGTCGGCCCTGAGGGGTACCCGCGCGAGCTTATTGCGAAGTGATGTGGAGTCGGGTTGACCTGGATGGTGCCCGCGAGATAACTACGAGGCGTGGCCGGGCATTCTTAGCCCTTGCCACAAGTCCTCGAGACGGGGCGACGGGGTCACATCGATCATGAGTCTCTGCTCGTTTCCGCGCGCTCCTAATCCACTACGGTTTGGATATTTGATCCGAGGGGCCTCTGGCCCGATAGCACTAACCATCACGTGGGCATAATATGGGCGTTCTGCGTCGTACACATCAGCCGAAGCTTGTTTGACGTCAGTAAGGAGCGGCGCACGCCGAGTTGGACTGGTAACGCAACCGCGCTTGTATAAGGGGTTGCTAGGTCTGCTCTCGGTGGCCCCGTAACGTGCAGGAGTTCCCGGGGCGATGGCCCAAGACCCCTGGGGGCATAGGTTTAGTCCGGCGTGCTGACCTCTCTTATAAGCCTAGGTCGGGTTGCGGCGTGTTGCTTAGCCGAGGCCGGGCATGACCCAGAAAAGTGTGTCCGGCCAGAGTTAAGTGAGCGTGGTGGGTAAGTTGGTGCACCCCTGCAGGGAAGAAACTTCTATCGATAGCCTGTCCTACGGTAACGGACACTCGGAGTTGTATCCCGATCGGTACAACTAGAACATGTGATGAGAACTGGATAGTACGGCTCTGGGATTGCTTTCTCGCAGGGAGTCGAGAAAGGTTCTCAGGTCGAGGTTGATGATATTACTACTACTACTTTACATTATGTTCATCTGCTCTCTCCTGATGCTGCAAGACTGTCGAAGATTGTTGAAGATGCTAGTCTTCGATAGGACTAGGCTTTCCCCCTCTACTCTGGCATTTCTGCAGCCCAGTCCACATATACAGCCATTCCTTTGACAATGATGCATATGTAGTGTAGATCCTTGCTTGCTGAGTACTTCGGATGAGTACTCACGTTTGCTTTATTTTCTTTTTTTTCCCCCATTTTCCGTTTGATGCCACCAGACGACGGAGCCCCTGAGCCAGAAGCCCCAGCCGACGACCAGTACTACTATCCGCCTGGCGAGTACTACTACTACGAAGAGCCGTTCGACGACCAGGAGTAGGATCGGAGGGTCCAGGGCAGGAGGCCTACGCCTTTCGATCGTAGTTTTTATTTTTACCCCGCCTCTGTGAAGGCTTATCTCTCTCTCTGTAATATATCTGTACTCAGATATCTAATGCTTCCGCTGACGCTTGTATGCCATCGAGCTTGTATTCGAGCCCTCGAGGCCCTGGCTTGTAATATTAAGCTTGTATGACTTTATTTTATGTTTTAGAGTTGTGTTGTGATATCTTCAAGTGAGTCCTTAGGCTTGATCGTGCGCATTTGCGTGTATGATTAGTGCACGATTAAGCCGGGGTCGTCACAGGTTGGTATCAGAGCCGACTGCCTCTAGGAATCCCCCTTTCCAATTCCTTGGCCGAAGTTGAGTCTAGTGGTCAAAAAAACTGTTTTACTAACTTGGCTGTGTGGCTTACGGGCCCACGTCGCCAAATGGGTGGTATTAGGATCTTTTATTCCTCGTCTTTACTCTGGGATTCTAATCTCTCATCTATTCGGGTTTAATAAAATTTATTAACACCGACATTTAGGATCTCGTTAATTCTATCCACCCGGAGAGCTGGATTCAGTGCGATTTCCCTGTCATTGATCTGATTAGTCTGATAATCATTTCCTTTCCATTGTTTTGTTTAACCTTTCCTTTTGAGATCGGTTATATTTCTCAATGTCTTACGACAATCCTGAACTTCTTATTTCAGATGGATCGACTGTTTCCCCCTCGTCCTACGACGCAGCTCGTGCTTCGCACCTGTGCTCGAGACGTCCCTGGGTTTCCAGCTGTTCTGATCGCCCTCTTGATCAGGCTGGGATACCGCTGGTGCCCCGAGTACATGGTCTATGAGGTTTATCGTGAGTTCAACCAGGAGCAGTACTATGCTGATGTTCGCATCTACGATCAGCAGGTTAACTCTGACACTGAGCTTCACCGTTTTCACGGTATCGGCGTGACGATTGAGATGGCAGTACATGATGCCGCCTACTCTGCTGTCGCACGTCTCCGAGGAGAGCACAGTGCTAACTTGGATGATACTGTGTTTCGATACATTCCGTATGCACCTGTTGGAGATGCTACTGGATTTTACACAGCTATCTGTGCCCCGTACGAGCCTCGTCGCTATGATCAGCGAGTTCTGATCCACTATGCTCAGGCTTTGGATCGCACTGTTCGTGCACTTGCTGTTGAGTTGTTTGCCACTCGAGCACGCTACTACGAGGCTATGACACAGTTGCTACCAGCTGTTCGTGCAGGGATGCATCCGGAGTACATTCTTTACCCGAGCAGGACTGAGATGCCATCAGGGATCGTCTGGCCTGCTGTGGGAGGTCACACGCCTGCACGTGGACCTCTTCTTTCTTCTCGAGACCGGGTTCTGCATCAGAGTGCCCATGGAGCGCAGGATCCTTCTACGACGAACGTCCATCGTCCGCACTTGCAGTTACCCCGTTTCAGTGGTTTTCTCCGACGCTGATGTAGCCTTTGCTATGTCCCGTTGTGTACTTTCTTACCGCGTGCCTGCGCGCCGCCTAGCATGTCTAGCTTTTCATTTGCGCCGTTATGCTGCCCGAATGTAACCGACTATGTATGGATCTGTATGTCTTAATGACTACTTTCGGCATCTGTGCACTACTTCAATAAATGTCGAGTTACATCATGTTTATTGCTAAACACTTGCATAAGCTATTGCTGAAATACCCCTGTTGAATTAGCAGGATGGCTGACAACAATCCACCACCGCCGCCACCACCTGATTATATGGCAGCGATGATGCAACAGTTTGAAATCAACCGCCAGTTTATGACGGGAATTATGCAGCAGTTTCCTCGTCCTGATGCTAATCAGCAGCCTTTCTCCATCACTTTGCCAGAATTTTTGCGGCTCAGCCCATCCTTCTTCCGCAACACAGTCAACCCATTGGATGCCGATGACTGGCTGCGTGACATCTCCCATGAGATGGAGTCTGCTAGTGTCGCCGAAATTAACTATGTCACTTTTGCGACATATCTTCTTAAGGGTCCCGCAGCCCAATGGTGGGCCACTCACCGACAGACTCTGCCGCCTGGTACTGTCGTCACTTGGGCAGAATTCAAGATTGCATTCCGTGCCCGCTACATTCCTCAAGCTGTCATAGCTCGGAAGAAGGCTGAGTTCCGTAGCCTTGTCCAAGGAAACAAGACTGTGGAAGTCTATCAGCGCGAGTTTCTAGACTTATCTCGTTACGCTGAAGAGGACATCCCTACTGATGAGCGAAGACAGGAGAAATTCCGTGAAGGACTGCACCATGACATTCAGTTAGCCCTTCTTGTTCAAGATTATCCTGATTTCGCCACCTTGGTGAATAAGGCCATCATGGTTGAAACTGGACTTAAGAAGCACAAGGAAGCGTCCAGACGCACCCGTGAGTCGGGCTCATCTTCGGGCTCGTCTTCCCAGAAGCGACGCATCTGGTTCCCCAAAGGCATGTTCCGTTCAGCAGCTCTTGCGAACAGACCTTCTTATGCTGCTCCACGTCTGCCACCTCCACCACCGAGACAGCCCCTGCCAGCTCCAGCACCTCGAGCTCCAGCACCTCGTCCTGACAGCGGACTATGCTTCAAGTGTGGCAAGCCAGGTCACCGTGCTAGAGATTGTTCTCAGAATCAGAATCAACTAGCTCTCCCTTCTGCTGGACGTGGAATTGGCCGTGGTATTCCTCAGCAGCGCAACAATAATGCCAGACCTTCTTACGGTCGTGGGCAGTACTACCACGTCAACATGTCTGAAGCTCCAAATCAACCAGATACTGTGATGGGTACACTTCTCGTTAATTCAGTACCAGCATCTGTTTTATTTGATTCAGGAGCATCGCATTCCTTCATGTCAGAACATTTTGCACGCATGCATGACATTAAATGCGAATACATGAACACACCTTTATTGGTACACACCCCCGCGGGTGGTTGCCGAACCTTTACAGTTAGCTATAATGTTCCCGTTGAAATCGAAGAATTGGAGTTCAGTGCGTCTCCCATTATTCTGAAATCGTCCAAGATTGACCTTATTCTGGGAATGGATTGGTTGAAGGCCCACTATGCCTCAATCAATTGTGCCACCAAAGTTGTTCACCTCTTGCACCCCTCGAATGAGATGGTGAATTACCATGCTCATATCACTCAGAATGCCGAGGCTCAAATTTATGCCTTGAACGCGTTGAATGCTTCTCTGCTTGATGGGATTGAGACTATCCCAGTTGTCTGTGACTTCCCGGATGTTTTTCCAGAAGAACTTCCAGGAATACCCCCTGCTAGAGCTGTCGAGTTCGTCATCGACTTGAAGCCTGGCACCACTCCTATTGCGAAGCGTCCTTACAAGATGCCTCCGCACCACCTCATCGAGCTTAAGGAGGAAATTGATAAATCTTTAAGGAAGGGTTTCATCCGCCCTAGTTCCTCTGCTTGGGGAGCACCTTCTCTCTTTGTTAAGAAGAAGGATGGAACTAACCGTCTGGTTCAAGATTATCGTCCTATCAACCAGGCAACCATTCAGAATAAATATCCACTTCCCCGGATCAACGATTTATATGACCAACTCGCTGGATCTTCGGTGTTTTCTAAACTCGACTTGAGGTTGGGTTATCACCAGATCCGTGTTCGCGAAGAGGATATTCCGAAGACTGCATTCGTTACTCGTTATGGCTCATACGAGTACACCGTCATGTCATTTGGTCTGACGAATGCTCCCGCTACCTTCTCCCGCTTAATGAATTATATATTCATGGACTACCTCGACAAATTCGTCGTGGTATATCTGGATGATATTCTGGTTTATTCGAAGAACAAAGAAGAACATGCTGAGCACCTTCGACTAGTTCTGGAGAGACTTCAAGAGCACCAATTATATGCCAAGTTCTCTAAATGCGAATTCTGGCTTCCTGAAGTGACCTACCTTGGACATGTGATTTCCAAGGACGGTATTGCCGTTAACCCGGAGCGTGTTCAGGCTATCCTTGACTGGACTCCTCCGAAGAATGCCAAGCAGGTCCGAAGCTTTCTCGGTCTAGCCAGCTATTTTCGCCGATTCGTCGAGAACTTCTCCAAGATCGCCAAACCCCTGACTAATCTGCTCCACAAAGGCGTTAAGTTTGAGTGGACAGACAAGTGTCAGGAAAGTTTCCAAACCCTCAAGGACAAGCTCACTTCTGCTCCAGTGCTTGCTCCTCCTGATTCTCGCAAGGACTTTGTCATATATTGCGACGCCTCTCGTCAGGGATTAGGCTGCGTCCTAATGCAAGAGCGGAGAGTAATTGCATATGCTTCACGTCAATTGCGTCCACATGAAGAGAATTATCCAGTGCATGATCTTGAACTTGCAGCAGTGATGTATGCATTGAAGTTATGGCGACACTACCTTCTGGGTAATCGGTGTGAAATTTATACCGATCACCA